>OY970823.1:13550250-14150250 GCA_963853835.1 Calendula officinalis
TGGATTTCAAGATTGATGGTTAAGATCGTATGTGACATTTTCTTAAATAAGTGAAACTTATTTTGGTAAAAATTAAACATAAAGGGTAAATAAGTAAAATGACAATAAAATAAAGAAATAGAAAACTAAAAAATAGGAACAACCGATCATAAAATCTCTCATTTTTAAATCACCATTATCTTTCAACTTTCATTTAAACCTAATTCCCCAATTCTCCCCCAAAAAATCTTATGGTTCACATACATGAAGACATACTCGAATATGAAGAAAATTATCCTTCCCAGGCAAGCAACTTGTCTACATTTAGTTTTCATCTTTAAAACGATTCTTGATGGTGCGTACATTGGTTGATGTCTTTCATATTTTTCTTTTCATTACCTAAGATTTCTTTTTTTTCTTTTTCTTAAATGCTTCTCGATCTGCTTTTTGATTACCTCAAATCGCTTAATCTTAAATGTTTGGTTGTTTTTCTTAAATTAGGTTTTTTCTTAACAAGAAAGTTGTTTGTTTTTCTTAAGTACTTCTCGATCCAGAGTTTTGTTTCTCACAACTTTTTCATCTTTTTTTTTTATTACTTCAGATCTCTTCATCTTAAATTTTTTCTTCATCTTAAAATATCTTGATTTTCAACTTTTTAAAAATAAATCAAAAAATTGTAAGAACCCATAAAAACCTAGTCCGAATTAAAAAGGAAAGATGGTAGCTTTTGATTTCTAGAACAAAAACCCATATGGAGTTTAGCAATATTGGAACTTGAAAGTAAGGATAATACACAAATCTCTCAAAATAACATAGTCTTTTTTATCATTAAAAAATAGCTTTTTTTTATTACCTCATGGTCTTCATCTTACATGTTTATTTTTTCATTTTGATCTTTTTTGTTGAACACGGATCATAATGGCAATTACCTTTTTATTAGAAGTAAATTCACGTACTAAGTTCTAAACTGTAACTCGTTTTTTTTTTTTTTTTGCAACAGGTTGTAAAATTAGCTACTGATGTTAACAATGGTGCAAACTCTTACCGAAGGAAGTGATGAAGATGAAGTTGTTCAGGCTCGAAAATATATCTTTTACCTCTCCTGACGATTAGGTTTTTTTGAGTTTGCATATGTGTTCTTGACTAGTGTAACATAAGTGTTATTCTTTTGATACATAAGCGTTATTCGAGAATTTATGTTATTCAGTTTATTTGATGTTTTTAGTACAACATACATGTTTATAACAACAAAACATACATGTTCAACACAACAAAAAAATTATAGTAAACCTTGAATATAACCTACTTGCTTATAGTGTAAAAAACATATGTGTTTAACGCAACAAAACAATTCTACATACCCTTAAATTTAACATACATGTTTATAACATAAAAACTTAAATGTTCAACTAGTTCTAACTAAATATAAAATAGAAACAATTAATTTCCGAAAATAAATCATTCAATTTAGGAAATTTCAAAAATGAAACAAAAAGTAAAAGTGTAAAATGACGTGAATACCCTTGATCAGTTATTATGCATTAAATAATTCATAATTATTTTACTAAATTTCCATTGGCTTAGACGGGTTCTGTAAGTTCTGTAGCCTTACTAGGTTCTGTAAATAAATCAACCATATATTGTTAGTCCCTAGACTAAGTGAATAAGATTTGATGATCAATAGCTAAGAAGAATAAATATCAGCTGAAGTATGTATCTCAGCTGAAGCAAGTATATGCAATAAACCTTCAGCTAAATACGTACTTAGCTCTAGGAAATCAAGTCAAATCAGCAGCTATAGAAGAGTGTTCATTCGAAGTCTATGGCCAAAGGACAAGGACAAGAAGAAGATCATCCAGCTGATTGTGGAATCAACTGATGTTACCTGCTGCAGATAAGACTTAGTGGAAATGTTCTTGACACTTTGAACATTTCCTTTCCCGCTCAAAGAAGAAGAAAACGATGAGGGTCTTCTATTTTGGAATAGAAGATATTGTGTCAGTACATCATCGTTTGTCCCTCCAAACATGTAAACGGAAAGTCAACTGCTTTTGTACTTTCATAGTACACCTTTTTACTGTGCGTCAGAAAAGGTAGCAAAAGGAGTTGACACAAAGTACACTTGGGACTACATCATATGCAAGAGCATTAAATGTTTCCGTGGACAAGTCTACATCGATGAATGATATGTTTACACATCGATTATCTTGTGGACAAAGTAACACGGATCTTGGGCTATATATAGAGACGTAAATGCTTGCATTTAGAGACACCTTTTAGAATTCATAGCACAAGAACATTCTCTGAGAGTTGTTATTGTCTGGTATTAACTTCTCCATAGTTATTACTAAGGCATTAAATATCAGCTGTCTGTATCAGCTGATATTAAACTCTTCTTGCATAGTCTTCTAGTTTAAGCGAACAAAAGTGTCATTTCAAGTAGAAAGTTTTAGTTAGTGTGTACTATCTATTTCCGCAAACTTTGTACTGTATTAAGTTGTTTTAGTAAACTCTTAATCATTGAAATCTTGTGTGTTACTTATCTTATCTTCGTTAATCGGTCGTAACGCAACACGTTTGTGTTGTTGGGATCCAACAACTGGTATCAAAGCAAGTGTCAAAGTTTCTTTCCATCAACTTTGAGCATCTGTTATGGCTGAACCTACATCATCAGATCTTCCATCATCTGGAAAACCTCCCATACTCACCCAAACCAACTACCCCATGTGGAAAACTCGCATGTTATCCCACATGGTTACCTATCACCCAAAACTTCAAGATAACATCACGATAGGAAAATACATCCCTAAAACTCTCATTCCTAGTACTCCTGAAATACCAGAACACTATGTTGTTAAATCTGAAGCTCAATGGACGGACGCTGCAAAACGTCTTGTTCACCTTGAGAATAAAGGAAGGGATATGCTTTTTCAAGCAGTTGGTGATGAACTGTATCACAATATACAATTTTGTGACTCAGTTAAAGAGACGTGGGACAGGCTAGCTGAAGTTTATGAAGGCACATCTGTTGTGCGTGAACATAACAAAAACATGCTCATTCATGACTATGAGCTGTTTAAAGCTAAGCCTAGAGAGACTATAGCTCAAACTTTCAATCGTTACAACATTCTGTTAAACGAGCTGAAGTCTCATGGAGTTGATAGGGACGACATGTCCAAAATGTGTAAGTTTATGGCAGTCTTACCCTCTAAATGGGCTACCATCATAACTTGCATGAGTACATCTCCTACCTTAAAAGATTATACTCTTTCATCTCTCTATGGTATGTTTCTAAGCCATGAGAGAACTGTACTCAACAAATTTCAACCTCCAAAGGACTCTAAAGTGAGTCCCGCTGGATCTTCAACTACTCTTGTTTCTCTAAACAAACCCAGCAGAATTGAATATCCACCTTCAGATGATGAAGCTGACAACACTTCAGCTGTTGGTTTGTTCAACATGCCTGAAGTCAGCATCGAAGAGGTCGATGAAAACGAAGACAATGATGCCCTTATATCTGAGCTTGCCTTACTTGTCAAAAATAAAAAATTCTTTAAAGGCAAATCTGGCACCTCAGCTAAAGGCTCAAGTAGCAGACCTATCTCGTCAGCTGCTTCTTCCAGACCCTCTGGAAGTACACCTGACATCTCTGAGATAACTTGCTACAACTGTAACAAGAAGGGACACTATGCTAACGACTGCAAGCAGAAGAAAGCAAGTTCATCATCTTCAACTAGTGAGTCCATTGAAGAAAAATATAAAAAGCTACAAGCCTTCGCCAAAAAGATCTTAGAAGAAAAGAAGGAACTTGAAGGCAAAGTTGCTGACAAGGGTCTAGTAGCTGAAACTCACGACTGGGCTGACTCGGGTGACAACTCGTCCGATGATGATGAACCAATGGCCACAATGTGTTTGATGGCTCGTGCTGATGATGATGAAAGTATTATAGCTGATGATGCTAGTTCTTATCAATGGATCAACATAGTTCATAAAAAGGTAACCTCTCTAATCTCTGCTGAGGCTACTAAAGCCAAAGATATTGTTGACTCTATTATTTGTGACTTGCACTTCATTGATCAGCTGAAAGGTGAATGTTTGGATAAACATAGTGCTATTCTACGTGAAAATGCGTTTTTAAAAGAACGATTAATTGATCACAAAACTTTAAAGAAGAACTTTCTGAAACAAAGTTTATAAACTCAGTTCTTCAACATGATCTTAATGAGAAAGTTAAAGAAGTTGAAGCAATTAAAAAGATTTGTGAATCCTGGTCTCGTTCATCCAAACGTGTGAGTGAATGTGTTAACTCACAAATCCCTAGTCAAGTACAAGTTGTACTAGGAGGAGATTTCCTTGATGTAGCCGATGTACCTGACAGCAGTACAGATGACCTGTACTACTCGTCGGCTGATGCTTCTGTGCCAGCTGAAGAGTTGGTTTTTGGTTCCTTTGTTAGGTCTACCAAAACCTTTGCTACTGAGATGTCCTCAGAAGTTCCTTCTGAAGCTACTATTGAAGAGTCATCAGCTGACTCCTCTGCCATGGTAGTTAGGACACCCACTGTAGTAATTGTTGAACCAAGAAAATCTATCTTGGGTTCAGCACCTGCTGCTTCCTCTGCTAGACCTCAGTCGAAGACTAGCAAAACAGCAGGAAAGAAAATTGTTCTTACACCCTCCAAGGGTGAGCCAGTTGGAGTTCGTACTCGAGCTGCAAAGAACAAAGGTAAGACTGTCAAACGGCTGAAAGGAAAGGTCAACAAGCTGACATCACTTGTTCAAGTTCTGACTATCTCTGATAATCAGAAAATGAAAGGGATTTTGGGTCCAGTTCCCAAACCCAATGAAAGTGTTATAAGTGTGGAGATCGTGGGCATATGGCAAGTGAGTGTGACAACACATGCCTGAGACCTTCCCCAACCTCAGCTTGTGAGCCTTCTAAAAACCAACCTCTGTGAATTCCAGCGGGAAGTCACAAGGACCCACAGAAGTGTGGGTTCCCAAAAAGAACTAACTCTTTTAATTTATGTGTAGGGTGATGAAAGCAAACATTTCTGGTACTTAGACAGTGGTTGCTCAAGATATATGACTGGATACAAATCCCTGCTGGAAGAGTTTGAAGTATGTGCTGGTCCTCCAGTAATTTTTGGTGATAATGGTAGAGGCTCAACTGAAGGTTATGGAACCATCTCTAATGGATCCGTAAAAATCGCAAGAGTTGGTTATGTGAATGGGCTGAAACATAATTTAATCAGCATAAGCCAACTATGTGATGCAAAGTTCTCAGTGAACTTTAATGAATACAGAGGAACGGTGACGGATAAAAGTGGAAAAGTTGTATTAATTGCTCCAAGAACCAAGAATGTCTATACACTTGACATGAATCCTCAAAATCAACAAGTTTGTCTATTCTCCCATTCTACTGAAGAGCTAAATTGGTTGTGGCATAAAAGACTCTCTCACCTGAACTTCAAAAACATATCGAAGCTGGCTCGAGGTCAGCTGGTGAATGGTCTACCACAAATCAAGTATGAAAAAGATAAGCTTTGTTCAGCTTGTGAACAAGGAAAACAACATAAAAGCTCTTTCAAATCAAAGCAATGTTTTTCCATCGACAGCTGTCTTCACATGCTCCATATGGATCTCTATGGTCCTATGAATACCGAAAGTTTGGGTGGAAAGAAGTATACTCTCGTTATCATTGATGAATACTCATGATATACTTGGGTCATATTTCGTCGTCACAAGAGTGATGCAGCAGATGAAAATTATCAAGTTCATCAAAAGGATGGAACTTCTAAACGGGTCTAGAGTCAAGATGCTGAGAACAGACAATGGTACTGAATTCAGAAACAAGACTTTGGAAGACTTCTGTTCAGATGTTGGGATCTCCCAAAACTTCTCAGCTGCTAGAACACCTCAACAAAATGGTGTGGCTGAAAGAAGAAACAAAACCCTAATAGAAGCTGCAAGAACAATGCTTGCTGAGTCAAACATGCCTAAGCAATTTTGGGCAGAAGCTGTTAACACAGCGTGTTTTACTCAAAACAGGTCTCTCTACGTAAAGAGACACAAGAAAACTTCTTATGAGATTTTTCATCAAAGGAAACCTTTCATCGGTTTCTTTCATGTGTTTGGGTGTGTGTGTTTTGTATTAAACACACGAGATCAGCTAAGCAAGTTTGATTCTAAAGCTGATGAAGCCATTTTCTTGGGATACTCCACTACATCCAAGGCATACAGAGTTTTCAACAAAAGAAGACAAACTTTGGAAGAGTCCATAAATGTTACTTTTGAAGAACATTCAAAGGCCTTAAATCCCATCTCTGGTGACTCATCTGATGCATTTCAGAGATTTGCTGAACCATCTTCTGATGATGCAGCTAAGCATTTTCTGATGCTTTAAACCTCTTTGAGGTTCCCCTAAATGAATCAGATGAGACATTCCATGATGCTCCTACATATCTTGTAGATATTGCAGCTGTTCAACAAGATATTCCAACAGCTAGAGCATCATCAAAGGCTATCTCTAAGCCACCTCTTCATACTTCAAGATCTGTTCAAAATGAAGTAAATCATCCTGCTGAGCAGTCAGCCGCTCAACAAGGATCCAACTCTGCTGAATCTTCCTCTTCTACAGTCGCTCCTCAATCTAAGTGGACCTCTGAACATCCAATTGAGCTAATCATTGGAGATCCACAACAAGGAGTGGTCACAAGAAGTAAATCATCTTGCAATCTATGCTTATGGTCGTGCTTCTTAGCAGCTGAAGAACCGAAAAATATTAAAACTGCCTTAGAAGACTCAAGCTAGATTCAAGCGATGCAGGAAGAACTTAATCAATTTGAGGTCAACAAAGTATAGCAGCTGGTTCCTCCACCAGCTGGAAAGACTATATTTGGTACTAAATGTGTAATTAGGAACAAAATGGATGAAGAAGGAGTCGTTATTCGCAGCAAGGCTAGACTTGTTGCTCAAGGATATAGACAAGAGGAAGGAATCGATTTCGATGAAACATTTGCTCCGGTAGCCAGGCTTGAGGCTATTAGAATATTTCTAGCCTATGCTGCTTACAAGAACTTCACAGTTTTTTAGATGGACGTAAAGAGTGCCTTTCTAAATGGAAAGCTGCAAGAGGAAGTGTATGTTAAGCAACCACCAGGTTTTGAAAATCCTCAGTATTTAGACTATGTGTTTAAATTGGATAAAGCGATGTATGGGTTGAAACAAGATCCTCGTGCATGGTATGACACACTCTCCACGTTTCTCATAGCAAATTATTTCACCAGGGGAAAGATTGATAAAACCTTATTCATTCACAAAATCAAAGGTGATATCATTCTTGTTCAAATTTATGTGGATGACATAATTTTTGGTGCTACTGATGAAAACTTTGTAGACGTTTTTCAAAACTTACGTCTACAAAGTATGAGATGAGTATGATGGGTGAATAGACATATTTTCTTGGCTTACAAGTTAAGCAATCTAAAAATGGAATTTTTATAAATCAAGAAAAATATATCAAAGATCTTTTAAAGAAATTTGACATGAATTCATCATCATCTATGAAAACTCCAATGGCTCCTCCAAACAATCTAGATGCTGACATAACTGGGAAATCAGTTGATGTCACGTTCTATAGAGGAATCATTGGATCTTTGCTCTATCTCACCGCCAGCAGACCAGACATTATGTTTGCTACTTGCATGTGTGCTAGGTATCAAGCTGATCCTAGAGAATCTCATTTAATAGCGGCTAAGCGAATTCTGAGGTACCTTAAAGGTACTCCATGAAGGAATTATGTGCACAGTTAGTCAACCTATGATGATACATCCATGCCTACGAAACACTTAAGGGTCACACCGGTGAGTGCATGTAATACGAGCAAGATAAGCAATGATACTACGAAGAAGAATGATTCATAATAGTCATTATGAATCAGTTAAGTATTAAGTTAAGTTTAACTTATTACTAGATTAGTTTAACTAACTAATTAATACAAGTAGTTGTACATTTACTAGTTAAGTAAATATACAATGTGTTAATTATAGATTATCCATGATATGATTTAAAGCTATTAAATCATATAGTAATTGGATAATATTGTTGTATAAATTATATAAAGTTTATTATATAATTAATTATTGAAAGTAGAAATACAAGTATATAATTCGTGTATATGGGTACGGAATTATTAGTGTATTAATACTAGACATTTAAGTTAAGTGCAACAATAATAAACTAGTTAAACTATAAGGGATGAGAATGTTAAAAAGGAAGTTTAATTAAAGATCTAATATTAATTAAACTAGAAGGGTTCTAAGCGTAACTTATTTGTATATAAATAAGAGGCTTAGGGTAACCCTTATTCACTTATACACCTCACGAAAATCATCCCCTCCCTTCCCCTTGGCTTCGGCCGAATACACACGCCAACACAAGCCTTTGTGTTCTTCATGTTCTTCAAGTCTTGAAGATCCAAGTTCATTGCTTAGATCAAATAGAAGATCGCTCGACTTGTTCATCATCAGTGGATCTATTTTAAGCAATCAACAAGGTATGTTTTGGGAAACCCTTTTTCTCCCTTCTCCCCTCTTGGACGAATTCGGCCAAAGAACCCTAGGGTTCTTTGGTTGATGGTCGAACGAACCACACAAGCAATGTGTGTGTTCGAGTTCTTCGTGCAAGGTTTCTTTCTTGTTAACCGAATCTAGAACTCCAACATCCCAATCCTTTAGGGTTTAAGGATTAGGTTTAATCCCAGTTCCACATTTAGGGATTAAATCAGCTAGTTGGTTTTAACCGGTCAAGAACAAGTTCATGTTCTTGGTCAGTCATGGTTCGAACCAAGTACACTAGGAGGTCGACCCAAGTGGTTGATCAGTCGCATGGTGCGTAGTGAAACCCTACAGTGGTATCAGAGCGTTGGTTTAGAGATCTAGACTAGATTAACAAAGATTGTTTGTTTACTTTAATTTTAAGTTTTTTTTGTTTCAAGTTTTCTTCTTCTTCATAATTTTCGAAAAAGGGAAGAACCCTAGGACCAAGAATATTAAACTAGTCTAAGTTTAATTGGTCAAGAAGGTTTCTAAGAACCCTAGCAATTTTCGAAATACTAGGAAGAACCCTAGGATCAAGTATGTTAAACAAGATATGTTTAATTGATCAAAAGGATTCTTTCCTTACTTCCTTGAATTTTCGTGACCATAGGAAGAACTCTAGGATCAAGTATGTTAAACAAGATTTGTTTAATTGATCAAAAAGATTCTTTCCTAATCCTTTAGAGATTTCGAAAATCTAGAGGTTACTTGGACACCAAGTTAATTAAACTAGCCTAGTTTAATTGGTGGAAAAGTTTCCTAGGCTTAAGAATTCCGAAACCCTAAAAGAACCCTAGAAGTTTAAACTAGTTTAAGTTTAATAGTTTAAAAGTATTAATTAGGATAATAATCTAAAACCTAGTTAATTAGACAAGTTTATATCTAATAGGTTTAATTATTATTTTTGATAGATTTATTTAACTAGTTCTTTAAACCTAGTAATTTAGACAAAGTTTTATTGTCTATGAGGTTTGAATTAAAAAGTTTAAATAAATTTATTAAAAGTTATAATCTATATTAGAATTTAAACAAAGTTTATTGTTTAATAGGATTGATTAAAAAAATGAATCTTTTAACTAAAATAATGTCTTTGATCAAGAAAGTCAAAACCCTATTTTTTGATTGATCAAAAACAAGATTAGGGTTCATCTAATTAGTTTAGGTAATTGATAAAGAGGATGTTAATTTTTAAGTTCTAAAATTAACAAGGTGTATTTAATTATTTATATATATGTACTAAAATTTTTGGAATTTTTAATTATTATGTAAAAATTGAATTTTAAATGATATAATAAGTTTATACGTATTTTAATTAGATTAAGTTAAAATACATATGTATAAATTAGATGTAATATTCTTATTAGAATGTTACAAGTTTATTATAAAATATACATATATACGAATACATTAAAATACAAGAAATAAATGGAACAATTAAAATGGTAATGTTATTTTGATCTTTAAAGATAACATTATAATTAGTTATTGTATAAGTTATAATATAATTAAAACTAGAAAGTACAAAGTTATGATTTCATTATAACTAGAAATTGTACAAGTTGAAATTATATGATTAACTAGAAATATACAAAGTTATATATATTATCATATATTAAGATGTATAAAGTTATAAGTTATTATAACTAGATAATTATACAAGTATAATATAAGTATTTTACAAGCCATGTAATATACTAGATTAATGATCAAGTAAAAATAACAAGAACCTATATTTAACTAGTTCAAGTTAAATATAAGAAAGGTTTTAACAAACTAAGAATTATTATATAGTCTTGATATAATAAGTTTATTAGTTTCACCAAGTATAAACCGGTGATTGTTTTAGCTTAAGTTTCATCATGGTTGTTGAAGCTAGTGGGAGCTACACAAGAAAATCACAAAGTTTGTAAGTGTGTCGTTAAGACATAAGTTTTGGTCGAATCTAATAAGTCATAAGAAATGTTTGATTTCATTATTAGACATATGAAAAACTAGATGTGTTAAACTAGGTTTATGTTTCAAGTTCATGAATCATAAAAGAATTTAAAAGTTTAACATAAGTTTATAAGTTTTTCAAGTAAGATAAAACAAGTAAGTTTTATTCTAGATGAGATTTTTCACAAAATCTAGTAGAACGTTTTGTACACCTCGTTTTAAGGTATACATATAAAGTCGTACAAATTCTTGAAACTACAAGTTTTAAAGAATAGTTCTTAAGTTTTAAAAAGGTGTCTTGTAGAACTACATTGGTGATAATCGGGAGTCCCGGCCCAAAAAGTACTTGAGTAGAATAAACATACTAGACTTTATTACTAACTTAGAAATGAACAATTAAATTGTACAAAGTTGTAATAAGTTATAAGTCTAAAGATTCTACGACCCCTAGGAATGGTGTCAAGTCTTGATACGATTGGTAAGGAAGTTACCTACCAGAAATAGCATGTCTCGTCGGGAAGTGCCCAAACCTTGCGGCGAGAATGTGATATATGGATCCTAGGCCTAAAATATTAATTATGGGTTTATAATATATTTTAGAGAATGTTTATTGATGATTACTAACTAAACTGAGTTTGATTTGTAGATGGCAGCAACAAACGCAATGGCGACAACAAGCACCAACAATCTCTCACTTCGCTCAATCCTCGAAAAGGACAAGTTGACTGGGTCACTGGGTGCGCAATCTTCGTATTGTGCTCAGGCATGAGAGAAAGTGGTATGTCTTGGAGAGAGCAGTACCAAACACCCCTGCTATTAATGCCAGAGCTGAAACGAGGCAAGCTTATGATAAGCATGTTAGTGATGCACTCGATGTGAGCTGTCTGATGCTCGCCACCATGAGTCCTGAGTTACAAGCGGGACTTATGGATGTGCCTGCATTTGAAATGATCCAGCAACTTAGGGATTCATTTCAAGAGCGAGCTCGCACTGAGAGGTTTGGCATCAATCGAGCCTTCAACTATTGCAAGATGGTCAAAGGAACACCGGTGAGTGCCCACGTCATGAAAATGAAGGGACACATGGATCACCTCGCTAGACTTGGTCACCCCATACCGTTGCAAATGGCAACAGATACTATACTCAACTCGTTGTCTGATGACTACAAGTCTTTTGTGGTCAACTACAACATGCATAATATGGAGAAATCCATTGCTGAGCTACATTCCATGCTCAAGACAACTGAGTTGAGTTTGGGGACCAAATCTAAGGACGTTCTCTTGATTGGTAACGGCGGTGGCGGTGGGAAGAAGAGAAAAGGGCATGGTGGTAAAGGAAAGGGTAAAACTTATCCTAACCAAGGAGTGCCAAATGGTAAAGGTGTCAAACAAAAGGTCAAGAAGGTTAAGCCTAACACTGTGAGGACCGAGAACCGGTGCTTCAAGTGTGGTGGGGCTGGGCATTGGAAAAGGAATTGTCCAAAGGGTGCAAGTGGTAGTGGAGGAAACGCAAGTTCCTCAGGTAGCACAACCACACTTCTTAATCACTTTAAGATACATGTAAAGTACGTTACGAGTAATCTAACTTTTGCAATCGTTTATTGCAGGAGGAGATGGAAAGTGATAGTGACCGGCATGAGATGGTGATGATCCCACGAGCACCAAGTTTTATAATTTAGTATTTTGTGGATTCGTTTTAAACAATTTTACTTTATTGTTTTGGATAATTATTATTTTTGTTAAAACAAGTTTTATTTTGGTTTTAATTAAATTTCGAATCCATTGTTGAATTATATTGTGTGCATGTGTGATAATTACACTAGTCAAGGTTTATGACTAGATTGTAAGTCAAGTTTTGATTTACTTATATTTCATGTTAATATATATATTTGTTTGATTGTTGTATAAATAATGTCATGATAGATCAAAGTACTTAGATGTTAGTAATTAGAAAGTTTTTCTAATGAAAGTATTTAAGAGTTTTACGGAAGCATAAGGTTCAAGAGTTATTGAACTTAGTTAAAACATCTTAAGTAATAGTCATTACTTATGATAGAAAGTTTTAAAGTATTAGTATTAATATAGTATGATTATATTGGATATAATCAAGATAGACTTTAAGAGTATTATTACAAGTCTTTTATACTTATAGTAAAGGATTTAATGAAGTCATAATTCCCTAATAAGAATGATTGGATATTGATAATCCAAGTAAAATGACTTAGACATTAAATGAATCTTAAAAGGGACAAACTATATTAAAAGTATTTAAGAATTAAAAGGTATTATTGCAAGTCTTTTATACTTGTAATAAATACAATATTTAATCAAGTCATAATTCCCTATTAGGAATAATGGATATTTGAGAAATCCAAGTAATGACTTTGGCATTAAATAAGATTCTAAAAGAATACTAATGTGTTTAAGAATTGATAGTATCATTTCAAGTGTTTTATACTTGTTAGACACATTAATCAATAAAGATCATAATTCCCTAAACAGGAATGTTGGATATTCGCAAATCCAAAGGATGATCTTAATTATTGATAGAATTCTTAAAAAGATTAAACTACAAGTTATTGACTAGGTCAAAGTAGTTTAAGAGATGCTTAAATTCCATAAAACTAAGTGGGAGCTAAGACTAACGTAATTCATTAAAGATGTTAATGAATTCAGTAAGTTAGTAAGATATTAACAACAAGGTTTTACCAAGTCGTTAGCCAAAGAGTTAAGAGAAATAATAAATGACTATTAATTAGATTATTGCAAACCTAATAGCGTGATCACAAGTCTTGTGATTTATTATTGCATATCTAATAGGTTGTTAACCTTTCAGTGGATAACATAGTCATTTAAGGAAATTTCTTTAACTAGTAAGAATATCTACAAATCAAGTAACTAAAAGATACTTTAGTTGCAAGGATAATTTTATGAATTCAAGAAACTAAGGAGTTAATTTCCAATCCTCCTATGTTTACCGAATTGCATAAAAGGAAAGACTATAATATGTTCTATATTGTTGCAAGAACAATATCTAGCAAAGACAAAAGTAATAGTATTCCTAAGTACTCGTCTTATGTCTTTAGTTTAATAGAAATGATTGGTTTAGTGATAAAGTTACAATTAAGTTTGTAAGAATCATTAAGTAATCAACACGAACGAAAGGAATAAGTAATGATCCAGTAATAATTCAGTATCTATGTCCAGTGAGAAATAATACATGAGTTAGTATCATTTTTATTCAGACTTTGTATGTTTTACATCATCCATGAATAAAAGTCTATTTATTCAAAAAGATACAAAAATCCGTGACTACTCGTCTTGGTGGGAACCTCGATGGGACGTTAACGTCATCGTGGTATTTGGTGGTAGATTCGAAGTTCTTCGAAGATAGCTACACAAGTTTTGTGTAAACCAAATATCGGTGATATTCTGTTGGAGGCTCAACGAATATTGGATTGACCACCGTGACAATACTTCGTGGTTGAAAAGTTCAAAAGTATTGTTCACTAGGATTGTCCTTAAGCCTGAGGTATTTGGTTTAGGATACAATGACTAATGTGCTTTGGTTCGTCTTAGACAATTCTAAAATACGTTTGTCATACGAGGCGATACTGGGTACAAAGGAAGTTGTATTTTAAATCGAAATATACAAGATGATAATTGCACCTCCTCTTTAGGAGAGATATTTATAGGTCCTTTGACATGATGAGAAACTGACAAGTGCACGGCCGTGCCCAAACAAACTGATTTGTTCTTTGTCGTTTATCACAACAGTTTGAATCAAGAAGTCATAAAATGATTTCGAATACAGGAGTTGATAATTTCTACCATGCTCGTATTCGTTATCACAAATATCGTGCTGCAAGGGATAAGCCTAACATATTTGCCCAAGAAGTAGAGACAGAGTGTTCTTTACTAGGAGATGCTATTAAAGAGTTTTTCATAAACTATACCTGGGTTATGTAAGCTGTTTTTATGGGTTGGTTACCTACATGCCCATCTAGAAGGCCACTGTAGCTCGTATCATTAAGACAAAGGTTACAAACTTGCACAAGTGGGAGTCTGAAGGAATTATGTGCACAGTTAGTCAACCTATGATGATACATCCATGCCTACGAAACACTTAAGGGTCACACCGGTGAGTGCATGTAATACGAGCAAGATAAGCAATGATACTACGAAGAGGAATGTTTCATAATAGTCATTATGAATCAGTTAAGTATTAAGTTAAGTTTAACTTATTACTAGATTAGTTTAACTAACTAATTAATACAAGTAGTTGTACATTTACTAGTTACGTAAATATACAATGTGTTAATTATAGATTATGCATGATATGATTTAAAGTTATTAAATCATATAGTAATTGGATAATATTGTTGTATAAATTATATAAATTTTATTATATAATTAATTATTGAAAGTATAAATACAAGTATATAATTCGTATATATGGGTACCGAATTATTAGTGTATTAATACTAGACATTTAATAGTTAAGTGCAACAATAATAAACTAGTTAAACTATAAGGGATGAGAATGTTAAAAAGGAAGTTTTATTAGAGATCAAATATTAATTAAACTAGAAGGGTTCTAAGCGTAACTTATTTGTATATAAATAAGAGACTTAGGGTAACCCTTATTCACTTGATACACCTCACGAAAATCATCCCCTCCCTTCTCCTTGGCTTCGGCCGAATACACACACCAACACAAGCCTTTGTGTTCTTCGTGTTCTTCGTGTTCTTCAAGTCTTGAAGATCCAAGTTCATTGGTTAGATCAACTAGAATATCGCTCGACTTGTTCATCATCAGTGGATCTATCTTAAGCAATCAACAAGGTATGTTTTGGGAAACCCTTTTTCTCCCTTCTCCCCTCTTGGACGAATTCGGCCTAGGGTTCTTTGGTTGATGGTCGAACGAACCACACAAGCAATGTGTGTGTTCGAGTTCTTTGTGCAAGGTTTCTTTCTTGTTAACCTAATCTAGAACTCCAACATCCCAATCCTTTAGGGTTTAAGGATTAGGTTTAATCCCAGTTCCACATTTAGGGATTAAATCAGCTAGTTGGTTTTAACCGGTCAAGAACAAGTTCATGTTCTTGGTCAGTCATGGTTCGAACCAAGTACACTAGGAGGTCGACCCAAGTGGTTGATTAGTCGCATGGTGCGTAGTGAAACCCTACACTCCAAGCCTAGGTATTTGGTATGCCAAAGACTCTGGGTTTGATCTAATCGGCTATTCAGATTCAGACTTTGCAAGTTGCAAGATGGATAGGAAGAGCACCAAAGGAGGTTGTCAGCTGTTAGGTGGAAAGCTAGTCAGCTGGACAAGCAAGAAACAAAACACTGTTTCTACCTCACAGCTGAAGCAGAATACGTTGCTGCTGGAAGCTGTTGTGCTCAAGTACTTTGGATGAAGAATCAGCTGGTTGATTTTGATATGAACTTTTCTAAAGTTCCTATCTACTGCGATAACACTAGTGCTATTGCAATCAACAACAATCCAGTTCTCCATTCAAGAACTAAACACATTGACATAATGTATCATTTTATTAGAGATCACAAAGAACAAGGTGACGTGGAACTTCATTTCATTTCAACAGACCTTCAGCTGGCTGATTTATTCACTAAGCCTTTAGATGAAAAACGCTTCAATTTTCTAATCAGCGAGCTGGGTATCTTAAATGCTTGAATCAACTGCTGAAGTACTATCAGCAGTTGATAAGTCCACCTTGTCATTTAGTACATTCAGCTGATTAAAAACATTTTAAATTCATCAGTCAGCCGAATAAAATTTTTTTAAAATGATAACTTATCAAGTTTTTAAAAGCAAAAACGTTTGGTTCTCCCACAAAAAGGCATCTTTATCCCCATCCATACATTTCCTGTGGCAAATATTTCCACTTGAATGAAAATATTTGGCATTTATGGGGGACAAGACACCCTGACACACGAAGCAGCTCCACTATCCCTCTCTGTCACATCCAACGACTTTTCCGCACGATAACCAACATTTCCATAGTTGGTTTGTAAGTATCCATAAATGATCCGGTTAAAATTCAAATATTTACCCAAACCGTTCCAAAAATCCCTATAAATACCCACCTTTTCCCTCATTTCATCTTCACCACCCTCAAAATCTTCTCTCAAAAACCCTCTATCTTCAAGCTTTTGTCTTTCTTCCCTCTCCTAAATGTCGAAGAAAACCATAAAAACTCCTCTCTCAAGAGCTGCTATCGAGTTCGCTCAGAACTCGAATCTGGTTGGCAACACTTCTCCACCAAAGAACCTCGTCGAAGTTTTTCGACCGGTTGGCAAGTTCTTGCGTCACTGTCCTATCAGTGGTGCATTCTTCAGATTCACCAAGAGCATCTACGATGTCTTGCGTGATTTCTGGATGTCTGCCTCCGTTTCTGGAGACGACATCATTGCGCAAGTTGGAGATCATCAAATCACCATTACTGTTGATGATTTCCGAACCGCTTGCGGGTTCGAATATCTGCAACTTGATGAAGAATATCAGCAGACAAAATCTGCTGATAATGCTAAAGAAAGTCTAATCCGTATCACTGGATACAGATTAGAAAATGAAGACGATAAGGTGCAGATCTTCAAGAAGTCTCAGCTGACGAGACCCTGGGCCTATTTCTTTACCCACATCATTCAGGGTATAGGCGGCAACTCTGGGTCTCACAACCAGTGCAACTCCAGCATGCAAGTCTTTGTTGAAGCCCTAATCACCGGTCAGCAGATTGATTTTGGGAGACTGGTGTACGAGGAAGTCAAGGCCAAGCTGAAGGCCAAGGGAACTCACATTCCCTATCTTCTCTTCTTCACATTGTGCATCACACATGTGATACTTGAGAAGCTGGAGATTGATTATGAGGACCTTCCAGGGGAATCAGTGGCGGTACGTACCTTCTCCAACATCATCTTCAACTCTAATAAGGAAGATGATAAGGATGTTCCCCTCTCCTCGTACATGCTGAAGATCATTGATGATCGGGCCAGATCCAAAAAGGATCAATCAGAGGGCACCTCATTAGAAGAATCTGCCCTACAAGAAGGTACGTCCTTTCCTCATCTGAAGAGTTTTCCATCAACTGAACGACCACAAACTGCTGATGGAAATACCACCACTTCCACTGGGATCTCAATGCCCATTGACGTGGAAAATGTGGAAATGGGTGATATTCCACGTGGTGGGAAGAAGCGGGTCAAGCGAGCTGCTCACCGCCCTCCTTCTTCCTCTTCATTCTTTTTATCATCTTATTCCACCTCCAGCGCCCCTTTTTCTCCTCAGCTGAGGGTAAGAGGGTCTGCTACCTGTGGAGAAGATGTAGTGGTTGATGATGTTGAGCTGGCGACAACAGCATCATCAGGATTCAGCCGGGATCCATTGGGTTCTCTCTCGAGATCCCAATTGGAAGGATTACGATCAGAAGCTATGTCAGCATCTGAGAATGATCCTTCTCATTTTCAGTTTGGCAGTGTTTTTCCAGGAACTCCACCAACAATCGGAGCTCCTGGTAAAGCATTCCCGGCTAATCCTCTTTTTCTCTCTTTTGCTCTTCAACCTCCCTCTGCTGATTTCTCAACAAGTCAGCAGACTTCAAAACGACAATTTCGTTCTTTAGGAGTTTGTGCCAGCTCCAACCTTCTGCGTAGCTCCTCGACTGATTCATTATCAGTCGTTGTAACAAGGGGGACAAACTCCACAAGCAACCTCAGTCTCTCGACAGACTGCTGGTGAAGTTTTCGGCTCAACCCAAGCCACCCGTGAGTCAGCTGCACACACACCACCACCAACTTCTTCACCACTTTCTGAGTCATCAGCTGATGATAGATTGACTGGAAACCAAGTCAATCTTAAAGTTGTTCTTTCTCTTTCCCACAACGTCACCAGCTTAAACCAGCGGGTGATCGAGGAAACCACCACCGCCAATGAAGAGACAACTTTAGACCAAGTTGTTACTGAGGCATTCACCCAAGCTACCAGTGATCGCGAACGTACTCGCCAACCAAGCTATGAGGTAGCTAACACACCACCCAGAGGAACTCTTCCTCCCGTCTCTATACCAGTATCGCCGGCTGGTGAGACCGAAGCTCCAGAGGATCAAACAGCATTTCATATAATGTTTGATTCGGTTGATGATCCTATTCATCCATTCTATTCGTCATCTGACGAAGACGTACATACTGGGCTTCAAACTGTTTTGACAGCTGATGTCGGCAATTCTGTTAGTAACCCAGAAGTTTCAGCTGGACCCGACCCACCCCCCATAGTTTCTGAGCATCTCATAGGAGCGATTCCTCCTAACTCAGGAACACCCTCTCCCACAGCTGAGGTTACCCCTCATGCTGGAGACATGCCGGACCCCCTCTCCCAAAGCGTCCAAGTGTCCCATGCTGAATCCAGCAAAGCTAGAGGCAACATTCCCATCAGAGCCGCTGCTGCTCTGATGTCTAGAGTTGTATCATCCCGGATTCGACCTGGGATGGCCAGACTGAGTCAGCAAATGGACACCCTTCGCAGGGATGTTCCAAAGAAGTTTGCTACAACTGCTGAGAATCTCTATTCCAGCATAGCTTTTCTGCACACTGAGGTTCACACTCAGACTCCTCAGCTGGTTCTTCTTGCTGATCAGATTCGCTGCAACACAAGTGAGTTCATCACTCTCAAAAACTATGTTCAATGAGAGTTGAACTCCCTTCGCGAGTCTGACAGAGTCGAAAAAGACAAGCTTCTCTCCGAAGCTCGGTCAACTGAAGCAGAAGTGGAAAAACAGCTGAATACCTTGTCTTCCAAGGTATTTCCTCTCCAACCAGTTGTTGATCGTCTGGCTCTTGCATAGTCTAAGCAAGAGTCTCTGCTGACCAACACTCATAGCCACCTCTCTAAGGCTATTGAGGCCTCCACTTCTGCTGTGTCCACAAGAATGGACAAATTGGAGACTGAGGTCAGTGCGCTGACTTCCTAAGTCGTTGGTCTCCAAGGCACCCTCAACCTTATTCTACAAAAATTGAATGAGGGTGTCGCTGATGTTCGTCCTGCTTCAGCACGAGAGAGTACTTTAATTTTCAGGCATTCTCTGAGGGGGAGAAAGAGCATACTACTTCAGCAGGTGAAGAACAAGGTAAATGAAATGCTTCACAATCTATGATCACCTCTGCTGTTGGAGCCAATGTTGAAGATATTCCAGCAGGTGAGACCCCAAGATCTCCACCTATCACCTCTGCTGGGATACAAGAAGAAGAAGACGTTTCAGTAGACGAGACCATAATTCCAACATCACTCGTCGCTACTGAAACACCTGAGGTAACTACTTCAAGGTGAGACAATCATTCAACCAACACTCACCGCTGCTGAAGGCCTCATGACAGGAGAATCCTAAACTGGAGTTAAAATTGTTGATTCCTTTGGACCAGTTGAGGGCCCACAAGTCCAAATCCCGCAAATCTAAAACCCTCAGCCTATTATACGGGAGATTCCCCAACCTGCTGAGGGGGAGCCTACTTCTGCCACGGTTAAAGCTCTCCTTTTAAAGGAAGCTGGAACCACAACAGACCTTGATGCAGCTATTGCCCTTCAAAGAAAGACTCACGAAGAGTTGTATCAAAAAGTTGAGGCCCAAAGAACTGAGAACATTAGGTTGTTCGACAAAGTTCTTTACCAGCGTAGGCAGGAAGTAAAAATCACCAGTGTAAGGGCACTCAAGTCCTCTTCCAGCTCCCCACCAGAAGTAAAAATAACGAGAGCTGGAGGATACATTGCTGCTGAAAGGTTTCCTCTGAACAAAATCAGCACTCACCTCAGCTATGCTGAGTGGAATGAGTTGCTGGCAGCATCCAGATCTGCACTACCGTCTGATATTATAACAGATCTGCAAAGTGAGATCAAAGTCGCAATTTTCATCTTCAAGACTTTATGCGACAATATCAGGAGATCCGCTCCTGAGTTGGCAAATCGCATACCAGCTGAATTGCTTGACTCACAAGAAGTTGTTGTCAGAGAACCTGCTGGTGAAGGCTCCTCAGCAAGAAGGGAAAAACGTAAGTCCGTTCTTCCCGACCCCTTTGCTGACTCTAGAACACTTGATATTGGGTCGTCTATCATATATGCAAAACGACCAAGACTCAATATCACAAAAGTTGTCCCCACGGGAGTAAACTTTGTCCCTGGGCTGGTCGTGAAAGAACCTATCTACGGGTTTTGCTATCTGGAGAAGAAGGCGCCTTGCTTCCAAGGGGCTGATGAGCTGCATATGTGTGATATTGATCAACTTTTGTTCTATCACAAGTCGCTGAGTTCTTCCACTGAAGAAGGAAGACAACTGAAGAAATTAATTGACTCAGCGATCGGCTCACTATATCACAATGTCACTAAGGAAGCTATGCCCTACGCATTTTTACTATGCGTCAGAAAAGGTAGCAAAAGGAGTTGACACAAAGTACACTTGGGACTACAACATATGCAAGAGCATTAATTGTTTCCGTGGACAAGTCTACATCGACGAATGATATGTTTACACGTCGATTATCTTGTGGACAAATTAATACGGATCTTGGGCTACATATAGAGACGTAAATGCTTGCATTTAGAGACACCTTTTAGAATTCATAGCACAAGAACATTCATTGAGAGTTGTTATTGTCTGGTATTAACTTCTCCATAGTTATTACTAAGGCATTAAATATCAGCTGTCTGTATCAGCTGATATTAAACTTTCCTTGCATAGTCTTCTAGTTTGAGCGAACAAAAGTGTCATTTCAAGTAGAAAGTTTTAGTTAGTGTGTACTATCTATTTCCGCAAACTTTGTACTGTATTAAGTTATTTTAATAAACTCTTAATTATTGAAATCTTGTGTGTTACTTATCTTATCTTCGTTAATCGGTCGTAACGCAACACGTTTGTGTTGTTGGGATCCAATATACATATATATATATATATATATATATATATATATATATATATATATATATATATATATATATATATATATATATAGGGTCCGGATCCGGTGAGGACTCTTTTCCTCGCGAGGACTGTGAGGACTCCAAAAAAACTCTAAAAATGATCCAAAACAAACTTTTTTCGGTGAGGACTCTTTTTTCGGTGAGGACTCGCGAGGACACCTCATAAAAATTTCACAGTCCTCACAGTCCTCGCGAGGAAAAGAGTCCTCACCGGATCCGGACCCTATATATATATATATATATATATATATATATATATATACATATATATATATATATATATATATATATATACATATATATATATATATACATATATATATATATATATATATATACATATATATATATATATATATATATATATATATATATATATATATATATATATATATCCAAAAAATTCGGATATATACATATCTATACAATAATTTGATTTTAAATTTTATCTCCTTTTAAAACCCTTTTTACAATTTTCGGATATCTCAAAAAGATATATCCCTAAATTTAAACCTTTTCAATTTTATTCCTTATTTAAAATGTTTTCAAATAATTATCTGGATTTGTCAAATCAACAATTTATGACATATATATATATATATATTCTGAAAAATACATATATCCATAAATATGATTATATCATTTATTTAAATATTAAATAAATATATATTTATATAATATTTTATATATTTTCGGAAAAATATATAAATATATATAAAATCTTTTCTAAATCTTTTAAATAAGTCTAGATACCAATAAAATCTTTTTGGTTCAAATTTCTTGATAATTCCAAACTTTTGAAATTATCTTAATTTAACTAATTTAATAAAAAAATATTTTTAATATTAAATTAATATTTCTGAATTTTCAGAAATACTAAAAATCTTATTTTTAATTTTCGGAAATTATTAAAACAATTTTATAAAATACCGAAAAATATAAAAACATATTTTTAATGTATTTTCCAATTTTCGGAAACCCCAAAAACAATTTTTGGAAATTCCGAAAATCATAAAACAATTTATGGATTACGAATTTTACGTCTAGCACAATTAGACTTGTAAACCAATAGCGCTCTGATATCACTATTGGGTTTTCTATGCATGTAGTCACACTTTACTTGTGGCGGAAATCACAAGTAACTTGACCGAACATTGACCCGATTTAAATATAATGTTTGCACCATTAGATTTACAATTTTAACGCAACTAGATAATTTAATTGAACTAATTAAATAGTATTCGAATACTTACTTCGTTGCGGTTTGGTGAATAAGACAAACCCTGTGATCTCGTTCTTGCCAGGTTATCACACAATGCTTAAGATTTAAGAAAGAATCCCTCTACTGGTTCACACCCAAGGTTGATCATGAATAGGACAATATACCACTAGGTAGTATAAAGCACCTTGAGAAACAAGCACCCCAAAAACTGAAAACCTTTTCGATTCCGGCGACGATGGCGGCGGCGATGCGGCGGTCCGACGGCGGAGGTGGGGCGGCGGTTCGATCGTCGGTGGTGGTGTTCGGCCGAAGCTTAGAAGAGGCAAGGGAACAAGTGATTAAGTCTATTAGGTTAAACCCTTAACTTTAATATATATATTTGCCAAAACCCAATTAGAGTCAAACTCTAATTGGTCCAAGCCCGCCTTTAATTAACTATTAATTAAGCCCACAAGTAATTAATTAATCTAGATTTTAATAGTTGGCCCGATACCATAATCTAGTCAATTACCCATTAACTAGATTAGTCCGTCTAGCTCGTTAGTCTATTTAATTAAACAATCAATTAAACACTACGTTATTTCTCGTGTTCGTTGATTTTTCTCGAGTGCAACCCGAATAGGAATATAAAATACCCGAAACGTAATATCGATTTATTTGATGTATTAGACAATATTTCCAACAAGTGCAAGTAACAAGTATAAGATAGAAAAGCAATTAACGGATATTTTTCTCTTAAAGAACTATTCATTACTTTGTTATTTCGCTCGCTGCTATATGCTATCCTATCTTTATTGTATAATAAGATAAGATAGATTATTTTATAACATAAAAGGCAAATAATGTACCCTCTCTATCCCCAAAACAATGTAACTTCAATTAATTGCAGGGGGGAAGTAGAAACTCGTAGAGATTGCTGAATACTAACGTTACTAATTTTAATTAATTAAATAATAATTATTAATATAACATATTATATCACGGGAAACTTACGGAAACTGTTTTCATTCCTCAACGCAATTCATTTAGTCCGACTGAAGAATAATTCTTAAAATATATGCACAAAGTCATAATTCCAAGTTTTGTCTGCAAGGACGTAAAGATTATTATAAGAGTTAATTACACGAATGGTCATTTAACTTTATACCAAATTTCACCAATGGTCATTTTATTTCAAAAATTACAGCGATGGTCCTTTTTTTTAAAACTTATTTCATCGATAGTCCTTTAGGCTTAACGGTGTTAAATTTTTCTGTTAAGTCTCCCATGTGAAATGCACATGAGGGCATTGTAGTCTTTTCCAATTTCACTTTTTGCAAAAAAATTTAAAAAAAAGCTTATTTACAAGTTTTAAGGTAAAAAGTACCACACCACTTGCACACACCCACACCCATGTGCATCTCACATGGGAGACTTAACAGGAAAATTTTAACACCGTTATACCTAAAGGACTACCGGTGAAATAAGTTTAAAAAATAAGGACCATCGGTGTAATTTTTGAAACTAAAGGATCATTGCTGAATTTTGGTATAAAGTTAAAGGACCATTCATGTAATTAACTCTAATAAACTCTTATTATAATTATTGTTATCAGTGTGAAATTTTTGGTGATTGTCTAGTAGTAAATGGTAATGATTCATGAATGACTTACTAGATATTTTCAATCCATCTATGTGTAAACATACCAGATGGCCAAAAAGAATGTTCGAAAATGTATACGACAACGATTAAATTGCATAAATCACAAGCAAAACTCGACTAGCCTGAAAAGCTAATATAATAGAAATATCTTAAAAATATTCACACCTCGAGTGTTAAAAGGACCACGTAATGGTTTTCTTTTATAAATCACAACTTAAACTCACTTTATTAAATAGTTTCTTTGATATAGTTAAAAAATTATTAATTTGACCTGACAATTAGTAAGAGAAAAATAAATCATAAACAAATGTTGATTGAAACTCGTAGATATTTTTCTTAATTTCTGAAAAGCTAAGTCAACAAGAACAGGCTGTGTATTTAACTATTTATATAATGTGTTGATTCCATTCGAGATACGCTATGTATTATTAAATTTTGTGTATATTTCAAAATCGTGCAAGGAGATCGATGAGGAATTGATAACATATATTCATTCGTACGATTAACATGTAAAATATTGAGGGTTTTAACAGGCACGTTATGGTGGTATCATGAGCTAGGACGTCAATAGTGAGGTGCGACCTCACATTATGAAATCATGATAGTGATTTAAGATTACAAACCAAAAAGTGGCATAAAGCACCCTTATGAGAAGTTTAATTTAGCTGACTATGAAAATTAGAATTTTTGAAAGAAATGATAACATATATATATAAATTTAGATGTAAAATTTTTTATGAACTTGACATATAAATTATCATATACATAAATAAAATTATAATTTTTTTGAACATGAAGGTGGCATAAAGCATCCTTCGCGGAGTGTCCTGCGTTTTGTCGCGCCGCGAACTACTTAATTCCCTCCAAGATCAAAGGTTTATATCTATTCTCGTATTTCACCCTTAATATTTATTTTCAAAGGAACTCATTCCTATATATAGATATATATGTATAGTAAGGCGCATTTTCACCACACTAGTATTCTTACAATTTCTTCTAACATTATATAATAATATATAGTCGTATAATGTAGACGCAAATGCAAGTCCTTCACTTTTTATGTTTGCGTAGTGACTGCTGTCAGACGCCTAGACTTGTAACATCTTCTAACAACTTTTGTTTTCTTTAAATATTTATTTAAACCAAAATCATATAAGAAATAGCTTTTAATAGAGAGATTATAATACAATCTGTACACATTAAAATGGAGATAATTCGTATACCACATAAAATAATCGTTATACCACAAAATTACATTATTAATGCACATGATACAACAGCATAACTGCGATGCACATATTACTTTCTTTGGTATAATAATCTCTTCCATAAAAAAGTGATGCATAGGCATAAAATGTGGCACACAAAATGTGCGTGCTTTGTTGTTGATTTAAAATAATGTAATTATGTGTTACTCGGTTAATATATTTCTTTAATGTGTATGTCACCTCCTATATATTGATAACTAAGTTTTCATGAAGTCAAATTAGTTATAAAATGAAATTTAACTACTTTGATTAACTTCTTTTCATTGCAATCTCTTATAAAATGAAATCTTATTTCAATGTGTTTAGTTTTAGAGTGTTTTACTGGATTGTTCACAATACTAATAGCACTTTGATTATCAATAAAAATAGGAGTTTTAAGGATAGAGATACCAAAGTCTAGAAGCTGGTTTTGAATCCAAAGTACTTGAGCACAACAAGCAGATGCATCTACATACTCTGCTTCAGCAGTTGATGTTGATACATTTGTTTGTTTCTTGCATTGCCATGACACCAGTCTTGATCCAAAGAATTGACATCCACCAGTAGTGGACTTTCTATCTTGACATTCACCTCCATAGTCACTATCTGTGTAGGCTATGAGTTCAAAGGGTGAATCATGTGGATACCATAGACCAAGTGATGGTTTGCCTTTCAAGTATCTGATTATTCTTTTGACAGCCTGCAAGTGTAATTCTTTAGGTCTTGTTTGATATCTTGCACACACACAAACACTATACATAATGTCAGGTCTTGATGCAGTTAAGTACATCAAAGAGCCTATCATTGATCTATATACGTGTTCATCGACATCCTCCCCCTCAGCATCAGGATGTAGGTGTTTGTGTGTTTCCATTGGTGTACTTGCACTCTTGCAGTCTTTCATATCAAACTTCTCCAAAATGTCTTTAACATAGTTTGATTGGTTTATCAAAATACCATCTGTTCTTTGATTGACTTGGAGTCCAAGGAAGAAGTTCATTGGACCCATGGAGCTCATCTTGAATTTAATTTGCATGAGATTTTCAAACTCTTTACATAATGCATCATTTGTTGATCCAAAAATGATATCATCTACATAAATTTGCACCAGTAGTATATCATTCTTGACTTTTCTTGTAAACAGAGTTTTGTCAATTGCTCCTCTTTTGAAATCATTTTTCAGTAAGTATGATGATAATGTATCATACCATGCTCTTGGTGCCTGATGTAGGCCATATAGAGCTTTGTCTAGTTTGAATACATGATCACCATGTTTTGGATCTTCAAAACCTGGAGGTTGGCATACATATACTTCTTCTTCAATTTTCCCATATAGGAAGGCACTCTTTACATCCATTTGATAGACTTTAAACTTCTTGTATGAAGCATATGCTAGGAATATCCTAATTGCTTCAATTCTAGCAACAGGGGCATATACTTCATCATAGTCTATTCCTTCTTCTTGAGTGTATCCTTGGGCTACAAGTCTGGCTTTGTTCTTGATCACTATACCTCTTTCATCTTTCTTATTTCTAAAGATCCACCTTGTTCCAATGGCTCTTTTTCCTTTAGGTAGAGGTACAAGTGTCCAAACAGCTTGTAATTTGAATTGAAGGAGTTCTTCTTGCATTTCCTCAATCCAGTTTGAGTCCTTCATTGCTTGTTGGATCTTCTTTGGTTCATCCTGAGACAGAAAGAATTCAAACATACATTCATTAGCAATTAAACTTATATTACACATGTTTGCAGTTAGACTCTTATGTAATTTGCTTCTTGTCTGCATGCTTGAGTTCACATCACTAAGGACTTGATCCAGAGGATGATTCTTTTCAGTTCTGGTGCCATGCACTTTGTCAACAGACAGTTGGTTTTCAAGATTGGACTCATTTGGCTCAGGAGATTGTTCCTCTTGAGGTTCTTCATTGTCATTGATGTTTGGTTCATCATCATTTGCTGGTTCATAGTTACTACTGGGATCAGTAGTGTTTGAGTTGTTACTGGGATCAGTAGTGTTTAGAGAATTTAGGTTATTGCTAGGACCAGTAGTATTTTGAGTAC
The DNA here is from genome assembly GCA_963853835.1 of Calendula officinalis. Lineage (NCBI taxonomy): Eukaryota > Viridiplantae > Streptophyta > Magnoliopsida > Asterales > Asteraceae > Calendula > Calendula officinalis. The sequence goes on from OY970823.1 coordinate 13,577,915, forward strand.
TATTACTGGTCTCAGTAGTATTTGAATTACTACTGTCCTCATTGTCTGATTCACTACTGCTTCCAGAGTTTGAGTTATTACTGTCATTAGTATTAACTGTGGGAACAGTATCAACTACTATGTATCTCATCTCTTCTTGACCAGTATTGAAAGATGATGTTCCTTCTTTTTGAGTATGACTATTTGAATCACCTGCATTTAAATCCATGTTAGTGTTAAAGGATTTGGTTAGATTGTCTATGTTAAATAGCCAATCTGGACCATTTCCTTGTTCATTAGGAACATTCTCATTAAAGGATACATTGATGCTTTCTTCAATAATCCTTAATCTTTTGTTGAACACTCTGTATGATTTGCTTTGAGTAGAGTATCCCACAAAGATTCCATCATCAGCTTTGCAGTCAAATTTACCAATTTGTTCTCTTGTAATCAGAATAGTACAAGGACAACCAAATGATTTTAAGAAACTTATGGAAGGTTTTCTTTTGTTAAAAAGTTCATGTGGTGTTTTGTAATGTGGCTTAACTATTAATACTCTGTTTTGTACATAACAGGGCAGTATTAACAGCTTTAGCCCAGAAAGTGATTGGTAACTTTGAATCTGCTAACAATGATCTTGCTGCTTCAATGATGGTTCTATTTCTTCTTTCAGCTACACCATTTTGTTGAGGAGTTCTAGGTGAGTTGTATTGCCTGTCAATGCCTTTAAGATCACAAAAGTTAATTAAGTTAGTATTATTAAATTATGTGCCATTATCACATCTTATGGCTTTAACTTTTTGATCAGATGTGTTCTCCAGTTTAACAATTAAGTTCTTGATGAGTTCACTTGTTTCATCTTTTGTCCTGAGAAAGAAAACCCATGTATATCTGGAAAAGTCATCAGTAATAACAAGACAATATTGTTTCTTTCCAATACTCATTACATTTGTAGGTCCAAAAAGGTCCATATGTAAGAGTTGTAAAGGAACAGAAATAGAATTTACCAGTTTGGACTTATGAGAAGACTTGTGTTGTTTACCTTTTAGGCATGCAACACAGTGATGATCACACATGAATTGTTTTTGTGGTAACCCAATTACCAAATTCTTTCTTACTAAATTGTTCATATTTTTAAAGTTTGTGTGAGACATCCTTCTATGCCAAAGTTCTGATTCGGTAGTGTTTGCCTTGGATATAAAACAGTTGACCTCATTTGAAGAAATGAGTTCTCCCCCTATATCCAGGCAATACACATTGTTTCTCCTTGGAGTTCTCAAAACTACATATTTTTCATCTAAAACAAAATCAGGAGAAAGAATGATGCACTCAATGTCTGTGAAAAGAATTTTGTTCTTTTTATCACATACTTGAGACACACTGACAAGATTATATTTTAGTTCAACTACATAAAATACATCATCAAAAGTAATCTTACCATTAGTAACTGTACCTTGGCCTGAAATCTTACCTCCCTTTGGGTTCTCACCAAAGGCCACATATCCTCCATCAATTGACTTGAAATCTTTAAGAATTTGCAGATTTCCAGTCATGTGCCTTGAGCATCCACTATCAATGTGCCATGTTCTACCTTTTTCAGGGATCTGAATGCTCTGCACATGTAAGTAAAGGATTAGTTAAGTTTGGGAACCCAAGCTTTATATGTCTTGGGTTCATCCTTTGAGAAATCAGATTTAGAACAGTTAACTTTAAACATTTTTTGGTACCCATACCTTTTTAGTACTGGTGTTCTGTTTTACTACTGCCTTTTTGGATTTTTCAGAGTTTACTACTGATCTTGGTCTATACCCATTGTTTTTAGCTTTTGAATACTTTACTACTGATGGACCAGTAGTATTTGGGTACTTACCATGTTTAGAATGACCAGTAGTGTTTTTAAATTTTGGTTTGGCAGCAGTAGTATTTTCAAAATTAGGGTTTTTACCAGTAGTGTTTTGGTACTGATATCTAACAGCATTGTAATTAGGTTTAGGATCAGTAGTAAACCTGTTAAAGTTTCTACTGGTGTTGGAAAAATTAAAATATTTTTTATTTTGATTTGTGTTTCCATTATTTTTGAAATAATTGTTGTTCTTAGGGCTTCCAACTCTTTTATTTTGCACAAACCTTGGTGCATTTCTTCCAAATTGTGGTGTTTCAGATTTTTTAGATTTTATTTTATTTACTACTGATGGACCATTAGTATTTTTTGACCTTTGTGTTTTTGCTTTTTCTTTAGAGTTTTTAAAATCTTTGAACTCTTTGCAGTTGATTGGATTGAAGTGACAATCCTTTGCTAAATGGTTTACTTTGTTGCAAATAACACATCTTAATTTCTTATCCTTAGCACCTTCAGGTTTTCTTTGATCTAAGAGTTGATTTTTATTTCTTTCATTTCCCCTTCTTAAGATGTGTGGTATATTTTCTGCATTATATTTAGGAGAGTCTTCTTGACTTTGTGCTGTGTGAAAGCTTGTATCAATTGAGTTTGTAGATTCAGTTTGAAAAATCGTAAATTCAATTGAGTCTGTAGTTTGATCATCATCAGAAGAATCATTTGATTCAGATGTTTCATTATTAGATTCAGTCTGATTTTCATTTTTTAATTCATTTATGATTCTTTCTGAACTATCTTTAAGTGGAGGAATGAATTTATATGGAGGTGGTACAGCATGATATCCCACTCCATGCACAACTTTTTCAGTAGTTTGATTACTTGTTAATTCATTTACAATTTGAGAGCTTCTTTCAAACTTTTTAATGGTTAATTTGTTTTGCTCTAATTCCATTTGACATTCTTCTAATTTGATTAAAGTTTCTTTTAATTTTAACTCAAGATGTTCTTTTTCATAGGTGGTTTGTAGCAATTCTTCTTTTATCTTTTGATCAGTTATTTTATAAATTTTAATTTGATTTTCAAGATCAGCTATACAACCATTATATTCAATTCGTCTATTTCTATTTAGAATCATCTCTGCAAGTGTTTCTTTATTTAGTTTTTCTAAATCTTTATAAGCTTTAATGCATTCAGGAGTGCAAGATTTAGATTGTACCTTAGTAGGAGAGTCAGTGAAGGCCATGAGAGCTTGATTCTGTGCATGCTCCTCTGCTTGAAAGCTCCAATCATAACCTTGTCCTTGTTGTGAAACAAGAGCAGTTGAGTTTGATCTTTTGTCTAGCTGAGGACATTCTTTAGCAAAGTGCCCAAGGTTGTTACAGTTGTAACATTTGACTTTAGTCTTGTCAAATCCAGCCTTGTCACCTTTGTTGAAGTTAAGGTTTGTTCTACCAGTCCTCTTTAAGAACCTTTTGGTTCTTAGACTCAGCATAGCCATCTGCCACTTAAGATCCATCTCTTCAAGGTCATCAGGATTCAATTGTTCCAAATCATCACTAATTAGTGCAGTATGCACATGACTAGTGAAGAAGGATTCTCTTGTAGCATCTTCACAATCTGCAGCCTTTGCAGTTTCCTGACCTGTTCCTGTACTAGACACAAAAGCAGCATTGTTTGAAGATAAATTAGGAGTTTTAGAACTTACCTCAGATTCAAACACCCTAAGCTCATTGTACAATTCATACAGCTCCTTTTCTTCCAAAGCATCACCTTGTCTATATATGACTGTTTACATAGACCATTCTTCTCCAAGAGATCTAAGAAACTTTCTATTGACATCATCATTGTCAGGTTTCACTCCAACTTGATTCAATTCACCGATGAGTTTATTGAACCTATCAAAGGTTTGAGATAGAGATTCATTCTTTTGGCCTTTGAAGTTTTCAAAGTCCTGTTTTAGTACAGACTTCATATTTCTTTTGGTGCTTTTAGTGCCAATGAATCTCTTTTCCAGTGCCTTCCATAATACCTTTGCATCATCATATTCAACAAAGAGATGTTGATAGTCATTAGGAATGGCCAGTAGAAGAGTGCTTAGAGCTTTGAGTTCGATTCCTCTATCTTTCTTCTCCTTTTCACACTTGAGCTTGTCTGCTTCAGTTGCAGAACTTGTTGCTTGACCAGGAACGGTTTTGTTCCCTTCAACAACAACTTCCCACATAGTATAATCAGCAATAAGCATGTATTGCTTAATACGATTCTTCCACATCCCAAAGTTATTGGGAGTGAGTATAGGGATCTTATTTGCTTGAGTACTTTCATTGTTATCAGTCATGATTAACAATCTGTGTGTTTTAAAGATTAAAAACTTTTTGTTGTTCTTAAAAATCGTAGATCTAGAACCAATATGCTCTGATACCACTTGCCAGGATCAATTAACTATGAATGAGTTAATACACACCTTTAGATCTAATTGATGATAGAAGTTACAGCGAATTAACACTATATCAATATGTTTAAGAACAATGAACTGTAAGAACAATATGCAATAATATTAAGAACACAGTTTCACAAAAAGCTTCAATGTATATTATTGATTAACAATACACACGTACGTTTACAATTCGTAAGGAACTATATATAATAGTCCTTGAAGCCTAACTATTTACCCTAGTTATTCTAGGACTTGATTTTCATCGAATAATAAAAGATATACATTGAATTACATTCTATAACTAACTCTGCGAAGATCTCGGACTTGATATGCTTCCAAAACGCGTACCAGTAGTAACTGCAATCACCAGTAGTAAATATGCATCGTCAGTAGTAACTCTGGTGATCAGTAGTAAGTCCAAAACCAACGTCAGTAGTAACTACTATGATCAGTAGTATCTTCAATATGTGCTTGATCAGTAGTAACTTAGTTATAGGCTTCACCAGTATCAACTCATCAGTAGTAAGTGTTTCTGCCCCATCAGTAATAATCATAGTATTCATCAGTAATAACTATGATCAGTACTAACTGCAGCATCAGTAATAAGTTGATCTGTGATCTGCTCCAACAATCTTCTGCTCCAACAATCCAGTTTTATAAACAATAGATATAAACTGCAGGCGTTAACAAATTAAGACTAATATATAGTTGACTATTTTACATTTAATGAAGTTAAGATTTTAGATTTCAAGTATAATTATCTTGTTTATTCATATTTATATTATAAAAAAAGGGCCTTTGGCCTAGTGGTATGGTGTAAGACTCTCAACCTTGAGGTCTGGACTTCGAGTCCCATCGTGGACATAGGTGGTGTGTGTGTATATTTTATAATGATGGTCCTCAAAAAATGAATAGAAAATGTATTGTGTTGGAACAAAATCACAGATCAACTTGATACTGATGCTGCAGTTAGTACTGATCATACTTAGTACTGATAGGGCAGAAACATAATACTGATGAAGTTGATACTGGTGAAGACTATAACTTAGTTACTACTGATCAAGGCTTATTGAATATACTACTGATCAATAGTAGTTACTACTGACGATGTATCTGGACTTACTACTGGTCACCAAAGTTACTACTGACGTTACTTATTTACTACTGGTGATTGCAGAATACTACTGATGAGCGTATATGGAACATATCGAGTCCGAGATCTTCGTAGAGATAGTTATAGAATGTAATTCAATGTATATCTTTATATTTCGAATGTAAATCAAGTCCTAGAATAACTAGGGTAAATAGTTTAGCTTCAAGGACTATTATAAATAGTTCCTTACGAATTGTAAACGTACGTGTGTATTGTTAACTTGATAATATACATTGAAGCTTTTTGTGAAACTGTGTTCTTAATATTTTCGTTTATTATTTACAGTTCATTGTTCTTAATATATTGATATAGTGTTGATCCGTTGCAACTTCTATTATCAATTAGATCTAAGGTGTTTATTAACTTCTTCATAGTTAATCGATCCTGACAAGTGGTATCAGAGCTTATTGGTTCTAGATCTACTATTTGTTAAGAATAGCAAAAAGTTTTAATCTTTAAAACACACACATTATTAATCATGACTGATAATAATGAAAGCACTCAGGCCAACAAAATCCCTATACTCACTCCCAACAACTTTGGGATGTGGAAGAACCGTATTAAGCAATACATGCTTATCACTGATTATTCCATGTGGGAAGTTGTCCTTGAAGGAAACAAAACTGGTCCTGGACAAGCAAGCAGCTCTATAACTGAGGCAGACAAACTTAAATGTGAGAAGGAGAAGAAAGATAAAGGAATCGAACTTAAAGCTCTAAGCACTCTCCTACTGGCCATTCCTAACGACTATCAACATCTTTTCGTTGAGTATGATGATGCAAAGGTGCTATGGGAAGCACTGGAGAAGAGATTCGTTGGGACCAAGAGCACCAAGAGGAACATGAAGTCTGTTCTCAAACAAGACTTTGAAAACTTCAAAGGAAAGCCCAATGAAACACTCACTCAAGTGTTTGACAGATTCAACAAGCTAATTGGTGAACTTAACCAGGTTGGGGTTAAGATGGATCAAGAAGATGTCAACATGAAGTTCCTAAGATCTCTTAGTGAAGAATGGGCCATGTACACAGTGGTATATAGACAGAGAGATGCACTAGAAGAAAAGGAGTTGGATGAACTCTACAATGATCTCAGAGTATTTGAAACTGAGGTAAATCAAAAGAACCCTTCTATTTCTTCTAATAATGCTGCATTTGTCTCTAGTACAGGTCTAGGTCAAGAAACTTCCATAGGAACGGCTGCAGATTCTGAGGATGCTGCAAGAGAATCCTTTTTCACTAGTCATGTGCATACTGCACTGATTAGTGATCACTTGGAACAATTAAATCCTGATGATCTTGAGGAGATGGACCTTAAATGGAAAATGGCTATGCTGAGCCTAAGAACCAAAAGATTCTTAAAGAGAACTGGTAGGACAAGTCTCAATTACAACAAAGGTGACAAAGATGGATTTGACAAAACTAAAGTCAAATGTTACAACTGTAACAACCTTGGTCACTTTGCAAAAGAATGTCCTCAACCAGACAAAAGATCAAACTCAACTGCTCTTGTTTCACAACAAGGACAAGGATATGACTGGAGCTTCCAAGCAGAAGAGCATGCTCAAAATCAAGCTCTCATGGCCTTTACTGACAGCAAATCTGAGGTAAAACCTAAACCTTGTACTTCTGAATGTGTCAAAATTGTTAAAAATTTAGAAAAAGAAAACACTAAATTAACTGAAGATTTAGCAAAAGCAGTAAGAAGAAATCATGAATTTGATAGTGTGATAACTGATCAAGAACATCAGATAAAGGTGTACCAGATGATTGATCAAAGGATAAAGGAAGAATTACTTCAAGCTGTAGATGAGAAAGAGTTTTATGAATTAAAAAATAAAGAATTAACTAGTAAATTAGAAGAATGTCAACTTGAAATTGAACAAAATAAATTGACAATTAAAAAATTTGAAAGAAGTACTAAAATTCTTGATGAACTAACTACCAATCAAACTACAGAAAAAGTTGTACATGGGGTAGGATATCATGCTGTACCACCTCCATATAAATTCATTCCTCCACTTAAAAACAGTTCAGAAAGAATAATTAATGAATTAAAAAATGAAAATCAAACTGAATCTAATACTGAAACATCTGAATCAAATGATTTTTCTGATGATGATACAACTACAAACTCAATTGAATTTACAATCTCTCAAACTGAATCTCCAAAATCAATTGATACAAGTTTTCACACAGCACAAAGTCCAAATGAATCTCCTAAATATGATGCAGAAAATGTACCAAAAATTTTAAAGAGGGGTAATGAAAGAAATAAAATTCAACTCTTAGATCAAAGAATACCTGAAGGTGCTAAAAGTAAGAAATTAAGATGTGTTATATGCAACAAAATGAATCATTTAGCAAAGGATTGTCACTTCAATCCAATTAATTGTAAAGAATTCAAAGAATTTAAAACTTTCAAAGAAAAAGCAAAAACACAGAAATTAAAAGATACTACTGGTCCTTCAGTAATAAATCAAAATAAAATTCCAATTACTGAAACACCAAGATTTGGAAGAAGTGCATCAAGATTTGTGCAAAACAGAAGAATTGGAAGCCCAAAGAACAGCAATTACTTCAAGAACAATGGAAAATCAAATCAAAATAAACAATATTTAAAATTTTCCAACACCAGTAAAAACTTTAACAAATTTACTACTGGTGTTAACCCTAATTATAATACTGTATGGTACCAGTACAAAAACACTACTGGTAAAAACCCTAATTACAAAAATACTACTGCTCCTAAACCAACTTTCAAATATACAACTGGTGTCAACCCTAAAAACACTACTGGTCATTCTAAACATGGTAAGTACCCAAATGCTACTGGTCCATCAGTAGTAAAGTATTCAAAAGCTAAACATCATGGGTATAAACCAAGATCAGTAGAAAATTCAAACACCAGTAACATTTTTAAAAGGGCAGTAGTAAAACTAAACAACAGTAGTAAACAGGTATGGGCACCAAAGATGTTTAAATTTAAATCCCCAAAATCTTACTTCTCAAAGGATGAACCCAAGACATATAAAGCTTGGGTTCCCAAACTTAACTGATCCTTTACTCACTTGTGCAGAGCATTCAGATCCCAGAAGAAGGAAGAACATGGCATATTGATAGTGGATGCTCAAGGCACATGACTTGAAATCTGCAAATTCTTAAAGATTTCAAGTTAATTGATGGAGGATATGTGGCCTTTGGTGAAAACCCAAAGGGAGGTAAGATTACAGGTATTGACAGGCAATACATCTCACCTAGAACTCCACAACAAAATGGTGTAGCTGAAAGAAGAAATAGAACCATCATTGAAGCAGCAAGATCAATGCTAGCAGATTCAAAGTTACCAATCACTTTTTGGGCTGAAGCTGTTAATACTGCCTGTTATGTTCAGAACAGAGTATTAATAGTAAAGCCACAGTTTAAAACACCATATGAACTTTTTAATAAAAGAAAACCCTCTATAAGTTTTTTAAAATCATTTGGGTGTCCTTGTACTATTCTGATTACAATAGAACAAATTGGTAAGTTTGACTGCAAAGCTGATGATGGAATCTTTGTGGGATACTCTACTCAAAGCAAGTCATACAGAGTATTCAACAAAAGACTGAGGATAATTGAAGAAAGCATCAATGTATCCTTTAATGAAAATGTTTCTAATGAACAAGGAAATGGTCCATATTGGCTATTTAACATAGACAATCTAACCAAATCCTTTAATTCTAACATGGATTTAAATGCAGGAAATTCAAGTTGTCACTCTCAAAAGGAAGGAACATCATCTGTTAATACTGGTCAAGAAAAGATGAGATACATAGTAGTTAATACTACTCCCATAGTTAATACTGAGGACAGTAATAACTCAAATTCTGAAACCAGTAGTAACTCTGAGAATGAGGACAGTAGTAATTCAAATACTACTGGTACCAGCAATAGTACTGAAAATACTACTGGTCCTAGCAATAACCTAGATTCTCAAGATACTACTGATCTCAGTAACAACAACAATACTACTGATCTCAATGAAGATAATAGCAGTAGTAACTCTGACCAATATGATGATGTACCAAACATCAATGACAATGAAGGATCACTAAAAGAACAACTGCATGAGACAAATGAGTCCAATCTTGAAAATCAACTAGTAGTTGATAAAGCTACAACCACAAGGACTCAGAAGAACCATCCATTAGACCTTGTTCTAAGTGATGTTAACTCACCACTGCAAACAAGAAGCAAATTAAATAAGCTTAACTGCAAACATGTGTAACATAAGTTTAATTGCTAATGAATGTATGTTTGAATGCTTTTTGTCTCAGGATGAACCAAAGAAGATCCAACAAGCAATGAAGGACTCAAACTGGATTGAGGCAATGCAGGAAGAACTCCTTCAATTCAAGTTACAAGCTGTTTGGACACTTGTACCTCTACCCAAAGGAAAAAGAGCCATTGGAACAAGATGGATCTTTAGAAACAAGAAGGATGAAAGAGGTATAGTGATCAAGAACAAAGCCAGACTTGTAGCCCAAGGATACACTCAAGAAGAAGGAATAGACTATGATGAAGTATATGCTCCTGTTGCTAGAATTGAAGCTATAAGAATATTTCTAGCATATGCTTTCAAAAAGTTCAAAGTCTATCAAATGGATGTGAAGAGTGCATTCCTATATGGGAAGATTGAAGAAGAGGTCTTTGTCTGCCAACCTCCAGGCTTTGAAGATCCAAAACATGGTGATTTTGTGTTCAAACTGGATAAAGCTCTGTATGGCCTACATCAGGCACCAAGAGCATGGTATGATACATTATCATCATATCTATTGAAGAATAACTTTAAAAGAGGAGCCATTGACAAAACTTTGTTTACAAAGAAAGTCAAAGATGATATTCTACTGGTACAAATCTATGTAGATGATATCATCTTTGGTTCAACAAATGATTTATTATGCAAAGAATTTGAAGAACTGATGCAGAATAAATTCAAGATGAGCTCTATGTGTCCAATGAACTTCTTCCTTGGACTCCAAGTCAGTCAAAGAACAAATGGTATTTTGATAAATCAATCAAAATATGTCAAAGACATCTTGGAAAAGTTTGATTTGAAAGACTGCAAAAGTGCAAGTACACCAATGGAAACACACAAACACCTACATCCTGATGTTGAGGGGGAGGATGTAGATGAACATTTATATAGATCAATGATAGGTTCTTTGATGTACTTAACTGCATCAAGACCTGACATTATGTATAGTGTTTGTGTGTGTGCAAGATATCAAGCAAGACCTAAAGAACTACACTTGCAAGCTGTCAAAAGAATATTCAGATACTTGAAAGGCAAACCATCACTAGGTCTATGGTATCCACATGATTCACCCTTTTAACTCATAGCCTACACAGATAGTGACTATGGAGGTGAATGTCAAGATAGAAAGTCCACTACTGGTGGATGTCAATTCTTTGGATCAAGACTGGTGTCATGGCAATGTAAGAAGCAAACAAATGTATCAACATCAACTGCTGAAGCAGAATATGTAGCTGCATCTGCTTGTTGTGCTCAGGTACTATGGATTCAAAACCAGCTTCTAGACTTTGGTATCTATATCCTTAAAACTCCTATTTTTATTGATAATCAAAGTGCTATTAGTATTGTGAACAATCCAGTAAAACACTCTAAAACTAAACACATTGAAATAAGATTTCATTTTATAAGAGATTGCAATGAAAAGAAATTAATCAAAGTAGTTAAAATCCATACTGATGATCAATTAGCAGATCTTTTTACAAAAGCATTTGATGTAGGAAGATTCAACTTCTTGGTTAGCAGTATTGGAATGATTTTGATAAATTAAAATCTCACTTAAAATCATGTGTAAAGTTTTGTTGTAAAATGTTATTTATTTGTTTAAGTGTTTTACTACTGGTAGATCTTTATTACTGATTGTAGGCATGTGCACAAAATACTACTGGTAGTTTATTACTACTGGTGTGTATTAGGTTTACATAAATACTACTGGTAAGTCAGTACTACTGGTATTCACATATACTACTGGTCTTGTGTGTTAGTGATTACTACTGATGTCTTTAGTTACTACTGATGTCTTTAGTTACTACTGATGTCAAAATCCTTAGTCACTACTGATGTTAGTAGATACTACTGACGTTTTATTACTGGTATTTCATTTACTACTGGTATTTCAGAATCACAATTACCAAACTAACCCCCGTGAAAATAACCGTTATGTTATGATTCGAAGGGCATTTTAGTCTTTTTGCAGGTCAAATCGAAAGATATAAAAGGCGGCAGTCGATTAGTTTAGCATTATCTTTACTTCGAATTAACTAAATCCTCTCGATAAACCCTAGCTTTCGATCGAAAACCCTTCATCAGTAACAAAATTCTCAATAGTTTCTCTCAAATCAACAACAATGGCAACTCTACAATCTCTCAATGTTCAAACCGATCTCAAATATTCAGAGTTCCATAATATGTGTGCGTTTTTACGCAATCCAGATGGTACAAAAGACTTTCGACCAATCGTACAATTCTTGAAGAACTCATATATCAAGTTTGCTCTAACTATAAAACCGAAAGCATACCAACAACACTTGGTGGATTTCTGGACCAATGCTGAACGAACAGAAGGTGCAACTGTACCTATGATAAAATCATCAGTGGATGGAAAGACGATCACGATCACTGAGCAATCCATTCGACACCATCTACAACTACACGATGATGCAGGTATGTTCACTCTTCCTAATGAATTCATTGTTGAAATTTTAAATAAAATGAGATATGAGGGAAGACTCAACATAGTAACTTTTCAAAAGGGTCTTCTCTCCCCACAATGGAAATTTTTAGTACATACTATTCAGCACTGTTTTTCTCCAAAACGAAGTACTTGGAATGAGTTTAATAAGGCAATAGCCTCTGCTGTTGTCTGTTTATGCACATACCAAGTGTTTAATTTTTCTTACATGATTTTTGAAGGTATGTTGGGAAATCTTAGTTCTTCAAAATTTTTAATGTATCCCAGATTTCTCCAACATATCATAAACATTGAATTGCAAAACTTGTCAACTCCCAAAGACATTTTTATAATTCCAGAGTTGAACAAGAAAGTTTTCTCTAATATGAGAAAACAATTTAAATTTTCGGGCAAGGAAACCCCTCTGTTTCCTAATATGATCAAAGATCAAACACTTATTGGAGAGGGTTCAATAATAGATACAACCCAAATTGAACCTCAACCCACTCCATCACCCCCAAATACAGCCCAAACACCACCCCAAATAGTCACTCAATCACCCACTAACATAGAAGTCCTGAATGTGTCCCAGGAACTTGAAATAAATCTGCAGAGTGCTACTCTTCACTCTGTGGAAGACCTACCAAACAAAACCCAAAATATTTCCACTACTTATAAAAGAAAGAAATCTTCTTTAAAGGACACCAGGGGACAAATCGAGTCACACCCCAGACTCAAAGAGTTGTCCTCCAAGGAGGAGAGAGGACATGAGGCGAGGGCTTTCACTACTGATGCACCAAAGGTGGGTGCACAGGACAGTGAAAACATCTCTAAGACCCAGACCTCGGCAACTTTAAGTGATGACTCTTTTGAGGAATTACTTAAAGGACCCCGGTGCCAAGAAACGACAAGGGGGGCATCTCTGCTTCTTCTAGGAAGAAGAGAATGTCTAAAAGACCCAATGAATCACCAAGAAGTGATGAGGGCAGATCTGTGGAATTGATGGAAAGGATGGAAAACCTTCAAACCAATGTACCTGTTAGTAAGCCTGATGATCTTGCTAGATGGAGTGAGGGCAGTATTAAAATCAAACAATTGACGGATAAAGTGGATTCTCTTGAATCTACTGTACAAGATTGCCTTAAGTATCTAACAAATCAGGGAAAAACCATTGCAATTATGAAGAGACATGTCAATACCATCAACAAAAGAATGAGGCTATATGAACACAGGCTTCATCAACAAACTAAAATTATCAGAAGATTGAAAAAGAAGGTTGATGATAGTGAGGCTCCTCCAGTTGAGCTCACAAAGGGGGAGAAGGATAACATTCAAACAATGATTGATGAATCAATTGCAGCAACAGCATCCTCTCTCCTAAATCTAAAAGAAACAACTGTTGATGAAGACCAAGAAAAGATGGTTTTTGATGATGAGCCAATGACTACTGCTCCCATGGAAGAACAAACTGAAAAAGAAACATCAGTAGTAACTCCTACTACTGATATAATAGCAGTAGTAAGTAAAGAAGAGGAAGTAAAAGCAACAAATACTACTGATGCCCTATCAGTAGTAACTCCTGAAGTCCCACCAGTAGTAACTACTTTGGTTACTACTGAAGAGGAAGAACTGCAACTTCCTGAGCTAATTGAAAGAGAAAAACATGTCATCATCTCCAAACCACCAACACCTGATCAACCACTTATCATACCTGACATTGATGATAATGTGAACTGGTTTGAGGTAGATGAATGTACACTTCCTCCACATCCCAAGATACTACCAAAAGACCAACTTAAACTGTTTTATCCAAAACTACTACTTCCTGGTATCCCTGATATGAAATACATTCCACCTCCACCATCTGCTTGCATTGGAAAAGGAAAAGAAGTTTATGACGATGATTATCCAAACAGAGCATTAGGTCATCACATGGTAAACAAGATTAATCATGTCAGATCAAAAAAGCAATCTAGATGGAGAATAAAACATAGGAAATTTTTGGAGAAAGTGGAGATGTATCAAGCACTTGAGGAAAATAAAAAGAAGGTTCAAAGTGCAATTCCTGTTCAAATACCTGCTCAAATTAAAGACATTCAGATAGAAGCTCAAGAAGCATAATTCAAGAGGTTAAGAAAAGTTGAAGAAGAACATATACAATGCCTTGAAGAATTAGTTTCTGAATGCAAAAGAACAAAAAGTGAGCTAACTGAAGATGTATTTGAACAGAAGACAAACATGATCGATTATCTAAAAACAAAAGGGCATAGTGCAAAATCCTTTGGCAGAATGAAGATGATGACTATAATTGAAAAATATTGTGCTGCCAAGAAGAAGGATTTGGCAGAACAAGAAGAAAAAGAAACAAATAAATCTAAAGCCCTAATCCCAATCAGTCCAACATTAATCAAAGCTGGTAGTATATCAACTACTGGTGATACTTCAACTCCCCAGTCAAAGAAAAGAAAAACAGTTACTCAAGAACAAAACACTCAAAAGAAGTCAAAAACACAAATCATACCTGTTCTTGAAATTCCTGTTGCTCCCTTGCAGAACAACCCAATCATCAATTGGAGGGTTATGCAGAATAATGTGATAGAGATTATAAGGGAAGATAAAATAGTGCAGAGATTTACTGGATGGTTACCTTTGATCATGTCCTGTTCAAGAAGTGATGTCATTAAACTACTGATCATTGGAAAACCAAGAATGTCAAAGAAATCATGGAAAGATTCTGGTGCTGGATACTTGACAAGAATGATTGATGCTGCTTTCTATCCAGACAACTATCCAGAACAGTTTACAGATTCAGGAAATGTCTATCATTGGAATGTGATTCCAACTGCTCAAATGTATTTTTTTGAAAAATCTGGCAAAGTCTATGAGCTATATTTGTATGAAAAAGAATATCCTCATTCTGAGAAGACTATGTATCAGATATTCACAAACACAATGATGAAGCCGTATGATGCTGTTATGTTCCAAAACAAATTGAATTATTTCACAAAGAGGAACAGCAAATACATTATTGAACAAAGACATCAACAGAATCAAAGGACATTAGAAAAAAGAAAGAAAGAAGAAGATGAACAAAAGAAACTTATGTGATTGAAAGAGGATCAATAAGTTTAGGGGGAGATTGTTGGAACAAAATCACAGATCAACTTGATACTGATGCTGCAGTTAGTACTGATCATACTTAGTACTGATAGGGCAGAAACATATTACTGATGAAGTTGATACTGGTGAAGACTATAACTTAGTTACTACTAATCAAGGCTTATTGAAGATACTACTGATCAATAGTAGTTACTACTGACGATGTATCTGGACTTACTACTGGTCACCAAAGTTACTAATGACGTTACTTATTTACTACTGGTGATTGCAGAATACTATTGATGAGCGTATATGGAACATATCGAGTCCGAGATCTTCGTAGAGATAGTTATAGAATGTAATTCAATGTATATCTTTATATTTCGAATGTAAATCAAGTCCTAGAATAACTAGGGTAAATAGTTTAGCTTCAAGGACTATTATAAATAGTTCCTTACGAATTGTAAACGTACGTGTGTATTGTTAACTCGATAATATACATTGAAGCTTTTTGTGAAACTGTGTTCTTAATATTTTCGTTTATTATTTACAGTTCATTGTTCTTAATATATTGATATAGTGTTGATCCGCTGCAACTTCTATTATCAATTAGATCTAAGGTGTTTATTAACTTCTTCATAGTTAATCGATCCTGACATATTGTTGGCATAAGTATTTAGTATTTTGCGAATGAGTCGTCTGATAATTCGTGTTGATCTCAACTTATAAAAAATTACAGTAAACTTAAAAAGAATGCGTACTTGTAAATTTAAACTTATACCGACCGAGTACTCAAATTTAAAACGATAAACAAGCTTTATTTATAAAACTAAAAACATGTCATAAATTTCCCATGATTATAACTTATAAGTATAGCCTGTATATATAATACGTGCAATTAGTCAACTGAACTAATTTTGTCTATACGCAATATAATGTGCCAAATGGTACAACGGTGCCGCCCGGCCGGCGTCGAAGTTAGCAAGCTCGTTCACAGCCTTCTCCAGCAATTCTCCGGCGAACTCTCTTGCCTTCTCCAACCCCATCAGCTTTGGGTACGTCGCTTTATCACTCAACAAATCTTTCCCCGCCGTCTTCCCCAATTCCTCCGACGACTTTGTGACGTCTAATATATCATCCACCACCTGAAACAACAACCCGATGCTCCTTGAGTATTTCCTAACTCTTTCCACCTCGTCGGAGTTCGCGCCGCCCAACACCGCCCCGCCAACCACCGCCGCCTCCAGCAGCTTCGCGGTCTTGTGGATGTGAATATACTCTAGTTTACTCAAGTCAACGTCTTGTTTCCCTTCACTAGAAATGTCAACTATTTGACCGCCGACAAGCCCTAGAGATCCAACCGCTGACCCTAGCTCGCTTATGGCTTGAACCACCCGGTCCGGTCCAACTCCTTTGGTTCCTGTGGCTACATGCTGGAAGGCTAGCGAGAGCAACGCATCACCGGCTAGAACCGCCGTGTCGACACCGTAAGCCTTGTGGTTAGTCGGTTTTCCTCTTCTAAAATCATCATTATCCATACAAGGGAGATCATCATGTATGAGTGACATGGTGTGGACCATTTCGACAGCCGAAGCCATCGCCATGGCGTTGGCTTCAGTCCCGCCAACGAGCTCGCATGCGGCCAGACACAGGATTGGCCGCACGCGTTTCCCTCCTGCGAGTAACGAGTACCTCATCGCCTCGTGTATTTTCAATGGTTCTTGCAACGGGATGGCTTCATCCAAAGCTTGGTTCACGAGTTTCGCCTTTTCGGTCATGTAAATATCGAATTCAAACTCTTTGAGGGCCGGGAATTGATCAACGGTGTTGATTTTGGGTATTACTAGTTGTTTGACTTTGATTTGGGGAGGAGATGCAGAGGAGGGAGTGACATGGGTGGCATGAATTCTTATGGGAAGATGAATTCTGTTTTGGCATTTGGTAGTGGGATTAATGAAGATGTTTTTCAGGCAAAATGAGTTATCTTTGAGGGAAACATGAGAAGAAAGCAAAGCCATTTGTAAGTGTAAAAGAAAAACTAGGAAGAGTTTTTGGTTTGTGATTGTTATGATAGATGTGGTTCTTAATGTAGTTATATAAAGGAAAGGTATGGAGATACTTTTTGAGTATTTTTGTTGATTATGCCATCCCATAAAGGTTGGACTCTAGTAGATGATGTAGATCAATAATATAAAAAAGAAATAGATGTAGTGTTGCCACGTGTCTAAAACAGTCAAACGGGGAAAATTCGTCATTAGGGGTATTTTGGTAAAAAAATACTCGAATTTTTTAAATATTTTATTAAAAAAGTTAAAAAAAAAAAACAAGTTTCATATCACTTTTTAAACTATGGTGATTGAACTCTTAGATCTATGTTATTTTATGTTCCGTATATACAACTGTGATGCATTAACATTATTGTATTACTATGTATTTGTTTTCTATGTTTTGTTTAGTAAATATATAATTAAGATCCATTCATTTGTATAATTTTTTTATTTAAATTACTTTATAACTAATCAACCTGAGCAGAGTGTTCAGCCTGGATTGCCACTCGACTCAAGTGTTTTTTCTTCTTTTTCACCAAGTAACAAAAACATAATTTACGAAACTAGTGAAAGGAAATCAGAGATTAATGGTGGTGATATTCTCTTAATGTGTAGAGAAAAGAAGACATGTTATTTTCATATTGGTGGTATAGACCATGCTCAATTTTAACAATGAACTTATGTTTGGAGAAGTTTAAATTTTTAACACTCAAAATAGCTTAGTGATTATATATGTTTATATTTGAACTTATGTTGACAATTTTAAATTTTAACACCACTCAAGTTAGCTTAGTGATTATATATGCTTTATATAATGATACTCCAGTATATATCTTTGTTAACATGCTTCCAATTTCTTTTGTTATAATCGAGAGATAGTTCTGTCAAGGAAAACTTTTTTATACATACAAATTTTCATAATAATTTAGTCGATCGGAATTTTATAGGTGAACCTACAATCGAAGTTCATGCATTCCTTGACAAAACATTCTCCATTTTCAATTTTTTAAAAGGATAATCCAAAAAGCACGTGACTAAAAATTTTTAGTTTACATATGATCTCGATTTTTAAATAAAGCGTTCTAAGATCTACCATGTGATCTGATTTTTTAATTAAATCTTTGATAGAGTTCATGCTTTTGCCTCAAAGTATGGTCTCGAAGTTTGATATATTAAATAATATTTTCAAAAAGGAATTAATTTACACTCTATAATTAATTATTCAACACTATAAAAATATTAATGTAGATTATACAATCATATAATGTAATTATTGTGGTATATAAATTAAATTTTGATGTAAAAATCATCTATCTTTTTTTTAAAATATGTGACTAAATTTATTTTGTTTGCAGAGGTAAACTCTTTTTTCGGATGAAAGGAAGGAAATAATATACATTTTATTAAAAATACTACTTAATATGCACAAATAAATATTAAAATCAAGTAAAATTGATAAAGTTATAATTTGTTTAAAGTTTTTTTTATCAAAATTTTTTAAGCTTTAACATATTTATTAGTATTTTTGGATAATAAATATGTATAACTATAAAAATTCTCATATTTTCACAATTTTTATAATTATCAAAGAGAGACTTTAAATAATTTTAGTTAACCATGTGATCGGATTTTTCTAGTTGAGGAAATATAATACTTGCACCACGTAAGAGAGACTTTAACAAATTTTTGTTAACCATGTGATCGGATTTTTCTAATTAAATAATTTTAGTTAACCATGTGATAGGATTTTTCTAATTAAATAATTTTAGTTAACCATGTGATCGGATTTTTCTAATTAAATAATTTTTTAGAGTCATGCTTTTCTTGACAAAATGATCTCGAACTAATAAAGAAAAAAATGACAATTTGCATCTACATAATTACACATGAATGTAAGAGGGTTCCTTTAAAAACTAAAAGTTTTATTAAATATGAGAATTTTTTTAATCATTCATTATTAAATTATGTGTAATCACACATTAACCATGCATGATTACACATTAATTATACATGATTACAGAGGATACGGAGTTCCCCTCGCACGCCTTTGTCGCGCCGCGACGATCATTCTATCGCACCGTGTCGACCCCAGATCCGCTCAAATTAACAGTTAAGATCTATTCTTACATTCTCACACAATATATTAATTCTTAAAGAAACTCATTTCTACTCAAGTGTTATACTAGTCATATTTTATGCATATCGACTGAGATTAGGAAATAAAAGAAACTTTATGCTATTTAGTCGTAACAATATTGTTTTCTCAAAATATATAATTACAAAATCCTTACACTTTTATGGTTGTAAATTACTGTGGAACTAGTAGAATAAGAGAAAAATTTAATTACAAGAATAGTACTTGTTGTTTGACCAAATTACATGTTTAGTTACCCATAGTTTGTATTTTTGGACAGTTTTGGTCCCTCCGCCTGTCGCGCTGTTAGACTGCCTCCGTTAGTTGAGGCATGTGTTGTGAGGGGAAATTTTTCATTTTGCATGTGTCTTCTCCCCCAAATTAAAACTAAGGCCCACTTTTAAGCCAGTGTTATCTTGGTCAACAATGAGCAAACTGAAACAACGAATATGATTCCAGTATCTCTGATCATCGATTACGGTAATTGTTAATGCCTTTGAATAAATCGACACAAAAACACCTCTCACTGTCTTGTCCAACCAAAATTCCTGATCAAACACAATGTTAAACCGTTGAAGGAGATGACTGGACGGTGAGGTAAGCCATGGATTCCGGCGTTTCCCCTGATCTTTCACAAACCCGCACTCAGACCCCTCTTACGTGGTCTTCAACAGTTGTACGATATGCAGCAAATGTTGTACATTGTCATAAGAGGCAGAAGAAGGAGCTCCGCCGGAAGGAGAAGAGAGAAGAAAGAAGTAATTTTATGTTGAACTCTAACCAAACCTAACTCATTTCCTGGCCCTTTTAGTCAAAATCAACTCTATTAACGCCCAATCATGCTCAAGTAACCCACCAAAACTCCTTTAACAATAGCATATTAGACTGGTCGTAATGGTGGAAACACCCCCCCCTTATCCCCTTTCTTATTTGGCAGGGGTTTGGTCGTCTGGGCGATCGAAGGAGGTCACCTGGCACGTGCCGTGGCAGTTTGTACTTTGTGCTTGGTAAGTGGTATATGTAATAACAAAATCAATTTTAAGGTTTGGCTGTAACAAAGCAACCAAATGAATTTAAACTGAATATAATATTTAAATATTCACTAATATAATCCGTCTTTAGTTTTGAAGTCTGCATATAGTCCAAACCAATATGTCTAAGGAAACATGCAACCCACACTAATGAACAACTACACATTCATTTTAAACACCTATACCTGAAAATACCATCATTCTTTAAAAGTCCCCTTCCTCTTTCAAGTAAGTTTTCTCCTCATCAATCCTTTAAAGAAGTCAAAACTATATCATATAATATCAAAATCAGTTGCATAATATTTCATATTGTCTTTAAGGTTTTTAAGTT
Source organism: Calendula officinalis (assembly GCA_963853835.1). Classification (NCBI taxonomy): domain Eukaryota; kingdom Viridiplantae; phylum Streptophyta; class Magnoliopsida; order Asterales; family Asteraceae; genus Calendula; species Calendula officinalis. Next base: position 13,598,703 of record OY970823.1, read on the forward strand.
TCAAAATAGTTTAGTACCCCCATTCAGTTGCTATAGTTTTATTTTCAATTACCAAACTAAATAAACATTTACCAGTGGAATTTAATAACCAGCAACTGATATTACTTTGTGAAATTATAAGTAGTAACACCAATTGATATTCAAAACTCATGTTTTAATTAGTGTATAGTAAAATACCTATTTCCATCTGGGTGAAGCTCAAACATCTCACCATCATCAGAATTGGAAAGTAAATATCCATAAGATGTTAACCCCTGCAATTAACAACTAACTGTAATTATTAACAAGTTTTTGGGTACAATCTATTTGTGGGACCCACAACTTACCTGCACAGTCACCACATTTCGCATTAACAACTCTTCATCTTTGCTTTTTTCCTCAACAATAATTCTCTGCCCGCTGCACGTATATTAAAATTAAAGAAAAGGAAAGAAAGATCTAATGAGTAATTATCTATTAAATTAACCAAAAATAATACCTGTGGAGCCATGTATTGTAATATAGTTCCTCAAGGGGTTGGAAGCCTACAACATTACAATAAACAGGACAATCAGTGTCCCAATTTCCCAAATATGATTACAAAAATTATACTATTTCAACAGTAACACAAAATCGACTCGTTTATAACTTGATACTTAAAAATACTGACCTTGGTTTATCAAAATATTGAAAAAATGCTCAAATTTATTAAAGAAAGCGGATGCTATATCTTCTCTACGCAATTGGTAACCAGAAGTCAACTGCAGTGCTGAATTCAAGGATATTGTTGGCTTATTATTGTCAACATTTAATCCTACTCCTGCAATTAAAAAAGGTATATATAAAATTATTTCAATAAAAATCCAAAAATTAATGCCAACGTAAACATGTAAAATATGAGAAATTTACCAGCACTAACATTAAACTTCTTAAATTTATATGTTGATGTACACAAAATTCCACCAACTTTATGGCCATCTAAATAAAGATCATTTGGCCACTTTATTCTAATATCAAGAGGTGGGATGCCCTGAAATATATATATCAGAATACATAAGTTTTAATATTTAAAATTCAGTATCAATTGTAAACATGAAGCCTGGAGAATTAATAAAGCTTACATTTTTTATAGCAAGATCTTTAATTGCTTCTGTTATAGCGAGACATATAACGTATTGCACAAGTGGTACCACGCGGCCATTTTCCATTTGTATTGTAAATGAAAATAAAAGGCTGTCCTTTGGTGATTCCCATATGTTTTGTGAACGCCCTATAAGATTAAATTACATGTTTTCGGTTGGTTTTCAGTTCGGTTCGGTTTTTCAGCCCAATGTTCACCCCCTACTTCTTTATACATTTTGTCAATTTTATAAACAATATTATATCTTGGATATAGTTCGGATGACAGATTCGACCCATTTGTAGATAAATGGATCAAAATTGCCACCTATTCTCACATAGATTTACTGTTATGGTATCAAGATAGGTTAAATGATCTCAAATGATGTATTTTTATACTTTTTTAGATTACATACCTCGCCCTTTGAATTGAACATCTGCAATGCACACAAAACCTATTGGAATCTCACAGAAATTACTGCAGAAGCCCTAAAAACTTACATGGAGTAAACCAGAATACATACAATTTGAATTTCAAAGTATTATTGCACTTACAGAGAGACAACATCTTGAGTTGAAGGTAATCTTGGAGACCAAAGAAGAATTCTTCCAAAACTTGTAGTTAAAAGGGAACTCGTGTAAGAATCGATGTTAAATTCATCCTTTTCCAGTTCGATTTCCATCTCAGATTACAAAAATGTCAAAAGTTGTACATCGTCTGCTAGTTTAAGAGATGAATTATCTTTCATATATTTCACTAATTCCTTATCTTTTGCTGATTTTCCACTTAGTACTAATACGCAGGCTCCATTTTCGCACTACAAAAATTAACAAGTTTTCATCAGTTATGAACATAAAAGTGTCATTTGAAAATGAGTGATTTGACGAGCTAGCTTACTCGATCCAGAAGCTACTGAGAGCGAGGGGAGACTAAATATTTTATTGTGAGAAGTTGTGTTATAGAGAGATGAAGCAGTGGAAGGATATTTGTAGCAAATTAAACAGCATCGAACAAGTGATTTAGGTTGAGGAATGGTAAATTGATGATGATAAATACATTTAGCAGACCTGATCGCACTAGCTTTGCAACGACGGTGGTGTACGTCGTTCTTCACCAGGAGTTTTTGGCTGACGGCGGAGGTGGCTATCAAGTTTTGGGTACCGATTCCTGGGCACTCGAAAATAACTAAAACAGGTAGTTCGGGTTCATCGAATCGGGGGTACCAACATTCGAGAATGTGTTAACTGAAAATAAGACAGGTCGGTTATACAATAATATTTCAAGTGAACGAGTATGTGATTGGGCCGAGCAATGCCTATGCAGCCTGGGTCGATGACTCTGATTATGGGCCCCTTAACAATGAGTACGATAACCCGAACAACACTATGGATGAACAATTCTTGCACGCAGATGTGGACCCTACTTCTCCCCAATCGAGAGACTGCCCTGGCCCTAGGAAGAAAGATCGTTCCTCCAGGTTTCATAACTCTATCAAAATCCCCATTCCTCTTAAATCTAAAGCAATCATTTCCATCAATATGAGGTCTTTTTCATCTAAGATTCAATCTTGTGATCTTCGACCCAGGCTCCTTCAATTGATTTGAATAAGCCTATGCCAACCGTGTCAAATCAATCTTTAGGTAATGCCGATGGAACCAGTTGCTCCAACAGTTTATCAGAGGAGGTTAGAAATACCATAGAAGTTGGAAAAATCGCTGGGTTTCAATTGGATGACTTTGATCAAGAAGTCAGACAATTTATCTCAAATTCAGGTGATGCTATTGTATCTTAATGAGGATCCTTTCCATCAATTCAAGAGGGGTTGCTTCTAACTCGAAGCAAGAATGGATTTTGGGGTTATGGCAGCATCATAAGGTGCAATTTCAGGAGACTTTTGTTTCTGCTCCTGATGATCATATTCTCAAAACTCTTTGGGGCAATAAACCTATGGATTATGATTATGTGGAGGTCTATGGTAAGTCTGGAGGTATTATCTCAATTTGGGACCCCTCGTGTTTCTCTCGCCTTAACACTGCTAAAGGTCGGAATTATTTAGCGGTTTGGGGAAATTGGGCAGGGTTGAGCAGCATATTCGGGTTTAAAAACGTATATGCCCCGCAGGATGTCGGGAACAAGAAAAGATTGTGGAGTACTATTGCAAACATCATCAAATCGAATCAACAAATTGTTTGGACGATTTTTGGGGACTTTAATGAAGTCTGTTGGGATATGATCGATTTATTACTGATGTGCAGATTATTATTGATCAAGTCTTGGTACTGCTACAAGACTTATTACTGAGGATACTACTGATGAAACATTTTCTACTGATCAACGATCTACTACTGATGACGAAAATACTACTGATGTTGATATATAGAACAGATCGTGTCTGAAATCTTAGGAAAGTTAGTTTAGAATTAAATATCTTTTTGTAATTCGATTGTAATCTAGTCCTAGAATAACTAGGGTATAATGTTAGGCTTCAAAGACTATTATATATAGTTCCTTATTAATTGTAAACATACGTGTGTATTGATCAATCAAATTAATATACATTAAAGCTTTTTGTGAAAACTGTGTTCATTTTTGTTCTTATACAATTTACAATTTTATTGTTCTTATTCAATCATAAGAGTGTTAATCCGTTATAACTTCTCATTGTAAGTAGATATGTGGTTTAATAACAATTCTGTGTTATTCGATCCTGACAAGTGGTATCAGAGCATTAAGGTTCTAGATCTACGAATTAAGAACATCAAAAAGTTTTCAATACTTTCAAAAACAAAAACTTTTAATCATGTCTGATAACAATGAAAGCACACAGGCTAACAAGATCCTAATTCTCACTCCCAACAACTTTGGGATGTGGAAAAACATAATCAAGCAATACATGCTTGTTACTGATTACTCTATGTGGGAAGTGGTTCAAGAAGGCAACAAAACCATTCCGATACATATCACTAGCACATCAACTGAAGCTGATAAACTCAAAAGTGATAAGGAAAAGAAAGACAGAGGTATTGAACTGAAGGCATTAAGTACTCTGTTGCTCTTAATTCCTAATGACTATCAACATCTCTTTGTTGAATTTGATGATGCTAAGAAGCTGTGGCATGCACTGGAAAAAAGGTTTGATGGTAGTAAAAGTACAAAAAGGAACATGAAGTCCGTGTTGAAACAAGCGTTTGAAAACTTCAAAGGACAAAAGAATGAATCTTTGTCACAAGTTTTTGATAGATTCAACAAACTTATTGGTGAACTCAATCAAGTTAGAGTTCAACCAGACAAAGATGATGTCAACAAGAAGTTTCTCAGATCTCTTGGTGAAGAATGGTCTATGTATACTGTGATACATAGACAAGGAGATGCACTGGAAGAGAAGGAGCTTGATACAATGATCTACGAGTCTTTAAATCTGAGGTAAGCCAGAAAACTCCTAGTTTACCTTCAAACAATGCTGCTTTTGTGTCTAGTGCAGGTACAAATCAAGATGTTACATCTGGAAGACCCAAAGAATCTGTGGATATGGCCAGAGAATCCTTCTTTACTAGTCATTTGCATACTGCACTGATTAGTGAAGATTTGGAACAAATAAATCCTGATGATTTGGAAGAGATGGACTTAAAGTGGCAGATGGCTATGCTAAGCTTGAAGACCAAAAGATTTCTTCAAAGAACTAGAAGAAAAGATCTGAACTTCAACAAAGGTGAACGGGCTGGATTTGACAAAACCAAAGTCAAATGCTATAACTGCAGTAATTTTGGTCACTTTGCTAGAGAATGTCCTAACAAAGATCAAAGATCAAATTACAACAAAAACAGTTCATCAAACTCAACTGCTCTTGTATCTCAAGAAAGACAAGGTTATGATTGGAGCTTTCAAGCAGAAGAACATGCCCAAAATCAAGCACTCATGACCTTCACTGATCCCAACACTGAGGTACATTCTAAACCTTGCACTCCTGAATGCATTAAAGCATATAAAGATCTTGAAAAAGTTAATAAAGAAATTTTAGATGATTTAATATTAAACAGAAATAGAAGAATTGAATTTAATGGTTGCATAGCTGATTTAGAAAATCAAATACAAGTTTATAAAATAACTGATCAAAAATGCAAAGAAGAACTATTACAAGCAGTTTATGATAAAGAACATGCTGAATTAAAAGCAAAAGAAGCTATATCAAAGTTAGAGGAATGTCAATTAGAATTAGAACAAAATAAACTAACAATCAAGAAATTTGAGAGAAGTTCTAAAATAATTGATGAATTAACAAGTAATCAAACTACTGAAAAAGTTGTTCATGGTGTTGGATATCATGCAGTCCCTCCTCCAACAAATTTTATTCCTCCACTTAAATCTAGCTCAGAAAGAATATTAGATGAATTAAAATTAGAAAACCAAACTGAAACAAATGAGGATTCATCTGAGGATTCATCTGATGAAGAAAACACCATTAAATCAACTGATACAAGTTTTCATACTACACAGAGTCAAGAATCCCCTAAATATAATGCTGAAAATATACCAACTATATTAAGAAGGGGAAATCAAAGAAACTTGAATCAATTAAAAGAACAAAGAAAACCTGAGAGTGCAAAATCAACCAAACTAACATGTTTAATTTGCAACAAAGTTAATCACATAGCAAAGGATTGTCACTTCGATCCAATCAACTACAAATAATTTAAGGAATTTAAAGAAAATAAATTAAAATTAAAAGACCTTAAATTAAAAGAATCAAGATTAAATCAAACTAATAAAAATCCACATGTTGATGCCCCTAAATTTGGAAGAATTGCTCAGACATGGTAATCCTAAAGCTAGCAAATTTTTTGAAAATAATTGAAGTCAAAATCAATTTTCAAAATATTCAAGTTGTTCAAACATCAGTAGAAACAATCAGAGATTTACTACTGATCATAAACCAAAGTACAATACAGTGAGATACACCTACCATGCTACTGTTGATCGTCCCAAAAAGTCTTATAACCAAAATAAAACTGTTCCACCAGTAGTAAAATACTCAAAAGCTAAAATCTGGGCATATAGACCGAAGTCAGTAGTAACACCAAACAATAGTCATAACCAGACTTCATACACCATTCATCAAAAGTTCAACAACTTAGAAAATTCTTTTCTTACAAGGATGAAGCAAAGACAAAACAAGCTTGGGTTCCCAAAATGAACTAATTTTCTTTATGTTTGTGCAGAGTGTCCAGGTACCTAAAGAAGGAAATACATGACATATTGATAGTGGATGCTCTACGCACATGGTTGGAAATCTTCAAATTCTCAGAGATTTCAGGCCTTTTGAAGGAGGATATGTTGCTTTTGGTGAAAATCCAAAAGGAGGAAGGATCACAGGTAAAGGTACAGTATCAAATGGTAAGATTACATTTGATGATGTATTCTATGTTGATGAGCTATATATAATCTGGTTATCGTCTCACAAGTATGTGATAAGAAGAACAAGATTCTTTTTACATATATTGAGTGCATCATTCTTTTTCCTGATTTTATATTAGATGAAAAATACGTTGTTTTAATAACACCAAGGAGAAACAATGTGTATTTCCTAGATATAGGGGAGAACTCATTTCTCCAAATGAGATCAACTGTTTTATATCCAAGACAAACACCAATGAATCAGGACTCTGGCGTAGAAGGATGTGTCACACAAACTTTAAAAACATGAACAATTTAGCCAAAAAGAATTTAGTAATTGGTTTACCACAAAAAGAATTTATGTGTGATCATCATTGTGTTGCATGCCTGAAAGGTAAACAACACAAGACTTCTCATAAGTCCAAAGCAATTAATTCTATTTCTAACCCTTTACAGCTTTTACGCATGGACTTATTTGGGCCGAAAAATGTAATGAGTATAGGAAAGAAACAATATTGTTTAGTTATTACTGATGATTTTTCCAGATTTACTTGGGTATTCTTTCTCAGGACCAAAGATGAAACAAGTGAAATCATCAAGAACCTAATAATCAAACTGGAAAACATAAGAGATCTCAAAGTGAAAGCCATCTGATGTGATAATGGCACATAATTTAAAAATGCAAATCTAATCTCTTTTTGTGATCTTAAAGGTATTGACAGACAGTACAACTCTCCTAGAACTCCACAACAAAATGGTGTAGCTGAAAGAAGAAATAGAACAATAATTGAAGCAGCCCGATCCATGCTTGCAGATTCAAAGTTACCAATAACGTTTTGGACTGAAGCTGTTAATACTGCTTGTTATGTACAAAAGAGAGTATTAATAGTCAAGCCACATTTAAAACACCATAAGAAATTTTTAATAAAAGAAAACCTTCAATAAGCTTTCTAAAATCATTTGGTTGTCCTTGTACAATTTTAATTACAAGAGAACAAATTGGTAAGTTTGACTGCAAATCAGATGATGACATCTTTGTGGGATACTCAACTCAAAGCAAAGGCATATAGAGTATTCAAAAAAAGGCTGAGGATCATTGAAGAAAGTGTTAATGTATCCTTTAATGAAAACTTAATGAATGAAAAAGGAAATGGTCCAGATTGGTTATTTAATATTGACTCACTAACCAAATCTCTTGATTTTAGCTATGATTTTAATAAAGGTGGAACAGATAATCAACCACCTAAAGGAGGATCATCATCATTAAATGGTTGTCAAGATCAGATGAAATATATCCTTGTTAATACTGATCCCACAGTTAATACTAAGGACAGTAGTACCTTAGATAACACAAGCAATCCTGATGCCAGTAATAACTCGAACCCTACAGATACTACTGACACCAGTAGTAAATCAGATAACCAAAATGGTGATGCTGAACCAAACAATACCGATGTCAGTACTAACTCAGAAAATCATGATTTTAATGAAATCAAGTTAATATTGATGACAGTATCAATGAAGAAAATCAAAAAAATTCAGAAAATCAAGAAGACAACTGGACTGATGCATAAGTTCCTAAATCAAATGAATCAAATCTTGAAAACCAAATAGTTGTTGATAAAGTTCCCAACTCAAGAGCTCAAAAGAATCATCCTTTAGACCTAGTTCTAAGTGATGTTAATTCAAGTATGCAGACAAGAAGCAAATTTAATTCAAATATTTGCAATATAAGTCTAATCTCTAATGAATGTCTGTTTGCATGTTTTCTATCTCAGGAGGAACCTAAAAAGATTCAACAAGCTATGAAATATTCAAACTGGATTGAAGCCATGAAAGAAGATCTTCTTTAGTTCAAATTATAAGTTGTCTGGACACTTGTACCTCTGCCAAAAGGAAAAAAGACCCATTGGAACACGATGGATCTTCAGAAACAAGAAAGATGAAAGAGGCATAGTGATCAAGAATAAAGCCAGACTTGTAGCACAAGGTTACACTCAAGAAGAAGGAATAGACCATGATGAACTATATGCTCCTGTTGGAAGAATTGAAGCAATAAGAATTTTCTTGGCATATGCTTCATTCAAGAAATTCAAAGTCTATCAAATGGATGTAAAAAGTGCTTTCCTATATGGGAAAACTGAAGAAGAAGTTTATGTATGTCAACCTCCAGGATTTGAAGATCCTGATCATGGTGATTAGGTATACAGATTAGACAAAGATCTCTATGGCCTTCATCAGGCACAAAGAGCTTGGTATGATACATTATCATCATATCAGTTGAAGAACAATTTCAAGAGGGGTGCAATTGACAAAACTCTATTCACAAGAAAAGTCAAAGATGATATCCCACTGATCCAAATCTATGTAGATGATATCATTTTTGGATCAACAAATGACCAACTGTGCAAAGAGTTTGAAGAACTGATGCATATTAAATTCAAGATGAGCTCAATGGGTCCAATGAACTTCTTTCTTGGACTTCAAATCAATCAAAGATCAGATGGTATTTTGATTAATCAATCAAAATATGTCAAAGACATCTTGGAAAAGTTTGCAATGAAAGACTGCAAAAGTGCAAGTACTCATATGGAAACACATAAACACCTACATCCTGTCATTGAGGGGGGGGGGGGGGATGTAGATGAACACTTGTATAGATCAATGATAGGTTCTTTAATGTATTTAACTACATCAAGACCTGATATTATGTATAGTGTTTTTGTTTGTGCTAGGTATCATGCAAGACCAAAGGAACTACACTTGCAAGCAGTCAAAAGAATCTTTAGATACTTGAAAGGAAAACCATCACTTGGTCTTTGGTATCCACATGACTCACCATTTGAACTTATAGCCTACACTCATAGTGATTATGGAGGTGAATGTCAAGACAGAAAGTCAACCACTGGTGGATGTCAATTCTTTAGATCAAGACTGGTGTCATGGCAATGCAAGAAACAAACAAATGTTTCAACATCAATGGCTGAAGCAGAGTATGTAGCTGCATCTGCATGTTTCAGTTAATGGACTTTGGTATCTCTATCCTTAAAACTCCTATTTTTATTGATAATCAAAGTGCAATCAGTATTGTGAATAATCCAGTGAAACATTCAAAAACTAAGCATATTGAAATAAGATTCCATTTTATAAGAGATTGCAATGAAAAGAAATTAATTAAAGTGGTACAATTTCATACTGATAATCAACTAGCAGATCTTTTTACAAAAGCATTTGATGTAGGAAGGTTTGGCTTTTTGGTTAGCAGTATTGGAATTATTTTAATAAATTAAATTCATAATAATTTCATATGTAAAGTTTTGTACGTTAATTTTTAATTAATTAACTTTTTTTTTGTTTTACTACTGATTATTCATAAGTACTGATTGTGGGTTGAATTCATAAGTTACTACTGATCTGTTATTACTGAGAATCAGGTTAAGTGTAAAATAACAGTTAGTACTGACGTTTTACTACTGATACTTAGTTACTACTGATCGTCGTTTCTTATGAAATACGCACTTTTACCATACGGACCCCCATGAAAATAGCCGTTATGCTATGATTCGAAGGGTATTTCTGACTTCTCGCAGGCCAATTCAAAAATTATAAATAGCAGAAATCGATTAATCAAGCATTATCCAAACCTCGATCTGCTGAACTCTAACCTCTGAAATTTCGATCAAAACCCTCAACCAGTAACAAATTAAATCACTTACTCAATTGTTCAAATCAAACTCTCATCTTCAAACAAACTTTAGAATCAATGGCAATATTAAAACCTCTATGGTTCCGGCTGATCTGAAATATTCTGAATTTCACAACATGGTTGTCTTTCTAAGGAATCCAGATGGTACTAGGGATTTTAGACTGATAGTAGTGTTCCTCAAAAACTCTTACATCAAGTTTGCCCTTACTATAAATCCTAAAGCATATGAACAACATCTTGTTCATTTCTGGGAACATGTTGAAAGAATAGAAGAAGGAAATCTCTCAAAAATCAAGTCCACAGTAGATGGAAAGTCAATTATCATAACAGAACAAACAATCAGACAACATCTACAACTAAATGATGAAACATGTATATCTAATCTCTCTAAAGAGATCCTTGCTGAAAATCTTGAAAAGATGGGGTATGAAGGAAGACTTGACATAGTCACTTTTCAAAAAGGTCTTCTTTCACCTCAATGGAAATTTTTGGTTCACACTATTCAGCACTGTATCTCTCCCAAAAAGAGTACTTGGAATGAGTTCAACAAATCAATAGCATCTGCTGTTGTTTGTTTGTGCACGGACCAAGTATTCAATTTTTCAAAAATGATTTTTGATGGAATGCTTGGAAATCTTTCATCTGCAAAAAATTTAATGTATCCAAGATTCCTGGCTCATATGTTAAATTGTGAAATTCCAAATCGTTCAAAAACAAAGAATAATTATCCTACACCAGAATTAAATAAAAAGGTGTACTCAAACATGAGAAAACAATTTAGATTTTTTGGAGTTGTTACTCCATTGTTTAAAAATATGATCTATGATCACCCCCCCCCCCCCCCACACACACTGGAGAAGGTTCAAATCAATCCATTGAACCCCAACCCACTCCATCACCCAATAAATCAGTCCAAACAGAATCCAATTCAGTCACTCCAAATATTCCTTCACAAAATGTCTTGAATGTGTCCCAGGAACATGTAATAGAACCTCAGAATGTTACTCTTCACTCTGAGGTAGACCAACCTATAAGCCACAATATTTCCAAAACTTATAAAAGGAAGAAAACTTCCAAAAAGGACATCAGGGAACCCATTGAGTCAAATCCCAGACTCCAAGAGTTGTCCTCCAAGGAGGAGAGAGGACATGAGGAAAAGGCTCTCACTACTGATGTACCAAAGGTTGATGCACATGCTAGTGAGAACATCATTAGGATCCAGACTTCGGCAACTTTGAGTGATGAATCATCATTTGAGGAAGCACTCAAAGGACCCCGGTGCCAAGAAACTGTTGGATTTATGTGCACAGATAAGTACACATGTCATCGTGTCCAATGTTATAAGACACTAAAGGGTCACACCAGTACACACCCAATAATGGACAACCGAACAAAGTAAGTTGTGTGGTATAATTAACTAGTTAAGTTTATTATAAAGTAGAGAATAAATGATAATAGTTAATTATTATTTAAGAGGATGGTTTAATATTAAGTTAAATAACGGACAGTTAATTAATAAGTCTATTAATTAACTAGTAATAGTCCAAGGGTTTAAAGTATTAATAGGAAATTTAATTATGAGATTAATCATAATTAAACTCCAAGGACTAAACTGTAACATGAGACCTTATAAATAAAGGGCTTATGTGAGGGTTTAGAGGCTAATCACTTTACACACTCAAACCCCTAATCCTTCTCCTCTCTCTCGGCCAAACGAACGAAGGAAGAACCCCATAGGGTTGTTCGCTTTTCTTGGAGGTCGACGAACACACACACGAGTTCCAGTGTGTTGCTTTGTTGGTACAATGCGGTCTTGCAGCGTGTTCAGGTGGTGCAGTAGAGGTGGATCATTCTTTAGCAATCTAAAGGTAATGTTCTTATTCATCTCCTTCTTGTGATCCCATTGTATAGTAGAGATCCGGTATGTGGGGTTCAAGTTCCGCCAAGTGAATCCTACAAGGTATTCCTACAGTGGTATCAGAGATTCCTACTAAATCATTGGGATTCAGTTTAGTTTTTTTCATCTAGAAAAGAACCCTATAAATTTCGAACCAAGTATGTGTTCTTCAAGTTTTGAATGAGCATTGGATTGAATAGGGTTCTAGATAAAAAGGAATTAGGTTTCTTTTTCCCTCCTTTGTTTTTCGAAATTTCGCATATATGCATATATATTATTAAGTTTTTTTAATCTTAAAAGAAGCCTAGTAAATTTGATCCAAGAAAATTGTTCAAAGTTCTTGAATAATTGGATTGAATAGGTTTCAAGATAAAAAGAATTAGGTTTCTTTTTTTGTCTAGTAAAAACCCTAGACTAATTAGTCCAACTAAATGATTAACCAAGATTTGGTGGATCATTGGACAAATTAGGCTTTACACAAAACAAGGAAAGATTGTGTTATTCTTAGTATTAGAATAACACATTATATTTATTTTGTTTTTCCTTTAAAATTTCGTTACTAATAATAAAATAAAAAAAAATGTATTTTTAGCCGAAACCGAGTAAGACCGAGATTCGGTCAAACTCGGGTTCGACCGAAAAGGGTTGGGGTTTCGTCTCGCGATCCAGTTATTTTTATTATGTATTTGATCCAGTATCGTTTATCCAAGGCTCAGTTTCGGGCATGAGGGTACATGGGATCAAATCGAATTAAAAAGGGTTAATAACATTTAAGTTAAAATTAATTTTAATAGCCTATTTAAATCAAGATAATCATAAAATTAAGGGGGAAATTAGAAATCAGTTTATGGGTAATTTAATTATTATCAGTTTAAATTATTTATTTAATATGACATAACCCAAAAGATGTGCATTGTGTTTATTTTAAAAGTTCCGAATTCTTTAAGTATTTTTCGGAAATTAATAAAACATACAAAACAGAAAACCAAGTCTTTGGGGTTATGGCATAGCAATTTTTCAAAATTGATTTTTTTTTATTTCTTTAATTTATTTTATTTTTGAAATAAAAAGATGGTGATTATAAACAGTTTGTTTAGAAAACCAAGTTTTAATAATAAAAGGTGGTAATCATAAACAGTTTGTTTAGAAAACCAAGTTTTAAATTAATAATGGCAAAGTAAACAGTTTGTTTATAAACCAAGTTTTAAAAGACAAAATTAAAAGTAGAATTTATAAACAGTTAGTTTATAAAACCAAGTAATTTTAAAAGGTTAAAAACTGGCTAACGTTTTTCGAACAAAGGAAAATCCTTTTTAGAAAATCTTAGATCAGAGTGCAACCCACCTAATGAAACACCTCATTTGTTCAACGATATTCACATTGTAAGGTGAAAGAACCTTAGATGTGGATTCAAATCATTACGAGTGTTAGGGTGCGTAAGGTGTTGTGATAATCGGGAGTCCCGGCGCAAGGCATCGCACTGTCTTAGGTGGTACGATCTATTTTGGTGATAATCGGGAGTCCCGGCCCAAAATGCACTAGAGGGACTAAAACATGTACAAGTTTGTTGTTCAACTTGATATCCCAAACATCTAGGAATCGTTTCTAGTCTAGAGGCGATCGGTATGGCTATACCTACCAGAAATGGCGTGGCTCTAATGGGAAGTGCCCAAACCTTGCATTAGAGGGCGTGAAATATGGATCCTAGTCTAACTATTATTCTTAAAAGGTAATAATGTTAAAAGTTATTTATTTATCTAATCATACTAACCGTTTGTTGTTTTTCTTATAGATGTATGTAACGTCAAAAATTCCGTTTTACTCACCAAACGAATCGCGAAAGTTCATCACTGGAAAATGGAAGCTTACTAGTCCGAACTACAAAGTTTGGAAAGTGCATTTTAGGAGTTACCTAAAATCACTTAATCTGCTGTACGTGATACACGAGGTGCCCAAGGGACAACCAGGGCAGGATGCCCAGGATGATGAGCTTAATACTTATTATCAGTATCTGGCTGATGAATCACAAGTTATGTCGATTCTTATTCTTACTTCATTATCGGAGCTTACTGATAATCTACGTAAGAAACCATGCTATGAGTTGGTCCAGTATCTTGAGGAGATGTTTAAAGATAGTACAGAAGAAAGTAAGCAGTTCGTTTTGCAAGAAATATTCTCGTCAAAGATGAAAGATGATCAACCATTGAGTGACCATCTTATTAACATAAGAAGGTTGCTAGATTGTCTCACCCTGGTTACCGGCACATCAAACCAGCAAGAACAAGTCTTGTTCTTGTTTGGATCTCTCACTCAGTACTATCAGGACAAGGTACTACGTTTAGTTGGGAACTTTGATTTGAGTGTTGCAGGTCTATACGAGAATCTCTTGTGTATAAGCGATGTTCAAAGGCTAGAGGAAGAATCTATCCCTGAGGTTCAGCAGGATGATTTCGTGGATTGGTTGAATGACTTTGCTGATTTGTGTTGACCAACTTGTGGCAGCAAGGATATTTGCGAACACACGTCCGATGTGGGACTGTTGGACGCTGACTTGTTCAGCGATTCAGGTATCTTTATGATTGATTGTCTCGTTACTTCTAGTGAATCATGGGTATTGGATACCGGATGTGGTCATCACATTTGCAATCATTTGCAGGGATTTAAGAAGGACAGGAGGCTGGATCAAGGAGATGTTGAACTACGAGTAGGCGAAGGTTCCAAGGTTGGAGCTGAAGCCATAGGAACATACCTTCTCAAGTTGCCTTCAGGAAGAGTTTTGGAACTTAAAGATTGTTATTATGTTCCCTGACTTATTAAAAATGTTATTTCTTTTGATTTACTTATAGACAGTGGTTTTTATTATGAGTTTTATGGTAAAACAACTTCGTGTTTAAAAGATGATATTTTATATTTTAAAGCCAATTCTCATAATGGTCTACATACGTTAAATCTAAATAACATAGAACGAGACGTTTATCATATAAGTAAAAGATCCAAGAGTAACTTGAATCAAACTTATCTTTGGCATTGTCGTTTTGGTCATATAAACGAGACTCGCATAAAGAAGCTCCACGGTGATGGAATTCTAGAGCCATTTGATTTAGAATCATATGCGATCTGCGTAGCTTGTTTATCTGGAAAGATGACAAAAGACCCTTTCAACCATTACAATGAAAGGGCAGGCGAGATGTTAGGTATTATACACAGATGTATGTGGTCCCTTTACTCCAGAAGCAAGAGGGGGATACCGCTACTTCATTACCTTTACCGACGACTTCACTATATATGGTTATGTCTTCCTAATGAGACTAAAGTCTGAGAGCTTTGATAATTTCAAAGAATACTAGAATGAAGTAGAGAACCAACTAGGCAAGAAAATAAAGTCATTTCGGTCTGACCGAGGAGCCGAATATTTGAGCCAAGAGTTCGACGATCATTTGAAAGAATGTGGGATTGTTTCACAACTCACGCCTCCGTATACACCTCAGATGAATGGCGTATCAGAAAGGAGGAATCACACCTTGTTAGACATGGTACGTTGAATGATGTGTCGCGCCCCACTACCACTATCATTATGTGGACATGCACTCGAGACTGTATCATTCACACTGAATAGGGTTCCGACCAAGTCGGTAGAAAAAGACTCCGTTCGAGCATTGGACGGGAAAAAAGCCTAAATTGTGTTTTCTCAATATTTGGGGTTGTGAAGCGTACGTTAGACGTAACTTCACAGACAAACTCAACCCCAAGTCGGATAAGTGTATCTTCGTTGGATATACAAGGGAAACCTTAGGATACTATTTCTATCATCAAGAAGACAACAAAGTCTTTGTTGCTCGGAAAGGTGTCTTCTTGGAGGAGAAGTTTCTCGGAACAGAAACTCCATGAAAAGAAATAGAGCTTCAAGAAATTGAAGAGAATGAAGATCCACAGACGACTTCAGTCGAACCAGTGGTTCAACAAAGAATTGTTGATCCTCAACCAGAACCACCGGTTGAGGAAGAAGAAACACGCCATCCGCGTAGGTCCAGTAGACCACGCCAAGAACCGGATAGGTATCTTGGATTCATGATCGATGAAGATGATGGAAGTCTACTAGAACCATTGACCTACAGCGAAGCTGCTGACGTCATAGAGTCTGAAAGATGGCTCGAGGCTATGGAAGCAGAGATGCAATCTATGTATGACAACCAAGTCTGGGTGTTATTAGACTTGCCACCACAGTCACGAGTTGTTGGATGCAAGTGGGTTTTCAAGAAGAAAACTGACATGGATGGGAAAGTTCATACTTACAAGGCACGACTAGTCGCGAAGGGTTTCACACAAACATATGGTGTGGATTACTCTGAAACCTACTTGTCGGTCGCTATGCTTAAGTCTATTAGAATTCTTATGGCCATATCAGCATATTATGACTATGAGATATGGCAAATGCATGTTAAAACCGCCTTCCTTAACGGGGAGTTGAATGAGGACGTATTCATGATACAACCGGATGGTTTTACTGATCCAAAGAATCCTAACAAACTATGCAAATTGCTAAAATCCATTTATGGATTAAAGCAAGCATTTAGAAGTCGGAACTTACACTTTGACAAAAGAATCAAAGAATTTTGTTTCGTCAAGAGTGAGTTCGAGGCGTGTGTATACACAAAATTCAGTGGGAGCATAGTAATCTTCCTAGTCTTGTATGTTGATGACATAGTGCTCATAAATAAACGATATACCAGCATTACAAGGAGTAAAATCCTGGTTAGGTAGATGTTTCCAGTTGAAGGAATTGGGAGAAGCCGCGTTTATACTGGGTCTAAAGATCTACAGAGATAGACCTAGGCGGCTTATTGGACTTAGTCAAAGTACATACATTGACAAAGTACTGAAGAGATTCGGTATGAGTGATTCCAAGAGAGGATTCATTCCAATGACACATGGCATTACACTGAGTATGACTCAGAGTCCTACATCTAGCAAGGAAATAGCTAGGATGAGTTTGATTCCATATGCTTCGGCAATTGGATCAATAATGTATGCCATGTTATGTACTAGGCCCGATATTGCTTACACGATAAGTCTTACGAGCAGATATCAAAAGAATCCTGGTGAGGCCCATTGGGTGGCTGTCAAGAACATTCTCAAGTATTTGAGAAGGACGAAAGAAATGTTCTTGGTCTTTGGAGGTTCGATGGAAGAATTATGTGTAACTGGTTACACAGATGCAAGCTTCCAAACCGACAGAGACGATTACAAATCGCAATCGGGATTTGTGTTCACACTAAATGGAGGAGCTATATCTTGGAAGAGTCAGAAACAAGATACGATAGCATATTCGACTACAGAGGCTGAGTACATTGCCGCAAATGATGTTGTAAAGGAAGCCATTTGGCTTAAATTTTTTATTGAGGATCTTAGAGTTATTGCCAGTATCTCTAGACCCATCATAATATTCTGTGATAACATTGGTGCAATAGCGCAAGCTGTTGAACCAAGAGAGCATCAAAAGACGAGGCATGTACGCAGTAAATATCACCGAATACGCGAGTATGTTAGAGAAGGTGATATTGTTATTAAGAAAATACCAGTGAATGACAACGTTGCTTACCCCTTGACAAAACCACTAGTTGGACCAAAGCATGAGAAACATGCACACGCTATAGGCATGCAGATGCTAGATATTGGTAGCTAGTAATTTTGATTATGATTCATAGACATGTTTGAAATCGATACATTATGTAATAACATTTCGTGGGATTGAAATAGGAAGTTTTACGTAATATTTTCTCATTGTCTATTCTTAACATGTTTTAAACCTATCCTTGACACGCAAAGTTTTGAGTCTCTAAAATGTCTGTGGTTGCTTGAATTTAGTGGGAGCTAGATTCAAGAGTTAATACCATAATGAAAATAATCTATTCATAGTTATTGAATAGAGAAACAAGAGTTGTTAAAATAAATATTCGTAGATGTTTACAGAGTTTGCTAAACATTAGACGTGACCAAAAGATCGAGATTACTTCATGGAGCCTAAGCATGAGTAATTTCGTGTAGATGTCCTCTGAACTGAGATGTTTGGTTTGAGACTCGATAACTTCTGATCTTTAGCGCTTATCTAACGTCACACCGTAAAAGGGTGATCATAAGGAACATGACTAAGACAGCAGAAGTCGTGTTCGAAAATGCAAGACAGTCAAGATGGGATTTGCACCTTCTTTAACTAGAAGAGATATTTCATGGCCGCTCGACAATTGAGACTACTGAAATGCGTGGCCGCGCTCGGAGAATGATTAGATCATTGGGTAATCCATTACTGCAGAAAGTCAAAATTAAGGTCGAGAAAATTCGAGTATATAGAACAAGATCCCTGCTCCATGTCTGTTACTCAAATTAAGAAATATCATGATGCGAAAGGAAAATCTGTAAGTGTTATTCATTTTTATGAATATTGTCTCTGGATGTAAGAGTTCTTATAACGTGGTTATCCTAAATGTCTGGCTAGGGACCGCTTTAGGCCAACGATGATCCTTAGGTGATACTTAACTTGTACAAGTGGGAGTCTGTTGGATTTATGTGCACAGATAAGTACACGTGTCATGGTGTCCAATGTTATAAGACACTAAAGGGTCACACCACTACACACCCAATAATGGACAACCGAACAAAGTAAGTTGTGTGGTATAACTTGAAGGGTTTCATAACACTGATCAAGCCATTGGGTCGACCACCTAGTGTACTTGGTCGAACCATACTGGTAAGAACATGATGGTGTTCTTGACCGGTTAAACCAACTAGCTAGTTCAATCCCTAAAAAAAGGAACTGAGATTGAACTTAATCCTTAAACCCTAAAGGATTATACGAACTTGGAAATCAAACTAGATTAAAAAGAAAGAAACCTTGTACGAATAACCCGAACACACACAATGCTTGTGTGTGTTCGTCGACCATCAACCAAAGAACCCCAGGGTTCTTCGGTCGAATTCGAAGAAGAGGGGATAGGGAGAAAAGGGTTTCCCAAAGCATACCTTATTGCTTGCTTTAGATAGTCCACTGATGATGAACACGACGAGCGATCCTCTAGATGATCACTTGCAACGATCTTGATCTTCAAGACTTGAAGAACACGAAGAACGAACGAAGAACACAAAGAACACAAGCTTGTGTTCTTGTGGGGTTCGGCAGATCGAAGGGAACAAGGGGGGGGGGGGATTCGTGAGGTGCTACAAGGGGTTTTAGGGTTACCCTAAGCCTCTTATTTATACTTAAATAAGTTATGCTTAGAACCCTTTAGTTTAATTAAGATTGATCTTTAATTAAACTTTCCTTTTACACTTCCATCCCTTATAGTTTTACTTGTTTATTATTGTCACACTTAATTATCAAAATCCTTAGTATTATACACTTATATATTTCGGTATGCATATACACGAAATATATATACTTGTGTTTTATACCTTTAACAATTAATTAGACAATAATATTATCCAATCACTATATGATTTAATAGCTTTAAATCATATCATGGATAATCTTTAATTAACACATTGTATATTTACTTAACTAGTAAATGTACAAATACTTGTATTAATTAGTTAGTTAAACTAATCTAGTGATAACTTGAACTTAACTTAATACTTAACTGATTCATAATGACTATTATGAATCATTCCTCTTCGTAGTATCATTACATATCTTGCTCGTATTACATGCACTCACCGGTGTGACCCTTAAGTGTTTCGTAGGCATGGATATATCATCATAGGTTGACTAACTATGCACATAATTCCAACAGACTCCCACTTGTGCAAGTTCTTAACATTTATCTTAATGACACGAGCTACAGTGGCCTTCTAGATGGGCATGTAGGTAACCAACCCCATAAAAACAACTTATGTAACCCAGGTATAGTTTTTGAAAAACTCTTTAATAGCGTCTCGTAGTAAAGAACACCCCGTCTCTACTTCTTGGGCAATGTTGATAGGTTCATCCCTTGCAGCACGATATTTGTGATAACGAATACGAGCATGGTAGAAAATATCAACTCCTGTATTCGAAATCATTTCATGACTTCTTGATTCAAAATGTTGTGATAAACGACACAGAACAAATCAGTTCGTTTGGGCATGTCCATGCACTTTCCAGTTTTCTTATCATGTCAAAAGACCCATAAATATTTCTCCTAAAAAGCAGGTGCAATTACCATCTTGTTAAATTTCGATTCAAAATACAACTTCCTCTGTACCTAGTAAGTCCTCGTATGACAACCATATTTCAGGCTTGTCTAAGACGAACCAAAGTACATTAGTCATTGTATCCGAAACCAAATACCTTAGGCTTAAGGACAATCCTAGTGAACAATACTTTTGAACTTTTCAACCACGAAGTATTGTCATGGTGGTCAATCCAATATTCGCCGAGCTCCAACAGAATATCACCGGTATTTGGTCCACACCAAACTTGTTGTAGCTATCTTCGAGAAAAACTCGAATCTCCACCAAATACCGCGATGACGTTAACGTCCCATCTAGGTTCCCACCAAGACGAGTAGTCACGAATTATTGTGGCAATTGAAACTTAGATTTGAAAACTTTAGCCACGATTTAACATGATAAAGGTGTCCATTGCTAGCCACGGTCATGTAATGTGGCCATATGTCACACTTTTCGCCATGATTTGTTTTGTTAACAAGTGACATTATTTTGTGACGGTTAATACGTGAGGCGAAAGACACATATTTAGCCACATGAATCAATTACTTGTGTGTCCATAAATTGGTATTCATTTGCCACATGAAATTATATGATGTGAAAGAAGTATACAGCCACGGTCATTATTATGTGTGTTATGTGGCTATACAATAAACAATAGTCACTTAAAACCTTTATTTGTCTATGTGGCTATATGATGGATATTTGCCATACCCTAAATAAAATCAACATAAAACTAAAATTGTGTGTAGCCATAACCTAAATAATAACAGTGGTAAAGGTAAAATTAAAATTATGTCTCTATAATTAGTTTATAATCACCATTTAATCGTATATAAATTTGTGTTTACAAGTAGAAAAATGCCACGTTAATAATATTAAATATGGCTAAATATTATCAAGGATCACATATATGTCATAACGAATTATGTGGCTAAAGGGCAAACGATAGCCATGATTAAGCGTGATGGGCATATGTGTTTATTAGCCACATGAAGTCGTTGTTGATGAAAGATAGTATACAACCACGATCATTATTGTGTCTCGCGTGGCTATAGGACAAAAAATAGTCACTCAATTTTTCATGTGGCTATATCAAGATTACGACTACAGTTAAATTGATTATGTGTCTATAGGGGTGAAAACGAGCCGAGCCGTTCGTGTGCTACTCGGGATCGGCTAGTTAAAAGCTCGAAACGAGCCGAGCTTAAACGAGTATGAGCCGAGTCTAAGCTTAACTTGGAGTTCGTTTATTAAACAAGCCCGAACCCGAGCTTGATCCACTAAGATTGATTAGGCTCGCGAGCCTAAACGAGCAAACATATAGTAATTATTACAAAATATAATTATATATTATATATTTTTATACTTTGTGTGTAGGTATACTATACATATATATGTATATAACATAATATAAAAATTAAATGTTTACACAATATATCCAATATTATAATTAAATTAAAAATTTATATATTTTGTGTATATGGGAGCTTAAATGATCCTAATCGAGCCAAGCTCGAACCTGCGAAAACCTAAACGAGCCGAGCTCGAGCTTTACATATAAGGCTCGAAACGAGCCGAGCTCGAGCTCGAACTCCTTAAAACTTAAACAAGCCGAGCTCAAAGCTAGTCGAGCTCGGGCTCGACTCGGCTCATTTACACCCCTATGTGTCTAAAAGCAACCAATAGTCACGTTAACTTGTTTAAATGTGGCTAAATGTTATCCCACAATGTTATTTGTATGAACGTTTGGGAATTACTTTCACTATAAAAAGAAGTGTGCACCAACTACGTTGAAGCAATTAAAGCTTGACTCCCTTATGATTCGCGTTGTCTGACCATTTGACTTAAGGCTCGGTGCAGTGCAATTCTTTGGCCGACAATTTAACGGTTTAACTCGGTTTTTTACTAGGGTTTGACTATTACCAATCGGGTTTGACAGGTAAAAAGGAAATAATAACCATGTTCGTATTTTTTTATTGTGGCCAAATGATATCAAAAGTCACGGATTAAAAAAATTATTGTGGCTACAGGTTTACTTATAGCCACAGTTACAAAAACCTTATGTGTCCATAAGAACTTTACGGTCACCCTCAACATAACTACGCGTGACAATACATAATAGATTAGTCACGTTGTATATAAAACTATTTGTCTAAAAGCGGGCTTGTAGTCACAACCAACATAATGATATGTGGCTATATGGTAACCATTAGCACAATTTACAATAAATTCTGTCTCTAAAAGTAGGATTACAACTATTATCGTTTTAATTACATATGACTATATGGTAACCATTAGCCACGGTTGTAACCTATCGCTACACTTTTTCATATGATGTGGCCACTAATATTTAGCGTAACCATATATGCACATTAAAACGCGGGAGAATAGACTACGCTTATGATGTAAAATAAAACCGTGGCTAATGATTTTTTGCCACAGTTTTTGTAGTGGCGATTGATGTTTTTTGTACTAGTGGCGATTTTCTTGTGTAGCTCCCACTAATTCCAACAACCATGAGGGAATTTGAGCATGAACACAATCACTAGTTTGAACTTGGTGAACACTAATAATCATATTATATAAAATTTATATATAATAATCTTAGTTTGTTTGAACCATACTTATATTCAACTTAAACGTAGTTAAAAACAGGTTCTTAAATTTCCTATTTTATTTACCCCTTAATCATTAATCTAGTACTTTACGTAACTCGTAATATACTTTGTATAATTAACTAGTTATAGTTACTTATAACTTTATACAATCTAATATTTATAACTTTCGTATGATTACCTAATTATACTATAACCTTACTTTGTACAATTTCTAGTTGTTTACAAGTTTGTACATTTCTAGTTTAATTATAACTTAATACAAATTTCTAGTTATTATAATATTACAACTAAATGATCAAAAATAGCACATATATATTTAATGTTTCATTTTATCTTGTATTTATATTTATATATATATATATATATATATATAAAATTTATTTCTTTAAAACCTTATAACATACTTAATAAGAATATTACACCTAATTTGTACATGTGTATTTTTAACTAAGACTAATTATAAGACGTACAAACTATTTTATCTTTTAAAATCACTTTTAAATATTTAAAAAAATTTCCGAAAATTATATATAATATAATATAAATACATCTTGTTAATTTTAAGACTTTAAAATTAACACTTTTCTTTTATCCTTAATTAAATTTAATTAATTAAACCCTTATCTTGTTCTTGATCAACTAAAACTAGGTTTCAATATTCTTGATCAATAACACCTCTTAGTTAAAGATTAATCCTAATTTATCCTATTCAAACAATTGTTTAAATTCTAGGATAGATTATAACTTTAATAATTTTATTTAAACTTATTCATTTAGATCTTCTAAACAAAACTTTGTCTAGATTTCAAGATTCAAAGAACTAGTTTTAATAAACTCATTAAAACAGTAATCAAACCTCATTAAACATAAACTTGTTTAATTTTCTAGGTTCTAGATTATGTTCTTGATTAAACCTACTAACCAATTAAACTAAACTAGTTTAATGTTCTTGGTACTAGGTTACATCTAGGGTTTCGAAAATTCCCTTAAGCCTAAGAAACTTTTCCACCAATTAAGCTAGTTTAATCAAACTTGGTGTCCAAGTATCCTCATGATGTTTGAAATCTAGGGAGAAAAGGAAAGAATCTTTTTTGACCAATTAAACTAAAACTTAGTTTAACATACTTGGTCCTAGATTTTGAAGATCAAGTAATAAGGAAAGAATCATTTTGACCAAAAACTTTGACATTCTTGGTCCTAGGGTTCTTCAAGTTTTTGAAATTACTAGGGTTTAGAATCCTTATGACCAATCAAACTAAACTGTTTAACATTATTGGTCTAGGGTTCTTTACCCTCATTCGAAATCTATGAGGAAGAAAAAGAAGAAGGAACAAAAAAAAAAGTAAAACTTGGAAATTAAACAAACAAAAACTTTGTTAATCTTGTTTAGATTTCTAAGCCATCGCTCTGATACCACTGAAGGGTTTCATAACACTGATCAACCCATTGGGTCGACCACCTAGTGTACTTGGTCAAACCATACTGGTAAGAACATGATGGTGTTATTGACCGGTTAAACCAACTAGCTAGTTCAATGCCTAAAAGTGGAACTGCGATTGAACTTAATCCTTAAACCCTAAAGGATTATAGGAACTTGGAAATCAAACTAGATTAACAAGAAAGAAACCTTGTACGAACAACCCGAACACACACAATGCTTGTGTGTGTTCGTCGACCATCAACCAAAGAACCCTAGGGTTCTTTGGTCGAATTCGAACAAGAGGGGAGAGGGATAAAAGGATTTCCCAAAACATACCTTATTGCTTGCTTAAGATAGTCCACTGATGATGAACACGACGAGCGATCCTCTAGATGATCACTTGCAACGATCTTGATCTTCAAGACTTGAAGAACACGAAGAACGAACGAAGAACACGAAGAACTCAAGCTTGTGTTCTTGTGGGGTTCGGACGCTCGAAGGGAACAAGGGGGGAAGGAATTCGTGAGGTGCTACAAGGGGTTTTAGGGTTACCATAAGCCTCTTATTTATACTTAAATAAGTTACGTTTAGAACCCTCTAGTTTAATTAAGATAAGATCTTTAATTAAACTTTCCTACACTTCCACCCCTTATAGTTTTACTTGTTTATTATTGTCACACTTAATTATCAAATGCCTTAGTATTATACACTCATATATTTCGGTATGTGAAGGGTTTCATAACACTGATCAATCCATTAGGTCGACCACCTAGTACTTGGTTCAAACCATACTGGTAAGAACATGATGGTATTCTTGACCGGTTAAAACCTACTAGCTGATTTAATCCCCAAAAGCGGAACTGAGATTAAACCTAATCCTTAAACCCTAAAGGATTATAGGAACTTGGAAATCAAACTAGATTAACAAGAAAGAAACCTTGTACGAAAAACTCGAACACACAATGCTTGTGTACGTGTGTTCGTCGACTACCACCAAGAACCCTAGGGTTCTTGGGAATCGATTGAACAAGGGGGAAGAGGAGAAAGAGTGTTCCATAAATCATACCTTAGTTTAGCTTAAGTAAGTACACTGATGATGAACACGACGAGCGATTCTCTAGATGATCACTTGCAACGATCTTGATCTTCGAAACTTGAAAACACGAAGAACGAACGAAGAACACGAAGAACACAAGCTTGTGTTCTTGTGTCGGTGTTCGGCCGAAATCTCCAAAGGGGAGGGAGGAATTTCGTGGCTTAGGGTACAAGTATAAAGGGATTAGGTTAAGCCTTAAGCCTTCTATTTATAATAGAAGATCTTTCACTTAGAACCCTTCTAGTTTAATTAAGATTAGATCCTTAATTAAACTTCCCTTTTACACTTCCATCCCTTATAGTTTTACTAGGTATGATACACTTACATATTTCAGTATACATATACACGAAATATATACTTGTGTTTTATACCTTTAATAATTAATTCGACAATAATATTATCCAATCACTATATGATTTAATAGCTTTAAATCATATCATGGATAATCTATAATTAAGACATTGTATATTTACTCAACTGATAAATGTTACATGTATTAATTAGTTAGTTAAACTAATCCAGTAATAAGTTAAACTTAACTTAATACTTATCTGATTCATAATGACTATTATGAATCATTCATCTTCGTAGTATCATTGCATATCTTTCTCGTATTACATGCACTCACTGGTGTGACCCTTAAGTATTTCGTAGGCATTGATGTATCATCATAGGTTGACTAACTGTGCACATAATTCCAACAGACTCCCACTTGTGCAAGTTCGTAACCTTTATCTTAATGACACGAGCTACAGTGGCCTTCTAGATGGGCATGTAGGTAACCAACCCCATAAAAACAACTTATGTAACCCAGGTATAGTTTTTGAAAAACTCTTTAATAGCATCTCCTAGTAAAGAAATTTCTAGTTATTTAATATTACACCTTAAATGATCGAAATAACATATATATTTACTAGCTACATAACCCGCCCGATGGGCGGGTATGCTTCAAAATTTAGTATGTAGTAAAATGACAACAAAGATTAATAATTTTGAAAATGACATATTAATGTTGTAGCTCTAATGATGAATTGGTAGAAAAAATCGATACATGAAGAAACGTTACATAAAATTTACAAACGAAATAAGCCTTCTTTGTAAACTACATTTGTTGTTGAATTAGTGTAATTCCCATCGATGTCACAAGAAATGACCTTCAATCCATTCTTGTTCTTAACTCGTGATACAGCCACATAAAGCTGGCCATGTGAGAATACCGATTTTTGCAGAAACAAACCAACCTGAGACAACGTCTGACCTTGACTTTTATTAATGGTCATAGCAAAGCATACCTGAACAGGAAATTGCCTCCGATTCAATTTGAAAGGCATCTTGTTGTCGGAAGGACTAATAACCATTCGAGGGATAGCGCAAATTGTACCCACCTTGCCGCCAGATATGATTTTACCCTCGATTATATTTACCCCCATTCGTAATATCTGAAGTCTGGTTCTGTTGCACAATCCAGCTTTCTGATCTATATTCCGCATACACATTACCGGAGCGCCGATCTTTAACTTCAAGATATGCTGCGGGACACCTAACATTTTTATGCTGTTCAAGAAGTCAGTGGTGTAAAGATCAAGGTTAAACATAGTATCATCTTCATCTGCAGCGGAAACCGAGTCCGATGACTCGTACGTCTTTTGCTCTCCGAGAATTAAAGACAGCATACGTTCGTTTATGAGGTCAACCATTTCGTGCGTGGGAGCAAGAATGGCTCTACCTTGAAAAAAGCTGGGTTGCCATAGATTATCCAACAAATGAGGGTACGTTTCTGCAATAATAGCCCCAACGTTATCATCAGAGCTGGAACCAGCACGTTGTCCGGGAACTCTACTGATGATTCACCATCATTTTCACCACCTGTGTTTAGATAATTAGAAAAAAACTTGATATCATTAAAATATCTATTGGAACGGTTTATAAAAAAATATAAATAAAATAAATACACACCTATAGTGTCGTTGCCAATATCGAGTATCCAATCTGCAAACTCCTTTATTTCTTTTCTTTCAACCTCAGATGCTCCCGAACCCAGCCTCATGTTTACTGATAAATTCAAGACAGTGCAGTGGTCCCAAAGATATGATGCATTGATAGTCGCATGAACCACGTCTTGCCTACAACCATTTGGAATAACAGGAAGAATCTGCCGAAAATCACCACCAATCAAAACAACTTTTCCACCGAATACAGATTTTGATGGTGTCGAAGGGTCCTGCCTGCATATGTCTCTCAGGGTTCTATCAAACGCCTCGAAACAATATCTGTTAATCATTGGTGCCTCGTCGCAGATAATTAGCTTGGCTTTTCGTATCAACTCAGCAAGGTCACCGTCAGCTGATATGTGGCACAATGAATCTTCCACCACATTAATAGGAATTGCAAACCTGGACAGAGTACAAAATTAGCAATTTATATAAAAAGTATAAAATTCAATATTATAATGTTTTGTTCGAGTATAATAAGTACGTGCAAACCTGGAATGAGCCGTCCTACCACCGTCCAACTAAAGGGCCGCAATACCACTTGATGCAACATTCAATACTATTGACCCTTGGGAACATAATGCAACAGACATAGTTTTGTACAGGTAAGTCTTCCCAGTACCATCGTAACCATATACGAAGAACATTCCACCCTTTTCATTATTAACGGAGTCCATGACTATTCTGTAGATACGTTTCTGCTCTGATGTAAGGCTGGCATAAAGAGTTTGATGCTGCTCGCGAGTTCATCACTGTTGTACGATTCCTCGTCGTGTATTAACCGGTTGTAATTTTCCATTGTGTATTCTTCATCCGGATATGGCATGTTTGAAAAAGACTTCAAACTCTTGTTATTACAAAGCAGCATGTGTTCAATATACGTAAGACATATATTCATCATTTGTGTGTCAGAAAGTTGTAATTCTGCATTAATAAACGATAAGATTATGAAACACTTTTAGTCAACTATGAAACAAAAAGTAGTGATTAAACTGAGTGAGTTGTTTTTCAGTATTACCTGGATCGTTACGCTTCCTTCGTTCAACGTTTAACACATCCTCTGCCAAAACATGCCAAGTTTTTTCCCAGACAAACTCGGGACGAGACATACTATCAGTCATGAGTAGCATGACAAAAAAAGTGATAGGTCACAACAACCCTGGTTTGTTTGATAATTGTTTAGATTAATAATTTACTTAAGACAATTAAGGTGATTAACACAGTAATTTAGTCAAACGTATATTATTCTACAAAGTGTGGCTTGTAGCGGAAATACAAGACCACTTGAACAATTACAAAGAGATATTAGTGAACGTGAAAATTGGTGAGTACTCCTTTGCAAGATGATCTCTATTTATAATGTTTATAGAGATCTTACATAATGGCAAAGGAGTAACCGAAGGACTAAACTAAGGAAATGACTAAGATCAAGGGATGTGATCTTAGTCCGTTACAATACTGACTTGTAACTCAATCCTTCTACTCAGTATTGGTTTTCCAATACTGAGTGCTGATACTGAGTGGCCAATACTGGCCAAACTCAGTATTACTCCTAACTTAGCTAACTTAATCTACTATTTAATCTAAGCTAGTCTAGGTTGTTTTGTTATCCTAAGATTCATAAAGGGGTAAGGCTTTTTGCCTTAACAATCTCCCCCTATGTAATGATAACAAAACAATTACAAAGAGAAATCAAAATTTAACAAATGCAGGCTGTAAAGTCTTCTTCTTCATCCTTTGTTTATTAAATCAAACTCGTAGAAGACTTCTTTCTTCACATGGATGAACTCTTCTCTCTTCTTCAGTTCATCTTGCCTGTTGTTTAGGACATCAACTATCTTCTTTCTGAACCAAGAGTCTTCTTTCTTGGTTATCATCCATTTCAAGCCCACCAGATGGCTAATAAGAGCTGTTGGCAGATCTGCTTCAGTAATGAAGCACTCCCTATCATCTGAGTAAGTATACATATATCCAGATGTTGGATATATGGTACTCTTTTGATCCTGAAAGATAAGATTAGGAGGAACAGTATATTTGGGAAAAATTCTGAAGGTGTTAAGGCACTCAGGTTTGTTATTCTTGACAGCCTCGATCATCACACTGAGTGCCCTATAATCTGCTGCATAAAGGATGCCCTTTCATAGCATATAGGAGATACAGCCCAGATTTCATCCATCATCACTTGGGCTTCAGAAGATCTAGATGGCATCTCCTTTATCAATCTTGCAAATTTTATCCAGTCTTGGAATCCCATATTTTGAATGTCATGAAGAAAAATCTTCATTGGAGGACTGACTGGCCCAGTGCAGGTTGCAACAATGGATCTATCAACAGTTTTGACTTTTATTTTGTTGACAAATTCATTTAACCAGTTTATGTCCTTCACATTCAGAAAAACTTTATTCCTAAGCATACCCATCATGTTCTCTCTATATCTGAATCTTTGAGCAACGATGTTCCAGTATTATTGGAGAACATCATCACCTTGTCTTCTGACAGTATGAGGCTTCCAAGAAACATCTGCCTTAGTATCAGTTTCAGGATCTTCTTCCTTGACAGGGAAGAATCTTTGAGCTTCAATCTCATCCTCAGTATATTGAACAGATCTTCTTGGTCTAGAAGTCAGTGGAGCTGGATCTGGTTCTTCGCTTGATTCTGAGGACATAACCACATTTGTCATTCTTCTGGTTATTGGTCTTCTAGGAATTCTAGAAGGTCCTTCAACTGGAGGAGAGATTTGTCTTCTTGGGGGCTCTTCATCATCTGAGAATGATGATGAAGAGCTTTCTTTATTTGCTTCATCCATTGCAAAGTTTAGAAAGTTTTTAGATGGCACTGGATGGTCTTCATCTTCATCATCAACAATAGGCCAAACAAAAGGCCTATACACTATAATCTGCAAGTTGTTTTCCTCAGTAACAACTTGCTGTGTTTGGTCAGTTTCACTCTCCCCCTGAGCAGATGGCTCAGATGGTTCTTCTTCAAGTTGTTCCAAGACTGACCTTCCCCTTTGTCTGCTTCTTTCACACCTAAACCTAAGTGGTTCAGTATGAGGTGTTTGCTGATGTTGTTGTTGTTGTTGCTGTGGAGGTTGATCTTCATTTAACTTCCTTCTTTTCTCCCCCTGAGCAGATGGCTCAGGTTGATCAACCTCTTGGTCTCTTTGTCTTTTCTCCCCCTTATTGTTATCATTGGATGGGGAGGGAATAGGTTCAGTATCACCACCTATGTCCCCCTGTTGATCTTCAGGAGTTGGGGAGAGCATAGGTTCAGTAGCAGCATCCTGTGCACCCTCAGTATGTGCAGGAGAGGGTGATCTTCGAGGCTCAGTATCAGGGCCTTCCTCATCATTATTTCCTCCAGTTAGAGATTGTGGAGGTGGTGGAGGCTGTTGTTGTTGCTGAAGGAGTGCCACTGACTCCTTTAAGGAGTCTATCTCAGTACTCATGGCATCCATCCTGGCTAGAATATTATTCTGAGTGGTCTGCATAGCCAGGATTTGATTCAGAATAGTCTGTAAAGCCCCATGTACTTCCTGAGACTGAGTGGCTTGTGCCCTTTGGCCCTGCACAGATGGTGCTAAAGAAACAAAAATAGAAAACTGGTTAGTAAGAAAGGTTTATCAAATAGAATTGTGGTGCTGTTTAACTCTATAATCATATAAACAGATATTTGAAGTCTGTATTTCATCTGGTTCATGATGAAATATTGTGAACTTGTGCATAGAATGTGTAAGAAAATTTTAGTAAAGGTGAGTGTGAAAATTTAAGTAGCTCAGTATAGGATAGGTCACACTTACTAAAAGGTTTTGGTTTGGGAGATCGAAGCCTGGGATGTGCTTCTTATTATTTTCAATGTATATCACTCGGTATCAGAGTGATAACAGAAATGTGGCTAAACCCATGGAAAATTTTGGCTAATGTGGCTTAAAAGGTTTGTGATCATTTCTTGAATCATGTGACCCAACTCAAAAATAAGCTGGACATAATTCAAGCAGCACCAGTGGGTGTCAGTATGAAATCAACCACCATTGTCTCTTTAAATGTGGAGACAACTGTAGACTGACAATGATCATTGAGGTGCTCAGTATATGAATTTTGCATAGCAGCAGTGGGCTAACTATGTTGGCTATAAGTGGATATATTTGAAAGTTCATTTGAGACTGTGGTCATTATTGAGTTGGTACTGGCCAATAGATAGTCTCTATTTGGGAAAATTATATATATATAAAAGTTTAGGGCTTTTTAGAAATTCATACATGAGACTTTGTCGGATTCTCTTCTTGCATCATTTGAGGTCGGTGCTGGATCTTCTGTATGTTGATTTGAGGCACCAGCACCTTCAGGAGCCTCTTCTCTTCTGACATCAGCACCTTCCAGTGTATGCTGCTCATACTGAATTTCTACATCCAGAGGAGCATGGGGTTCCTCAATATGTTGAGCAGTTGGTTCTGGTTCAGGACCTGGAAGGTCAGCGTTGGCTGCAACTATGCTTTGTGCTTGAAGAGATGCAGATAATGAAGGAACATTTTCGGGTTGCATCTCTTCTGATGATAAGTTTCCCATAAGAATTGGGGAAAGATTTCTTCTTCTTCGTTGAATGACCAGTGGTGTATCTTCTGAGGGCTCAGTATCAGAAGCTGTTTCAATATGAGGAGCATCAGGATCCTGTGCGGGTGGAGAAATGTGTGTTGGTTCTTATACTACTGCTGGTTGAGCTTCCACCATCTCAGTATCTTGATCATCATTCCCACCATTACCACTGTCATCATCAGTATCATCATTTTCTGATTCAGTATCAGAATTTTGTTCATCATTGATGTGTGCCTGGACTATAGCCCACATGGAGTGACTCAGTACAGGCTCTCCTTCTCTTGGCCTGTAAAAATAAATCTTCTCATGAAGTGGAGGAAGGTCCACTCTTGGACTATTGAACTCATCATAAATATGAGCAGGCATCCCATTTTGAAAAATGAGGGAAAGAAATCTGAAGAAAGGAACATTGAGTTCTCTGATTGGAGCCTGAATCAGAGAGGCCAGTTCATTGAAGACCAGTCCAGCATAATCAATATCTCGACCATGATACATGGCATGAACAATCTGCATCCCAAATTCATTTATGTGATCTAAAGCTCCTGTCTTGTGGGTCATACATCGAATAAGTGTACATATTAACAAACCCCACATAGGACCAAATTCATTTCGTTTAATAATGCCAGTGATGCCTCTGCGTCCAATAAATGGTAACACTGAGCGAGCCTCTGTTCGATCAACAAAGGGCTCATACTGAGCGTGAGCGGGAAGCCTCAGTGTTTCCCGAATTATAGCAGTGGAGACAAAAGCCCTTCTTTGTTCTCGAATAACCCAACCGGTAATCATGTCCGGAGAATCGAGCTTAGCAGAGTACCGAAATTCGCAAAGCATTTCTGGATAAATTGCTTGAGGGGAACGAATCAATGCTTGCGTGATTGGACAATGCTTCAAATACGTGATCATATGAGTGAATTCATGGCACGCCCAAGCCTAAGGTATGTTAAAGTTTGCGGTGATGTTGTTCCTCGCAAATTTGGGCAGTTCATCGTTTTGAAACTGAGTTGCCGGTGCAGCCTCCGGTGCGAAGGATCTGTAATTTGCCATCTGCGATTTTGATTTAAGAAATTTGCTTGCAAAGAGATAGTGAAATTGTTAATCGCAGAGAGAATCGAAAGAGAAAGTAAGAAATAACTGTTGAAAATTTTTTAAAGAAAGAGAAAACGGTTATTTATACTTAATTTAGTGATAATTACGGTATTGGGAAGTAAAACCAGCTGATTTGACAGCCTTATCCTGTGTCAGCGGTAACTTTCTTATTAAGAAAGGTTACCGTTGGGGAGTATAAGGATTAAAAGTCAGTTTTATCACTTCAGGACTCCAATACCGAGTTAAAAAAAATTTAATTAATTAAAAAAAATTAAAAACTATAAAAACATTTAATTGAAACTATAAATTAATAAAAAATTAAAATTTATAAAATTTGATAGATCAGACGAGTGATACTGAGTTGGTCAGTATTGAAAGTAATACTGATCAATCAGTATCAGAAAATTTTAAGAAAAATTAAGGATTCAGCATACCCAATTGTCCTAGTAAGTACATAAACCTTTCCTCAGAGAGAGGTTTAGTAAACACATCGGCCAATTGATCATCTGTAGGAACGAAATCTACCTCAACCTTTCCCTTTTCCACATTTTCTCGAATAAAGTGGTGTCTGATATCAATGTGCTTTGTTCTGGAGTGATGGACTGGGTTTTCAGTGATAGCAATAGCACTCTTGTTATCACAATGGATTGGTGTTTTCTGAAAATTGAACCCATAGTCCATTAGTTGATACTGCATCCACAAGAGTTGAGCACAACAACTTCCTGCAGCAACATATTCTGCTTCTGCAGTAGAAGTTGCTACTGAGTTTTGTTTCTTGGATGACCAACCAACTAGTCTGCCACCGAGGAATTGACATCCTCCACTTGTACTCTTCCTGTCCAACCTACATCCTGCAAAATCTAGATCTGTATACCCTTCAAGATCAAATTTTGAATCTTTGGGATACCAAAGACCCATGTTAGGAGTACCTGAAAGATATCTAAAAATTCGCTTAACAGCTTTCATATGTGATTCTTTAGGATTAGCCTGATACCGAGCACACAAACAAGTTGCAAACATGATATCAGGCCTGCTAGCTGTTAAGTAAAGTAAAGAACCAATCATACCTCGGTATGTGGATTGACATACTGACTTACCAGTTTCATCTTTACTTATTTTATCCTGAGTACCCATAGGAGTGTGCATGGAAAATAAATTTTCAAATTTATATTTCTTAAGCATGTCATGCACATACTTACTTTGATTTATGATAGCGCCATCAGGCTTTCGTTCAACTTGTAATCCAAGAAAGTAAGTAAGTTCTCCCATCATACTCATCTGATATTGAGATGACATTATCTTAGCAAACCAGTCACACATTGACTTGTCAGTGGAGCCAAAAATAATATCATCTACATATATCTTAATGAGTAAAATGTCAGAACCTTTCCTTTTTGAAAATAATGTTTTGTCAATTTTACCTCTTATAAACTTATTTTCAATTAAGTACTCAGACAGGGTATCATACCAGGCTCTGGGAGCTTGTTTGAGCCCATATAGAGCTTTATCAAGCTTAAAAACATAATTAGGAAATTTAGGATCAACAAAACCTGGTGGTTGTTTATCATAAACTTCCTCCTATAGTTTTCCATTAAGAAAAGCACTCTTGACATCTATTTGATAAACTTTGAAATTCTTGAAAGCTGCATATGCAAGATACAACCTAATAGCTTCAATTCTTGCAACTGGTGCAAAAGTTTCATCATAGTCAATGCCTTCTTCTTGCCTGTAACCCTGAGCAACCATTCGTGCTTTATTTCTGATGACAACACCATCCTTGTCCATCTCGTTTCTGAACACCCACTTAGTACCAATAATAGTTTTGCCAGCAGGAGGTGGTACTAAGTTCCAAACTTTATTTCTTTCAAACTCTGTCAGTTCTTCTTGCATAGCTTCTACCCAGTCTTCATCTAATAAAGCTTCATCAGCTTTCTTTGGTTCCATGGTAGATAAGAAGCTTGAGAAGAAACAAAAGTTTGCAGTTGCTTGGGGTTCAAATTCTAACCTTCTTCTTGTTTGGACACCTTGTTCAATTGGACCAATAATATTAGAATAAGGATGATCTCTGTGTTCCCTTAGATTGTTTCCTAAGGGAGCATTTGAAACAAGGTCAACAATATCTTGTTGTGTTGATGTATTGTCTGCCTGATACTGAGTGGAATTCTGGTCACTATCAGACAATACTGGTTGCTGTTCTTCTGAAGTTTGCAAATTTGATGTGGATTCTTGAGCAGTACTGGAAGATTCACCTTCCTCATAGGTGGAGTTGTTCAAATCAAGAATTGGAAACTCAGTATTTAGGTTCTCAGAATTTGATACATTTGAGTTAGACTGAGTTATTTCTTGATCAGTATCACTCATACCATGATCAACATAGTATGGGTGAGACTTGGGCTGTTCAACAATTGAGTTTTCTGGATTACATAGGATTTCTATGCCACTGATGTCTTCTGTTGCTGAGGTAGAATGCTCATTGGGATTTTCATCAAATGTAACATGAATGGATTCTACAATCATCTTAGTGAGATGATATACACTCTGAAGGCTTTAGAGTGTGGAGAGTAGCCCATGAACACACCTTCATTTGCTTTGGGAGCAAGTTTGTTGAGATTTTGTTTAGTATTGAGTACAAAACATTTACTCCCAAAGATGTGGAAATATTCCACATTAGGAACCTTGCCATTATATAACTCATAAGGAGTCTTTTGATGTCTTTGGACTATAGTAGCTCTGTTCTGAGTAAAATTTGCACAGGTGACAGCTTCTGCCCAGAAGCTCAGTGTCAGTCCAGCATGGCATAACAAAGTTCTTGCAGCTTCAATCAAGGTTCTATTCTTTCGTTCTACAACACCATTTTGTTGTGGTGTGTAGGCTGTAGAGAAATTTTGAATGATTCCTTTTTCTTCACAGAAATCAGCCAATACTGAGTTCTTAAACTCAGTACCATGGTCACTTCTTAATTGTTTGACCTTGTTGCCTTTTTGAAGTTCTTCTCTTTTAATGATGGCAATGATTTCTATTGTTGCATCGGCTATAGTCTTGAGAAAAATGACCCAAGTGTATCTTGAGAATTCATCAACCAGGACTAAAGTATAGATCTTTTTGGCCAAAGATGGTGTGCTGATGGGGCCAAAAAGATCCATATGTATCATCGTAAGAGGTTCATTGATGGAATGATTAACCTTTGATTTGAATGAACTCTTCTTCTGCTTGCCCATTTCACATGCTGAGCATAACTTATCTTTTGAATAAGTAATGGTGGGCAGCCCTCTCACCAGTATCTTAATACTGAGCTCATTTATATTTCTGAAATTTATGTGAGAGAGCTTCTTGTGCCATAACCAATGTAATTCTGGTTTGACTTTAGACAGCAAGCAAACTCGAATAGTGGGGTCTATTTCAGACAGATTGACCACATAAACATCCTTTTCTCGTCTAGCAACGAGTACAAGTCGCCCTTTATCATTGTAGATAGTAACTGTTAGGTCACAACGCCCTGGTTTAGATGGTTAATTGATTGGATAATTATAACTCAAGACAAATATTGTATAAGAACAAGATATGAGTCAAATGTATAATTCCACTAAGTGTGGCTTGTTGCGGAATAACAAGACCACTGATCAATTACAATAGATATGAAAGTGTAAAGTGAATTGGTGAATACTCCTTTGCCAAATGATCTCTATTTATAATGTTATAGAGATCTTACAAGTTAGGCAAGGAGTAATGCAAGGACTAGAATAAGGAAAGTGGCCAAGATCAAAGGGATTTGATCTGGCAAGGTAAACATGGAAATGTTTACTCAGTCCTTCTACTCAGTCCTTGTACTCAGTATCACTATCTGATACTGAGCTCTGATACTGAGTTCCAATACTGATCACTCAGTATCAGACCTAAACTTAGCTATTTTATTCTACATATTAATCAAAGCTAGTCTAGGTTGTTTTGTTATCTTAAGATCCAAAGGGGTAAGGCTTTTTGCCTTAACAATCCCCCCTATCTAATGATAACAAAACAATTACAAAGAGATAAAAAGAAATAGAAAATACAATAGCATAGGTAGCAAAATCTTCTTCTTCATCTGCTGTTGATGGCTTCATTCTCATAGAAGACTTCTTGTTTGATGTGGACAAACTCTTCTCTGCTCTTGAGTTCATCCCTTCTACAATTAAGAACTGCAACAATCTTCTTTCTGAACCAAGAGTCTTCCTTCTTGGTGATCATCCATTTCAGTCCAACAAGGTGACTGATTTGAGCTCTAGGTAGATCTTCTTCAGAAATGAAGCACTCTCTATCCTCTGAGTCAGTATACATATATCCAGAAGTTGGATATATGACACTCTTTTGATTCTGAAAAACAAGGTTAGGAGGAAGAGGGTACTTATTAAGATACTTGTATGTATGAAGGCATTCTGGTCTGTTGTTTGAGTAAGCTTCAGTCATCACACTGAGTGTTCTATACTCTATCTCATGAAGCAAGCCCTTCTCATAGCATACAGCAGCTAGTGCACAGATCTCATCCAAGACTATTTGATCATAAGTTGATTTCTTTGGAAGCTCTTTGATCAGTCTTGTGATCTTCACCCAGTCTTGAAGACCAATTCTTTGAATATCATGAAGAAATATCTTCATGGGAGGACTGGTTAAGCTAGTACAAGTGATAGTGATTCTTCCTTCTTTGAGCTTCACTTTTACTTTATTGACATCCAGATTCAACCAATGTATCCCCCTTACATTTGGAAATGTTTTGGTCTTCAAGAACTCCTTCCTTCCCTCATTATACTGAGTCCTAGCAGCAACCATATTCCAATAATGTTGAATATGGTCTGGACCCTTTCTTGAGATTCTATGTGAAGGACCAGGAGTATCAGTATCTGGGTCAGATTCTGGTCCAGCTTTGATTCCCAACTCTTGCTCATATAAAAATCTCTCTTGTTCTGCACAGAGTTGTTGAGAAGTCAGTCTTGGAGCCTGCTCGGTATCACTGTCCAATGTATGAACAGGTCTTCTTTGTCTTGTTACCAAAGGAGCAGGTTCCTCACTTGATTCAGAAGAAGTGAGAACTGCATTGATGGGTCTTCTTGATACGGAACTCCTTCTTCTAATCACCAGATTTTCTGGTTCTTCATCATCCGAGGATGATGATGAAGAGCTTTCTTGTTCTACCAGATTTAGTGCATAGTTCACTAAATCTGGTTCTTCATCTTCATCACCAGCAATAGGCCAGATGAAAGGCCTATAGACCACAATTTGCAAATCATTCTCCTCACGAGCAGGTGGCTCAGAATAAGTTTGCTGTGGTTGGTCAGTATGAGTCTCCCCCTGAGCAGATGGCTCAAGTGGGTCTTCAACTTGTAATGCTGACCTACTTCTTTGTCGTCTTCTCTCATACTGAATCCGAAGTGGCTCAGTATGAGGGCTTTGCTGATGTTGTTGTTCTTGTTGTGGAGGTTGATCTTCATTCAATCTTCTTCTTTTCTCCCCCTGAGCAGATGGATCAGTTTGATCAACCTCAGTATCTCTTTGTCTCTTCTCCCCCTTATTGTTATCACTGGATGGGGAGGGAAGAGGATCAGTATCACCACCCGTGTCCCCTTCAGGTTCTTCAAGATTAGGGGAGGGCATGGGCTCAGTGGCAGCATCAGTATCACCATCATCTCCTTCTCCTTCTTCATTGTGTTCACCATGCGAAAATGGTGGAGTTGGTGGAGGCTGATGTGGTTTTTGAAGTAGTGAGACTGACTGTTTTATTGAGTCAATATCACTACTCATAGTGTCCATTCTGGCCAGTATGATAGTCTGAGTATGTTGGATGGCCAGAATATGCTGCATGATTGCTTGCAGAGTCACTTGGTCTCCTGCAGCCTGTGATGCCGGAATGCCCTGCACAGATGGTGCTAAAGAAACAAAAAATATAAAACTGGTTAAAAAAAAGAAAGGTTTATCAAATAGAATTGTGGTGTTGTTTAACTCTATAATCATATAAACAGAGTTTGTGAAGTCTGTATTTCATCTGGTTTATGATGAAATATTGTGGACTTGTGCATAGCATGTGTAAGAAGATTTTAGTAAAAGTGAGTGTGTAACCAGTTGTTAGGTCACAACGCCCTGGTTTAGATGGTTAATTGATTGGATAATTATAACTCAAGACAAATATTGTATAAGAACAAGATATGAGTCAAATGTATAATCCCACTAAGTGTGGCGTGTTGCGGAATAACAAGACCACTGATCAATTACAATAGATATGAAAGTGTAAAGTGAATTGGTGAATACTCCTTTGCCAAATGATCTCTATTTATAATGTTATAGAGATCTTACAAGTTAGGCAAGGAGTAATGCAAGGACTAGAATAAGGAAAGTGGCCGAGATCAAAGGGATTTGATCTGGCAAGGTAAACATGGAAATGTTTACTCAGTCCTTCTACTCAGTCCTTGTACTCAGTATCACTATCTGATACTGAGCTCTGATACTGAGTTCCAATACTGATCACTCAGTATCAGACCTAAACTTAGCTATTTTATTCTACATATTAATCAAAGCTAGTCTAGGTTGTTTTGTTATTTTAAGATCCAAAGGGGTAAGACTTTTTGCCTTAACAGTAACACCGTAAAATTCAGAAACCATTTTTTTTTTTAAAGTGCGGAAGCATAAGATAATAACTAAGTCTTAAGTTTAGGTTTACAGTCCAAACGTCCCAAATTAATTTCCAAAATAAACATTATTGTTTAAACGGTGTCACTTAACGAAATGACTCATTTTACAAAACATATCCAATTGAGCTTGGTCAATCATCCCGTCCAAAGCACTGGTCAACCTGAAAAGAGTCAACGAGGGAGGGATTAGCACAAAGCTAAGTGAATGAATATAATCTACAAATTCTGTAAGGCACAACAAGCAAGCATAAACATCTCCACGATCGAAAGGTCACACAACCACATAACACTGTTTGTTCAAGAAGCTCGGGGGGTCCTGCAGGAGCCTAAAACCATCGTCGGGCAAACGACGGTACCCGAAAGCTTGTACCCAACTCCACGGTAAACCCCCTTACGTATAACGAATACAGGTAAGGTCCGAATACCATATGAGTCGATACACTTTGCCCAGCGCACTGACTACTCAAACCTCGGTTGCCCACTAACCGAGTCCTCGGTTACCAATCAAACCGAGTTGATGCTACCAATCAAGCAGAGTTGTTGCTACCAATCAAGCAAAGTTATTGCTACCCATCAAGCAAAGTCTCTTCACATATGTGCACATAACCTATTTAACTCAACACAAGCAAATAGGTACTAAACAAGCAAGTTATAAAAGTTTGCGCCGAAGCACAGTCCAGACAACTTCGCGCTCTGCGAAGATGATCACGTTCCAGTCCCAAAATAGCGGAGCAGCACTAACGGATCAGCTCTAATGGATCAGCATTAACTGATCAGCACTAACGGATCAGCACTAACGGATCAGCATTAACGGGGTCAGCACTAACTGATCAGCATTAACGAGGTCAGCACTAACTGATCAGCACTAACTGATCAGCAATAACTGATCAGCACTAACGGGGTCAGCACTAACTGATCAGCACTAACTGATCAGCACTAACGGGGTCAGCACTAACGGGGTCAGCACTAACTGATCAGCACTAACTGATCAGCACTAACTGATCAGCACTAACGGGGTCAGCACTAACTGATCAGCACTAACTGATCAGCACTAACGGGGTCAGCACTAATGGGGTCAGCACTAACTGATCAGCACTAACTGATCAGCACTAACGGGGCAATACTATCTGATTGCAACCAAACATAAGTTGGAGATTAAATCCACTCACTGTAACCTTCTCCTCAGTAGTCTAATGTCACTGAGTTGTCCTCCCGTTTCCTGTGAATCCAAAAGAATACCGAATTAGTACATAATTCCACCAAATTATAAACAATTGTCAAGTAAGTTCATAAACTAACTTTTTACCCAAATAACATCTAAATACTTGCAATAATAACTAATCAAGTCATAATCACATTATACTTTCATAATTCAAGTCAACTGACCACATTATACATTTTACATCCAAACGGGTCAAAACCCAAACATAGTTCTAATACTACTAAATCCCGACTTTTAACCCATATAAATACCACATTTAGCAAGTCATGACTAACTACATAGTTTAACCAAATCAACACCTTTCTTGACCAAGTATTTTACCCAAAATCACTAGTTTATCTTTTTGACCCAAATCACCCAAACACTAACTAGTGTATTTCATAAAATCCACCAATACTTGACAATCAACAAAAGTAATTTACCAAACATGTTATATTAACATAATAAACAACAATAAGCATCAAATCTTCAAGAAATCCAAGGTTTGACAAAACCCATATTCTCCAAACCTCCATTAATGGAGCTTGAAGGTGAGTTTCACCAAAACTTAGTTTCTTCCCACAAATAACCACACAATACATGTAAGAGCTTGAATAAACATGTAATCTAACATCTAACACAAGATTCACGCACAAAACTACAAGAATCATAAACCCTAGTTTAACCAACTTGCATGAAATCAATAACAAACACATGTAGGATGAAGCTCACCTCAAGGCCTACTCAAAAATGAGTTTAGAATTTAGATTGAGCAAGAAACAAGCCCTAGATCTTTAAAAGACACCAAGAAGGTGAAGAGGGTTTTTAGAGAGAATTTAGAGAGAGAA
This sequence comes from Calendula officinalis, assembly GCA_963853835.1. Classification (NCBI taxonomy): domain Eukaryota; kingdom Viridiplantae; phylum Streptophyta; class Magnoliopsida; order Asterales; family Asteraceae; genus Calendula; species Calendula officinalis. The sequence continues at coordinate 13,640,506 of OY970823.1, forward strand.
AAGGCACATGCAATCTTGTTGTGTGTGGTGATATGTAACTGAGAGAAGAGAAGGTGGTTCTGACAGCTCCTTCAAAACGTGGCACAAGGGGAAAACAACATGTGCACATTTCACTTAATAACAGTGTCAAAAAGGGTATCCGGTCCACAGCTAATTTATTTAAAATACCAAACCTACTCCATTTTCAAAAACGAATATATTTTCGGGATTGAAATTCAAAAGTTAATCTAACAATATAAAAATCACGTAATCATTTAAACATTTCAAAAATCGGATATTTTAATCCCTTGATTAAAATATCACAAAAAGACAAAACACTAAACAATTCATTTAATAATATTTTAAGGCAAAAACTACTAGGCCGGGTTTCAGGATGTCACATAGATGATTCCTGCAATCTTTCGGAAACGAGCTTCATTATTATCATCACACATCTGGCTGATACTGAGCAGATTGTGTTTAAGACCCTCTACATAGGCAACTCTTTTAAAAGTTATGTTGCCTGCCTTGATTACTCCATACCCTCTTGTTTTCCCTATAGAATCATCTCCAAACTTGACAGAAGGACCCTTCTCTGGAGTATAGTTGAGGAGGTACTCCATACTGCCAGTCATGTGTCTTGAACAGCCACTATCTAAGTACCACTTTCTGTCACCCTGCACAAGACACAAATTAAGAGTTAGTTCTTTTTAGGAACCCATTTTTGAATGGGACCTTTGGTGGGAGAAACAGGGGTTGACTTGATCTCTTTTGTTGGAGAGGTCAGTATCACTTCAGGAGAAACCTTTGAGGTTTTCTTTGGTGATACTGACTTGGTTTCTCTCATTTTCTTTGGTACTGAGTACCTAGGACTTGAGAGATCAGTCCAGCATTCATCTCCTTTATGTCCAGTATGGTGACATCTATAACATTTTCTAGGTCTGTTTTGAAACATATTTTCATAAGGAATTTTTGAAAATTGTTTGACTTTTGGTTGATCAGTATTAGTGAGTTTTGCAAACTTTTGACTTAAGACTTTTATCTGATCACCAATAGATTTTAAAATGTTATTTTTGTCATTTTTTATTGGAGTTTTAATGTTATGTTTGATTGGTTTTGAAGGAGATGGTTCTGGTGTCTTAGTTTTATTAGGCAGATAAGTTTTTTTTATCATTTGACTTCTTGTTTTTGCCACTTGAAGATCCTGTTGAAGTTGTCTTCTTTTTATCATGTTTTAGAATGACAACTTGAACAGGTTCTTTAGATTCTTGAGTAGTTGACTTTGTTGTTCCTGTAGATTCAGTATTAGATAAAACATTTTGAGTAGTAGTGGTTTTCTTTCCTGTAGACTCAGGTTCTTTATATATCTCAAAAGTAGTTGTGTTAAATAAAACTTCAAATGGAGGAACAGCAGAAGTGTCATACTGCACAACTTCGAGGTCAGTATCAAAAATTTCTTTTTCAGGAAATTCAATACTGAGCTCTTGTAGTTCAGTACAGCACTTAGAGCAGATGGAAGGACCAATTGGTTTTTCAAAAATGATTTTATCCTCATCATCTGACTCAGTTTCACATCCAACTTCACAAAAAGTTTTTGCTTTTACAAACTGAATAGGGTTCATATCAGAAAATTCTTCAAATAAATCAGCAAAATTATTTCTATTTTTTAACTGAGGATCAACACCAAGTGCAGCCCTTACATTTTCTGGAAATTGTTGATTTAGACATTTCCCCAAGATTTACACTGGTTTTCAAATTTTTCTTTTTCTAATTTGTGTAAATGAGCTTTATCAGCTAATCTTTGGTTCATGTCTTGTAAGTTTAAAAAGTTTAGTTCTAAATCTTTAAATTTTGCTAATTTATCTAAATGTTCATTATTTACCCTTTCAAGTTCAAGAATTGTTAATTTTAAAGCTTTTTCTCTCTGTACTAAAGTTTTAAGATCAACAATCATATACTCAAAAATCTTTTCTTTTCATTCACTGAATAAGTTTGAAAGGAACTCACCTTGTACAACTGAGTGGAATCCCAATCAGTATGGACACTCATTCTCTCAGCTTCTTTGATATCTCTTTCAAAGGAGCTCTTCAAATCTTCTTCAGTAAAACCCATGAAGGCTTTGTTCTCAATCTCTTCCTCATCATCACTTATCTCCTCATCCATCCAAGCCTCTGAGTAAAGTGCTTGATGAGGTGCTCCATTCCCTGCTGCATTCTTCCCCTTGCTCCAGTTCTTTAGCTTGACATACTTGTCTCTATACCTTTTAGCTCGGTATGCAATCTTGTCACTCTGATCAGTTTCAGTTGACTTGGTATGACAATTAGCAGCAATATGCCCAGGCTTTCCACACCTATAGCAAAGACCTGATCTTGGGTCAGTATTGGAAGAGCTAACACCAAGCCTCTTCTTTTTCAACTTATCCGGCTTCGTAGACATAAGAGCCATTTGTGTTTCAAGCTCTTCTGCCTCAGCATCAGCAAGATCAACTTCTGATTCTTCAGGCTCAGTTACAGTATATGCCTGTTGCACAACTATAGCCATGCCAGTGGAAGACTTGTCAGTTTTCTTCCAGTTGATCAGTCTTGCAGCATTATTCTCCTCATGATTCAACATTAAACCATACAGAGTTTGAAGAGTGTATGACTCAATGTTGTTGGCAGCATTGACAGAATTTGTCATGTCAAGAAACTGTTGAGGAAGACTATCCAAGAACTTTTGAACAAGCTCTACTTCCTCCTTCACAATGCCTACACTGATTAAATCATGGATGACAGTATTGAACCTGTTATAGAGAGTAGTGATGTCTTCATTTGGACTAGAGAAGAAGTTTTCATACTTCCTTCTCATGTTGCTTTTCCTCTGCAACTTCACCTTTGGTGTGCCTTCATAAGTGATTGATAGACTATCCCACATAGCCTTTGCTGTTGGCAATTTCATAATTGCATTAAGTATTTCTTTGGTAACAGCATTACCAATCACCCCCTTTGCTCTTGAGTCTAGACTGAATAACTGACGGTCAGTATCAGTCCAGGTGTGTTTCAGTTTAGGAACTGTTCTTGTGCTCTCAGGAGCATCATCAGTAGCAGCAACGGGTCCACAGTTTGTGGAATGATAAGACCATCATTTAGCACAGTGAGCATCTCATGATGAATGGATTCAAGATACCACTAAGCTTTAAGCTTCCATTGATGAAAGTCTTTTCCATCAAAGATGGGCACTCCCTTACCAGACATAACAGGTGCAATGATTGTTGACATTTTGGATTTTTGAGTGTTTGAAGGTTAAGTATATGGAATGGCTGTCAGGGTAATAGATCGACTAAATAATATGTAACGCCCCAAAAATTTGTATTAATTAAATAATATTATTTTCACATTTTTATTAATTATAATTAATATTATTCAGGCGACCTATAGTTGGGCGGTTTGTTATTATTAGACGTTATATTTAAACTATTATAGGTTTCATGAGTTTATACGTTAGCTAGTTAGCAATAACCATGAGCCGAGTTTAATGTTAGTGAGTCAGACCGGCCAAAGGCCAAGGCCCGGGCTTTTGATTTCGGGCTTGTTTAGACTTTGGTATTGCATCTAAAACCCCTAACTCTTTTAGCCTCGTTTTTTTTTATCTATTGTAGAGTAGTTCGGAATTTAATTGGACCAAGCCGACCTTTTTTTTTTCCCTTTGTTTCCGAAACCAGTGATAAGAAGAAGAAAGGCCCAAGGCCCAAGATTTGCTAAGTATATATACTCCTTGGCACCCTAACTCTGCCGACTTGTTGCAATCCCACACCCTTTTCGTATCTTCCTCTCCCTCATACCACTCGCCTCCTTTCTTTCTGATGCAGTCGCCGAACAAGTAGAAAGCTGGAATCACGAGCAGAGTTTGAAGTTTAGTTGTTGTGTACCGGAAGTGAGAAAGAGAGTGATTCCTGATCGTGTCCTCCTTTCATTATCGAGCCAGCAAGCAAGCGGAATCCGAGCAGGAAACTTGTAGAACTCGGTAGTTTATTTGATTCCTCATCTTATTTCTTTTGCTTATTTTGAATTCCCCTAATAGGGTGCTATTTTCTGGTTCGTGATCATAGTATCACGCAACGGACAAGGAGTGTAGCAGCCATCGATCGGTGTCGAGGAAGGAGCAGATTATCAAGCAGTGGGTTATCATGGTCGAATAAAGATTTCAATATGTTCCGGTAGTTCTCTTTGTACTATGTTCTATCCTGTGTTCGATCCTTAGTATATTGTGGTTCAGTTGGTTGCCTTGCTAGTTTGTTTTGTGAAAGGTGGATTCTAGGGCTGCGGGTTTGATAACTTAGTTCCGGGAACGAGCCGGGCTCGTTTCGGTTCCGTGAATTGTTGTAGTTAGGTTGTCTTACTAACCGGTTACCGTCCCGAGCCATTAGATATCCCTAGATGTCCTCCCGAATGATGAACGGTTGTTAAGTGGGTGGATAGGTGGTGTATCGGGCACTCGAGGCCAAGCCATGAACTGTAAACGGCGGGTTGGATCCGTGGTCCAAATTGTTTTTATAAAATCGTAATCAAAGGGGAAAACCGAACCAATCGGGTAACCTTTAAAAAAAAACAAAATGGAATAGGGTTTTGGGAAAACTTATTAAACTTTGAGGAAATTAAATTTTACTGTCAAGTATCAATTTACAATACTCGGGTTGTTATGGTAACGGGTCGGGATTGCTAGTACGGGTTGTAAAGTCAAAGCTTTTCGGGTAAATTCTGACTTCCTGTTCTCGACTGTTTTTAACTAATTTAAAATATCATTTTGGACTTTTGGCCCGCGGTGGTGCCTTGATTTCTGAGTTAGCTTTTCAACGCCGCAACCCGCTCGTTAATCCGAATTACGTTTAAAAGTTTTAGTCAATTTAGTATGCTGCTGTTAGGAAGATGACCTGTGCAGCAGGTCTGTCTTGCAATGCTGTTTTGAGACACTTAGAATCTGTTTTGGCCAGTGACCGTCTCATAGTAAATTGTAGTTCTGATTGTCTAGTTGTCGGGGTAAAAAGATGGGGAAAATCTAATGAGCCGTTTAGGAGTTATGGCAGTTTCCGTGAGACTGACGGGTGCTGCCAGCTTTCTGAAATAAGCCCTCGGGTAGAATTTTAATTCAGGGTTTCGCTTTTTGGTTTTAGGACCGTCTAGCAGATAACGTGCTGTCCTTCTGAGTGTTGGGAACCCTTTGTAGCTTACGTTTCTCGAGGTGAGTATTCTCACCGTGTATTCAGTTTTAACGTTATACATGCATGACTTACGTGTTACATTACTTGCACCATATTTGCTATCTGAGTTATCTGTTATCTGAGTTATCTGTGATCTAGCATCTTGTGTTCTGAGTTTCTGAGTTCTGAGTTTCTGAGTTTTGAGTTAAACATTAAACATAATATATCTGACTTGACACCGAAGAGCACTGGTGTCAGACGTTTTGACTTGGCACCGAAGAGTACTGGTGCCAGGCCTTTTGACTCAACACCGAAGATTACAGGTGTTGAGGTGGTGTGAGGCGGGTCGAGGTTGATCTCTCGGCCCAAGTCACACTAGCGCGCTATATAAATTAAAAATCTGAGTAATAAAATCTGAGAAATAAATCTGAGTAATTAATCGAGTAGATTCTGAGTAGGAGTACACCGATGTGCCCTCATGTGTTGTATGTTATAATTGTTTACATTTTGAGACTATTCACTCAGCTTCCCAGCTGACCCAAACTTTCCCCCACATTGTTTCAGGTACTAGCAAAGGAAAGGAGGAGGTGGACGGTTGACCGCTGTATCTTTTCATTACTGATGTGGACAGCGTTTAAAATTTTAAAACACTTTATTTTATTTTAACTATTTCCGCAATAAATACGTTTTAAATGTTAAATATTAATATCTGAGATTTATTTATGGGACCTTTTGATTAAATTTTATTTTCAAAATTTTTAAAAATCTTGTAAATTTTAGGGTGTTACATAATAAATTAATTTAGCCTGCTCTGATACCAGTTGATAGGTCACAACAACCCTGGTTTGTTTGATAATTGTTTAGATTAATAATTTACTTAAGACAATTAAGGTGATTAACACAGTAATTTAGTCAAACGTATATTATTCCACAAAGTGTGGCTTGTAGCGGAAATACAAGACCACTTGAACAATTACAAAGAGATATTAGTGAATGTGAAAATTGGTGAGTACTCCTTTGCAAGATGATCTCTATTTATAATGTTTATAGAGATCTTACATAATGGCAAAGGAGTAACCGAAGGACTAAACTAAGGAAATAACTAAGATCAAGGGATGTGATCTTAGTCCGTTACAATACTGACTTGTAACTCAGTCCTTCTACTCAGTATTGGTTTTCCAATACTGAGTGCTGATACTGAGTGGCCAATAATGGCCAAACTCAGTATTACTCCTAACTTAGCTAACTTAATCTACTATTTAATCTAAGCTAGTCTAGGTTGTTTTGTTATCCTAAGATTCATAAAGGGGTAAGGCTTTTTGCCTTAACAAAAAGAACGCAGATAATCACCCATTCCCCAAAAACTTGCTTCCAACAACCCATCAATGTACTCTTTGTCGTCCTATAGAAGCCCACGGGCAAAACACGCATCTCTATATGACGGATAAATAACACCGCGCAATTCCGTGAGTTGATCCCAGCTTGGATCTATCAAGTGACAAATTAATTTTATTAAAAAACATTATAATAACAGTTTAAAAAAAAAAGGTTTTTACTGTTATAACCATTTTTACTGTTTGACTTATCCAGTCAAACTGTGATTTATACGTTTTTACTGTTTAATTAATATTTGCTTTATTAATTAAACTGTTTGACTGGGTTGCATCCAAACTTTTTTACTATTAAAGTCAAAGAAATTTTTAAAAAATAGGCTGTTAATTAACTAAATCTTTATAATTTTATTAAACTAAAATTTTAATAAAGATGTATGCGTACAGTTAGATTGGAATGATATGTAAAATCAAGGTTTTTTTGAAACCTTGTTAGTAAATCCAAAATAACAGTTCGGATTTCTTAAACGTGTAAATAAACAACTAATAATAGGGTTTATAAATTACCTTGCACAGAAGATTTGTTTGTGTTTTAGCAATTACTTTTCCTGCAATGTCAACGTAATAGATGATTAAAAAACATGGAGTCATAAAACACAGTAAAAAAACCATGAAAAAGAATGAAGATGAACTGATTTGTTATGGAAGATATAAACTACAAAATTGTAATTATATTGGAGAGATGATAGTATGTACCAAAAAGAATGAAAACAACCCAATTTAGTATTTGGTATTTGCGTATAAAAAATTGAAAATACGATAGTATGTACCTTCAACTGATGGCAGTTCGCTTTTTGCAGGAGTGAAAGTTTTATGATTTTCGTATAAAATTCACAGTTTAAATAGGGGTGGATCTCTTCTTGAATGCCAAATGACGATGAAAAAGGCTATGATTATGTGGGATGCACGATATTTCGGGATTTGGTATGTTTGAATTTAAATATCAAGTTGAATATGGTATTATATTTTGGGCGTAATTAATTGGCCGTAATTAATTGGGCGTAATTAATTTTGGTATGTTTGAACTGATTTGGCTTTAATTAATATCATTCTTCGCATATGTTGAAAAAAGATATCGTTGACAGGCTGAAAGTAGTGCTAATACCATATTTGCACGCCTGAATTTTTGGACGAAAATAACTGTGAATCGTTATTCCATTGTGTAGTTGTTGAAGAATGGTTGGACCAATGAACGATTTACACGTGACATTTTCGTCCAATCAGAAGCGAGCGTTGTGATGAGGTGTCATGGCATAATCGGATGTAGCTCCATATATAGGTGAGGATTGTTCCATTTAATCTCGTATTTAATATATATATACATATAATTTATAACTTTAAAACCTTATAACATTCTCGAAAGAATATTACACCTAATTTGTACATATGTATTTTAACTTAGACTAATTAAAATACGTACAAACTATTTTATGTTTTAAAATCACTTTTTAAATATTTAATAATTTTCGTAAATTATATATATAATATAATATAAATACATCTTGTTAATTTTAAGACTTTAAAATTAACACTTCTCTTTTATCCTTAATTAAATTTAATTAATTAAATCCTTATCTTGTTCTTGATCAATTAAAACCTAGTTTTAATTTACTTGATCAATAACGACTTTTTGGTTAAAGATTAATCCTAATCAATCTTATTCAAACAATTATTAAACTTTGTTTAAATTCTAGTATGGATTATAACTTTAATAATTTTATTTAAACCAATTCATTTAAATCTTCTAAACAAAACTTTGTCTAGATTTCTAGATTTAAAGAACTAGTTTTAATAAACTCATTAAAACAATAATCAAACCTCATTAAACATAAACTTGTTTAATTTTTTAGGTTCTAGATTATGTTCTTGATTAATCCTATTAACCAATTAAACTAAACCAGTTTATTGTTCTTGGTCCTAGATTACTTCTAGGGTTAGAAATCCTCAAGCCTAGGAAATTTTTCCACCAATTAAACTAAACTACTTTAATTAAACTTGGTGTCCAAGTCTCCTCCATAATTTTCGAAATCTTTGAAAAAGGAAAGAATCCTTTTGACCAATTAAACTAAGCTAGTTAAATTATACTTGGTCCTAGATTTTGAAGATTAATGGAATAAGGAAAGAGTCCTCTTAATCAAAAATTTTGACATTCTTGATCCTAGGGTTCTTGTAATTTTTGAAATTACTAGGGTTAGGGAAAAAAGCCTTTTGACCAATTAAACTAAACTAGTTTAATGTTCGTGGTCCTAGGGTTCTTTCTTGATCTCAAAATTACTAGGGTTTAGAATCCTTATGACCAATTAAACTAAACTGTTTAACGTTCTTGGTCTAGGGTTCTTTACCCTCATTCGAAATCTTCAAGAAAGAAAAAGGAAGAAGGAACAAAAAAATAAAAGAAAAACCTGGAAATTAAACAAACAAACACTTTGTTAATCTTGTTTAGATTTCTACCCCATCGCTCGGATACCACTGAAGGGTTTCATAGCACTGATCAACCCATTGAGTCGACCACCTAGTACTTGGTTCGAACCATACTGGTAAGAACATGATGGTTTCTTGACCAGTTAAAATCCACTAGCTGATTTAATCCCTAAAAGCGGAACTGAGATTAAACCTAATCCTTAAACCCTAAAGGATTATAGGAACTTGGAAATCAAACTAGATTAACAAGAAAGAAACCTTGTACGAAAAACTCGAACACACACAATGCTTGTGTACGTGTGTTCGTCGACTACCACCAAGAACCCAAGGGTTCTTGGGAATCGATTGAACAAGGGGAGAGAGGAGAAAGTGTGTTCCATAAATCATACCTTAGTTTAGCTTAAGTAAGTACACTGATGATGAACACGACGAGCGATCCTCTAGATGATCAATTGCAACGATCTTGATCTTTGAAACTCGAAGAACACGAAGAACGAACGAAGAACACAAGCTTGTGTTCTTGTGTTGGTGTTCGGCCGAAATCGCCAAAGGGGAGGGAGGAATTTCGTGGCTTAGGGTACAAGTATCAAGGGATTAGGTTAAGCTTTAAGGCTTCTATTTATAATAGAAGATCTTTCACTTAGAACCCTTCTAGTTTAATTAAGATTAAATCCTTAATTAAATTTCCCTTTTATACTTCCATCCCTTATAGTTTTACTAGTTATTATTGTCACACTTAATTATCAAATGCCTTAGTATTATACACTTACATATTTCGGTATACATATACACGAAATATATACTTGTGTTTTATACCTTTAATAATTAATTTGAGAATAATATTATCCAATCACTATATGATTTAATAGCTTTATATCATATCATGGATAAGCTATAAATAACATATTGTATATTTACTCAACTGATAAATGTAAATACTTGTATTAATTAGTTAGTTAAACTAATCCAGTAATAAGTTAAACTTAACTGATTCATAATGACTATTATGAATAATTCCTCTTCGTAGTATCATTGCATATCTTGCTCGTATTACATGCACTCACCGGTGTGACCCTTAAGTGTTTCGTAGGCATGGATGTATCATCATAGGTTGACTAACTGTGCACATAATTCCAACATTATGCATATACACGAAATATATATACTTGAGTTTTATACCTTTAACAATTAATTAAAAAAATAATATTATACAATCACTATATGATTTAATAGCTTTAAATCATATCATGGATACTCTTTAATTAACACACTGTATATTTACTTAACTAGTCAATGCACAAATACTTGTATTAATTAGTTAGTTAAACTAATCTAGTAATAAGTTAAACTTAACTTAATACTTAACTGATTCATAATGACTATTATGAATTATTCATCTTCGTAGTATCATTACATATATCTTGCTCGTATTACATGCACTCACCGATGTGACCCTTAAGTGTTTCGTAGGCATGGATATATCATCATAGGTTGACTAAATGTGTACATAATTCCAACATAATTAACTAGTTATGTTAATTATAAATTAGAGAATAAATAATAATAGTTAATTATTATTTAAGAGGATGGTTAAATATTAAGTTAAATATTTAACGGACAGTTAATGAATAAGTCTATTAATTAACTAGTAATAGTCCAATGGTTTAAAGTGTTAATAGGAAATTTAATTATGAGATTAATCATAATTAAACTCCAAGGACTAAACTGTAACATGAGACCTTATAAATAAAGGGCTTATGTGTGGGTTTAGAAGCTAATCACTTTACACACTCAAAACCCTAATCCTTCTACTCTCTCTCGGCCGAACGAACGAAAGAAGAACCCCATAGGGTTGTTCGCTTTTCTTGGAGGTCGACGAACATACACACACACACACACACACGAGTTCTAGTGTGTTTCTTTGTTGGTACAACGCGGTCTTGTAGCGTGTTCAGGTGGTGCAGTAGAGGTGGATTATTCTTTAGCAATCTAAAGGTAATGTTCTTATTCATCTCCTTCTTGTGATCCCATTGTATAGTAGAGATCCGGTATGTGGGGTTCAAGTTCCGCCATGTGAATCCTACAAGGTATTCCTACAGAAACCACAAGAGGAGATACTTCTGCTTCTGCTAGGAAGAAGAGAGTATCTAAACAACCCATTTTATCACTAAGAAGTGATGAGGGTAGAATGAAACAACCTGAATTGATGGAAAGGATGGAAAACCTTAAAGCCAATGTACCAAATCAACCCGATGATTTACCTTGATGGAATGAGGGTAGCATGGAACCAAACCAATTGACGGATAGGATGGAAAACCTTAAAAACCGCTGTACAAAAATTCCAAATACTAATTAATAATCAAGGAAGAACCATGAGCTACATGAAGCACTATATCAACACAATAAACAGGAGAATGAAAAGGTTCGAATACAGGCTTCAAAGACAATCAAATATCATCAGAAAATTGAAGAAAAAGATTGATGGTAGTGATGCTCCACAAGTTGAGATCACTAAGGGGGAGAAGGATCAAATTCAAGATATGATCGACACTTCAGTTGCAGCAGCAGTAGCCTCCCTCTTAAATCTGAAAGAAGCTCATGATGAAACAGGTCAAAGTATGTATGAATTCCTTGATAGAGGAGTGAAAATCATGGATGAAGATGTATTTGTGTCTGCACCTCAATCTCCAGCAGCAGCAGAACAAGTACCTTCTCCAATTACTACTGAAGTCATGGGTACTACTGATCCCATGGACACTACTGAGGTAATCGAACAAACAGAAGTAATTACTACTGATCCTATTGAAGAAGAAATACAAGAAGCAACATCAGTACTAATTATTTCAACAGCAGTAACAAATATATCAGTTACTACTGATGTCTCACCAGTAGTAACAACAGAAGAAATCTCAGTAGTAGACTCCTCAAACATACAACTAGTAATCTACAGACCCTTCCACTTGCAATCATTAATACCAGCAGTAACTACATCAGTTACAACTGAGTCTGGAGAAGCAACAACACTATTACCAGCTCTTATTGAACCAACAGTAGTAATTACAACATCAGCAGAAACAACAACTCCAAAACAGAAGATCATTCTTCCTGATTTTGATGCTGATGTCAACTGGGAAGAGGTAGATGAATGTGAGTTACCTCCTCACCCAAAGATCCTAACTGAAGACAAAATTCACAAATTTAATCCAGATATGGAGATTATGCCAGTTAGAGATATGAAGTACACTCCTCTTTGATAATGTGTTGGAAAAGGAAAAGCACATTTTGATGATGACTATCCACCCAGGGCACTAGGTCATCACATGGTAAATAAAATTAATATGGTTAGACCTCTCAAACAAGATCACTGGAAAGTGAGGAGAATGAGGTATCACAGAAAATGTGCTAAAACTCTTGAATTGGAAAATAAAAAGAAGGTTGAACAAGAAAAGATTAGAGATGAAGTCATTCAAGAGATAGAGGAATTTCTGGTGGAAGGTCAACAAGAAGAACTAGACAAACAAAAGAAAATAGAAGAAGAACATTTAAATTGTCTTGAAGACCTGGTTGCATATTGCAAATAATTAATTGCTGAACTGCCTGATGAAATTATTGAATAGAGATAAAAAATGATTGATTCTTTAAAATCAAAAGGGCACAGTGCTAAGTCTTTTGGTAAAATGAAGATGATAAACATTGTAGATAAATACTTCACTGTAAAGAAGAAGGAATTGGCAGAACCAGAGGTCTGGGAACTAAAAATTACAGAGTTGAAAGAAATTGACCCCAAACTGGTGACTGAAAGACCGAAATAATTTGTGAGTCATCAACTCTAACTGCTAAGAAAAGAAAACCAATTGATGCTGCATAATCTGCTAGGAAGAAAGCTAAACAAGACTTCCCCATTATTGAAGACCCTCATGCACTTCAACAAAATAATCCAATTATCAACTGGCGGGTAGTAAATAATATAATTGACATTATAAGAGAAGACAAGTCAATTCTAAGATTCAGAGCATAGAAGCCAATGATGATATCACTATCCAGAAGTGATGTCATTACTATGTTGAAATTTGGAAGACCTAGAATGGCCAATGCTCAATGGAAGAATTCAGGAGCTGGATACTTGACTGAAATGATTGATGTTGCTTTCTATCCAGAAAGATATCCTCAAAGATTTACAAATAAAGAAAACATCTATGCCTGGAATGTTCTCCCTTCTGTATCAAACAAAAGATGTGAGCTGTTCTTAATGGAAAAAGACTACAAACATCCAGAACAAACAATGTATCAAGCTACTTGTTGGTCATTCATCAGACCAATGATGGAGCTATGTCTTCAGAAAAATACAAGTATTTCCTTGAAAAGAATAAAAAATACATAGCTGAACAAAGAAGGATAAGAAATCAGAGGATAAAAGAAGGAGATGAACGAAGGGCAAGAGAGAAAGAAGAGAAGAAAAAGCAAGAAACTAGATTAATTCAAAAACGGAATTAATAAATTTAGGGGAGATTGTTGGGATATAACCGACTTATTAGTGATGTGCAGATTATTACTGATCAAGTCTTGGTAGTGCTACAAGACTTATTACTGAGGATGCTACTGATGAAGCTTTTCCAACTGATCAACGATCTACTACTGATGCAGCAAATACTACTCATGTTGATATATAGAACAGATCGTGTTCGAGATCTTAGGAAAGTTAGTTTAGAATTAAATATCTTTTTGTAATTCGATTGTAATCTAGTCCTAGAATAACTAGGGTATAATGTTAGGATTCAAGGACTATTATATATAGTTCCTTATGAATTGTAAACATATGTATATATTGATCGATCAAATCAATATACATTGAAGCTTTTTGTGAAAACTGTGTTCATACTTGTTCTTATACATTTTACAGTTTTATTATTCGTATTCAATCATAAGAGTGTTAATCCGTTGTAACTTCTCATTGTGAGTAGATCTGTGGTTTAATAACAATTCTGTGTTATTCGATCCCGATAAAGTCCGAAGCAGAGAAGATAGAAAGGGGACGAATTTCTCATTTTACAGTGCCTCATTATTCAATGATTTCATTCATGATGCGGATTTGGTCGAAATAAAATCTGGTGGTAGAAGGTTCTCGAGAATGAGCCGTGATGGGTGCAAGCTTAGTAAATTGGATTCATTCTTTGTTTCCCCAAATTTCTTTTCTCATTGGCCGAACCCAGCGGTCCAGATTTTACCTAAACTTCACTCTGACCAATAACCGATCACCTAATCTTGGATTTCCTGCATTTTTGAATGGTTTGCATTACATCTCCAGGATCACAACTACTTAAAGCAGAATATAAAATAATAACCTCCCGATGACCGACCGTATGACGGTATTTGATTAAGTTGTTCATGTACAAGTTCTAAAGCATTTTGAAGTGATGATTCACCCGAACAGCCGAGTTTTCCCACTAGGGCTTTTATATGAGATTCGGGACTGCCACCTAGGTCGGTTAAACACTGGGCTACGCCTTAACTCGTTGCACGAAGACTCAGGGCCAACGTACTTTAAGTTCTATAACTCGTGATTGAAGGATCCAAAACTTATTTCTGTTGTTAATAAAGCTTGTAGTGGTGTCTCCTTGAGACAAAATACGTCTCAAATGATGGTTTTTATGCTAAAACTCAAATCGGTCAAAAATGATATTAAGAAATGGTGGCATGATGCTAAAACGGTTGAGCAAAAGCAGATCACCAACCTGAAAAACTTGGTGGAACAAATTGAAGATAAAGCTGAAAAATCTGGAGTCTCCCCTATTCAGATAGAGCAACGACAAAATAGCCTTATTTTGTTAAAAGACCTAGAAAAGAAAAAAAAAGGCTTGATTTGAGGCAGCGGTCAAGGGTTCGGTGGGCGGTTTATGGGGATGAGAATACCAGATTCTACCACGGTATCCTAAAAAGTAGTCGTTGAAATAATTTCATTCACGGCATCTCCCTCAATGGTTCATGGATCGCTGACTCGGTGGTCATTAAGGAAGCTATGAGATAATTATGAAAACTCTCTATAGAGTTATACGTATATTGATATTGTTTATATAGTACAAGATACAAACAAACTAAGTAAATAAACTAGGAGATAAGAAGAGCTAACTAACTCTACTGTTGACTAACGCTACTGCTATACATTTGAATTTATTATATCCCCCCCTGGCAAGCGAAGTGGGGGAGGTCCTACACAGAGCTTGGTTCGAAACTCTTCAAAGAGTGGACGAGGAAGGCTCTTAGTAAAAATGTCAGCTAACTGCAGATGAGTAGGAACATATTTTGTGAGTAGATTTCCCGATAACACTAATTCTCGGACAAAATGATAGTCTATGTCAATATGTTTTGCTCTTTTGTGAGAGACAAGATTTTGACTGAGAAATAGTGCGCTGCGATTATCACATAAAATGGTCGGTCGGGAGGATGGCATAACATATAATTCACGTAAAAGATGTGTTAACCAAACGATTTCAGATGCCGTGTTAGCTAGTTCTCGATATTCAGATTCACAACTTGATTTAGAAACTATACGTTGTTTCTTTGCATTCCGAGAAACTAGATATCCGCCAAGAAAAATCGAATAGCCATAAGTGGATCGTCTCGTTTCTATATATCATGCCCAGTCCGCATTAGAATAACCAAGGACAATAGGGGACGAGTGAAGAAATGTAAGGCCATAGAATAATGTTCCTTTAACATAACATAAAATGCATTTCACTGCTTGAAAATGTTCTTCCGTTGGAGAATGAAGGAACTGGATTACCTGATTTACAGAGTAAGACAAATCTGGTCTGGTAATGGTTAAATATTGGAGAGCACCAACCAAGGATCGATATAAAGTTGGATCTGAAAAAGGTTTATCATCGGAGGTAAAATACGTTGTAGTGGACAGTGGGGTTCCCACTGGTTTGGTATCGAGCAGTTTAGCACGTGTAAGTATATCAACTGCATACTTTATTTGGCTCAAGTATAACCCATTGTCGGTGTAAGAGACTTCCAAGCCTAGGAAGTAATTTAATCGTCCGAGATCGGTAATACAAAATTCCTTATTTAACCGAGTAATAAAAGTTTTAATGGTTGAAGGTTGATTACAGGTGAGTATTATGTCGTCAACGTAGACTAGTAAATAGAGAATACATGAGTCACGTTTGAAGATGAATAACGAAGTGTCGGACCTACTACAAGTGAAACCGATATTAATAAGAAACGTACTAAAACGTTCAAACCATGCTCTCGGGGCTTGTTTAAGTTCGTAAAGAGATTTTTTTAAATGGCAAACATGATTCGGATGACGAGGATCGATGAATCCAGGGGGTTATTCCACAAAAAACAGTGTCGTAAAGTGTACTATTAAGGAAGGCGTTTTTTACGTCCAGTTGGTGAAGATCCCATTTGTTAAGCATGGCAAGGGAAAAAACAATTCGAATTGTTGATGCTTTAACAACTGGACTGGTCATGGAAGTGTAATCAATCCCGGAAACTTGATTAAACCCTTGTGCGACTAATCGGGCTTTAAAGCGATCTAGTGTTCAGTCAGCATGAAACTTTGTTCGAAAAACCCACTTTGACCCTACAATATTCGAGTTTTTAGGTCGTGGAACTAGCGACCATGTATCATTTTTATGTAATGCATTCATGTCATCTTTCATAGCTACAAACCATTTAGGATGTTTGGCAGTTGTTTGGAAATCTCGTGGTTCTTTAGCTGTATATAAGGCTTGATGTAAAGGAGAAGATGACAAATGTGATAAGTTTTCAAAATGACGAGATTGCACTATTCCAGTTCTAGAACGTGTGGTCATTGGATGCGTGGAGGATGTGGTGGAAGTTGGATTGGGCAGACGAATGTTTGTGGTTTGTGGTGGGGCATTTGTAGTAGTAATTGGTATATTTGAAGGGGATTGTGGATTATTTAATGTAGGTATAATTTCGGAATTATTTAAAGGGTGGAGATTGGCGTGTGGGTTGAGTTAAAGTAGGTGGGGTAATTTGAGTTGGTGGGGTAGTAGTATTTTGGCAGAGGCTGCATGGGGAATGTGGAATTTGTGCATGGATTTTTGACGTGGGTTTTGGTGTAGTAGGTTTGTCTGGTATAGGAACGATAGAAATTCCATCACAATAAGTTGAGAATATTATTTGAGTTGAGTCAGTAGTGGATGGAACACAAGTGAACGGAAAATATGTCTCATCAAATTGTGTGTGACGTGTTGTGTATATACGTCCCGTTTTTGGATCCAAACACCGGTAGCCTTTATATTGAGCGGAATAGCCAATAAACACACATGGTGAGCTTAGTGAGCCAAGTTCATGTTTAGTATAATCTCTTAAATATGAATAAACGCAACTGCCAAAAACTTTAAAATTACCATAATTTGGTGCCGACGAGAATAATAACTCGTATGGTAATTTTTAATTTAAAAGCTTCGTCGGTAATCGATTGAAAATATAAGTTGCAGAAGCAAAGGCATATGTCCACATAGAGGCGGGAACATGGGCATTGAACATCATTGCTAAACCTGTTTCTGTAATATGACTATGTTTCCGTTCAGCACGACCATTTTGTTGTGGACACGATAATTTATGAAGTGTGCCATTTTCTATAAACAATGAACGAACTTTTTCATTTACAAATTCAGTTCCTCCATCGGATTGAAATACTTTGATTTTACATGAGAATTGTGTTTGTACCAGATTCGTGAATTCCTGTAAAACACTATAAAAATCCGACTTGGCTTTTAAAGGATAAAACCATTAAAACCTTGAAAAATCATCAATAAAAACTGCATAATAACGAGAACCATCGGTAGATACGATGGGAGAGGGACCCCACAAGTCGCAATGTATTAAATCTAAAACATGTGTAGCTTGTTTAAGATTTAATTCAAAAGACAAATGTTTACTTTTTGATAATTGACATGGTGCACAAATTTTTGGATTTGGCAAAATAGATGTAACAGATAAAAGTCATGTTTTATTAAGTAAGGAAATAACGTCAAAAGAAGTGTGGCCTAAACGGAAATGCCAAATACCATTAGATGCCTTTAGTTTCTTAGAAGAAAGTCTTGCTAAGAAGGCATGTTGACCTTGATGTAGAATGTAAAGTCCATCTTTACTTCGTCCCTGAGCAAGAGGCTCCTTTGAAATCCGATTCTGAATCGTAAACGTGCCATCGGAAAAATAAAACATCAACAAGGTTATCATGAGTAAGTTTGGTAACCGATAATAAATCCTTTGTAAGTTGAGGTACCACGAGTACATCAAGTAAATTAATATTTGGTGACAAAGTTGATTTACCAATTTGAGTAATAGAAGATGAGTTACCATTACCAAAAAAAACTTGCTCATTACCGGAGTAAGGTGAAGCAGTTTCCAAATTTGTGAGATTAGAAGTCATGTGAGTTGAAGCTCCTGAGTCAACAAACCAATCTGGAGACTGATTCGAAACATTACACTGTGCATGAAAAGCTTGAGCAAGGTTGGCGGATGGTGATGTGCTTGCAAAACTTTTGAGATCGGGACACTGATTAGCATAGTGTCCATATTTTCTGCACAGTTGGCAGTGAGGAGGGCGTTGATTAGTGCTGCCGCGACCACGTCGTCATGATTTTCCACCCCGTGATGAACCCCAACCACGATTTTGAGAAAAAGAACCACGTCCCGATGTTGCAGCAGTGAATGCAACTGGTGAAGTAGTGTTATTTGTCATAGTTGATAAGAACAACTCATGACTTTCAGCTTGGGAGAGGATTTCACGGAATGAGGAGCGGGGCTTTATCAAACGTCGGGTGGTTGAAAATGTTTCAAACGATCAACCGAGGCCGGATAAAAACCAATGGATTTTATCGGAGTCATCAAGCGGGTGACCAATAGCACTAAGTTGATCACTGATGGTTTTGAATTTTCGGATGTATTACGCAACCGTAGACGAGCCTTTCTGCAGATGACGAATGGAATCCCGTATGGTATGAATTCGTTCAACAGAGTCATGACTGTATGTGGATTCTAAGGCAACCCATACAGCACGAGCAGTGTTGTGTCCAAAAGTTTCTCCCATTGCCTCTTCAGAATGTGAAGATTGAAGAAGGATAAGCGCTCGTTGATCAGATGCAAGCCAGGTGGTGTAGGCAGGATTAGGGTTGGAGATATTATCAGTAACAATGGAGGCCGGAGGAGCAACCATGGTTCCATCAATGTATCCCGTTAATTTCTGATAACCAAGTAGGGGTAGCATTTGACGACGCCACAGAAGATAATTTGTTGATGTTAATTTGATAGAGATCATATGAAGGATGATTGCAAGGGGTAGAGGGGAATCGGAAGTTTTCGCATCGACAGCCATGGTGGTCTAGTCGAAGGAGATTTATGAAATGGATAAGGATTTGGACGAAGAAGGGAGGGCCAAAAACGATCAGGCTGATACCATATGAGATAATTATGAAAACTCTCTATAGAGTTATACGTATATTGATATTGTTTATATAGTACAAGATACAAAAAAACTAAGTAGATAAACTAGGAGATGAGAAGAGCTAACTAACTCTACTGTTGACTAACGCTACTGCTATACATTTGAATTTATTCTATCAGAAGCCGCCTGTCATTTTTTCTCTTCCAAATTCTCGAGATGTAATAATCGAAGGCCTGCGATCCTGAATTCAAGCTTCAAGCAGATTTATCCGATCAAGGCTCAACTTATCGAGGCTGATTTCAATTTGGTAGAAATTAAGAACTCTGGGGTCAGAAAAAGCCCCGGGGCCGGATGGATTTACTTTTGCTTTCTTCAATAAATTCTGGGAGCTTGTTAAAGACGATCTTTTCCTAGCGTTCTAGCAATTTGAGGTGTCTGGTAATTTTGACAGGGGCTGCAATGCCTATTTTCTAGCTTTGATCCGCAAAATTGAATCCTCAATCACGTTCAATGACTTCAGACCCATAAGTCTTCTTGGTTGCTTATACAAAATCATAGCAAAAATATTCGCAAATCATTTTAAAGGTGTAATCGAGGTGGTTATTGGGCAAGAGCAAACTGCCTTTTTACAAGGCAGAAACATCCTTGATGGTCCATTAATCATCAGTGAGATTATTTCGTGGGCCAAAAAAGGAAAAAAGAAAACTATGGTCTTTAAGGTTGATTTTGAAAAAGCCTTTGACACCATCAGTTGGCAGTACCTTGATGAGGTGTTTGAGCAAATGAAGTTCGGTGTCGAGTGGCGAAAGTGGATTCAGGGATGTCTCATGTCTGCTTCAGTTTCTGTTCTAATTAACGGGACGCTTTCGGATGAGTTTCCCATAGGAAGAGGTGTTCGACAGGGCGATCCTTTAGCCCCCTTTCTGTTTATTTTGGCTGTTGCATGTCTAAACATTGCTATGAACAGTGCTTGTTCGTCGGGTATCTTTCACAGTACAAAATTACCGAACAGCGGCCGATTATATCCCACATGCAGTTCGCGGACGATGTTATATTTATTGGCGATTGGACATGCATGAATGTCTCTAACCTAATCAGAATTCATAGATGTTTTCATCTGTCATCGGGCTTGAAGATTAATCTAAAGAAAAGCAATTTAATGGGTGTGGCACAAGGTAGAAAAAATTGAGATGTTTGCCTCAAAATTCCATTGTAAGTCTGGCTCGTTCCCTTTTAAGTACCTTGGGTTACCAATTGGCGGGTCTATGAATTAGTGTGAACATTGGAAGCCATTATAAACAAATTTTCCTCCATGCTTTCAAAATGGAAGGCTAATAGCATGTCTTGTGGAGGTCGTCTTGTCACTATTAAATCAATTCTTGGTAGTTTGGGATTATACTTTTTTCTCGCTTTTCAAAGCCCCAGAGAAAATTATAAAAAAATTAGAAAGGTTTCGTATGAGGTTCTTTTGGGGTGCTAGTGGAAATGAGAAAAAAATCTCTTGGATTTCATGGAAAACGGTTTTAAATGAAAAGATGTTGGCGGATTAGCAATCAGGAGTTTAAAGGCACTAAATTTAGCGTTACTTGCTAAATGGTGGTGGAGGTTCAAAATGGAGAAATGCGGGTTATGGAGGGATGTAATATGCTCAATTCATGGTAAAAATGGTGGATTGAGCGGGCTTAATCCGGTGGGGAAGCAGGCGGTTATTTGGAGAAACATATTTAAAATATCCTCTAATTTTGAAAAGGTGAATATTCCGCTCCAAAACTTCAGGTTGTTCCACAATCGTGGCCTTTGACCCAAAAAGTCTCATGGCCGCTTGATACTTCGGGGAGTTTTACTGTTTCTTCACTAAGAAATGCTTTCGACTTCTTTTACCTTAAAACCAACCCGGGCTGCACAACCTTCTCGTCAACATGGATTATGTCTAAGGTGGATATTCATGCATGGAAAACAGGGCATCATAGACTCCCTACCAAGGTAAATTTATCTGAACGCGGTGTTACTCTCCTGTCTACCGATTGCCCGATATGTGGTCTTGAGGACGAAATGGAAGATCACAACCTGAAGGAGATTGGCAAATGGTGGGGTTTTAATCCTTCTTCTATTTCAAGGCTGAAAGATTTGCTTGATTGGGGTACGGCTTCCAATCTTAAAGGCGATGGCGTTAAAGCGTTTATGGCGGTAATCTATACTTTTCTATGGATCATTTGGAAAGTAAGAAATGACAAGGTGTTCCCACCGTTAAAAAAAGGTGGCCTTAATGATGTTTTGGTGATTAGTCAGGTGCAAGCTTTCTCATTGTTTTGGCTAAAAAATCGTTCTAAATGTAATATAGCTAATAGGTGGGTTGATTGATGTAATTTTCCTTTGTCGTGTTTTTAATTCTTGTATGTTTCCTCTAGCCACTCGTTATGCTTATAGTATATTAATTTCATGTAAGGTGAAATATCATATATTTATCATTTTCTATTTATAAGTAGTGGATTTTAAATTATTAGATTTCTTGGATTCAAACAACTAACATGTTTCATAAATTGTTGGTTTTTATTTATATGTTTGAAATAAAAAGAGGATGAACCGAGTAAATTTTTATGTTTGTTGGAATTTTATAGAATTACCGACATATATAGTGTATTAAGATCGAAATATAAGCATTGTAATTGCCACCTAAAAGTGTGCAATTTTTTTGATATTATTGGATATACACATACTCAACCAATTAGCCGAACTATTTATACCCAAACACCCTAATATACATATATTGAGTATTAGGTACTTTTTATATTTGATAAACGACGTGCTTATGGGTCAAACTAAAAATGGATAGTAAATAATGATTTAAAATTATAGTCAAAGATAATAATGTAAAGTGTTTGCGGTCTGGTATGTTCATTAGTTGCTTAACTCATAGTAGTTAGGAGGTTGTTGTCCTAAACTATGAGATAAGGATGAAATTTTGAGGATGAGTAAAATTTAAAGTTGGTAAGTTGGATGTTCGAGTGAAGTTTATTCACTACGTTACACAATAAATCAATTCAAGACATTTTTGGTTTGAATTGATTTAAAAACGAAAAGAAAAATAAATTTGGGTTACTTTCTATCAAGGTTCTAAAAAATGTAAGACGCGGCGTGACGGCACCATCAAGTCTTAAGCAAGGCGAGCCGTGACGATTCATGGCGATTTTTTAAGGCGTGGCTTAAGACAGCAAATTTTTATGTAATTTATATACATATATGTATATCAAGTTCAAAAAAAAATATAGATCTATTGATTTATATGATTTTCATATGTTAAGTTTAAAAAAATGTTAAATCTTTAAAAATAATCAATTTTTTCAAAAAAGAAATTCAGATTTTAGGAGGCAATCCAAAAAAACTCGCGATAAGGCACGCCTTATGTCGCCTTATCACGTTTTTTTCTGCGCCATGCCTTAAACTGCCGCCATGGCCTGTTTCGTAACGGCGGAGCCGCGCCTCACGTCTTGGCGCCACAAGAACGCGTTTTTTAGAACATTGTTTTCTATGTTTTACTTCTTGTCAACTCATATAATTTTTTTTATTAAACAAACTAGTAAAATGTACTTATTTTTATACTTTTAAAGTAAAGTGAAAGCTGACTTATATCTTAATCTTGATGACCATTATGTATGCTTCTATTTTGTTTTTCAAGATTATCATCAAAATAATTTAAGCCATAAAAGATAACGTTCTAAGTGTCAAGAGTTTTTTCTTCTATGTCTTTCTCAGTTGTTTCTACTACCAGCCGGTTTCACACGAGTTGATTAGTCTTCTTGTTATCATCATTTGATCTTCAACAAGATATTCTAACTTCTTTTGCAGCTGACTAGACATCAGTGAATCCAGTTCAACTGATTGTTTCTTTATACAAAGTAGTATTTATATTTCACTTGCAACTTATTGTTTACAAGCTAATGACCTTACAACTCATTTCTATTAATTATTAAATCTTAATTACGCTTCATTTGGAAACTAATATACTAAGTCATACGCCAAAAACCGAAATTACTATATTTTATATTAAATCTAATAGATTATGGTCTTTCATGTCATACAATATACATACAGTATGCATTTGATCATTTTTCCCCCGATGATTTATCAATGCAGTTATTGACTTATAGGTGGAAGAGCATATCATTCACCATTAAAAAAACTAATGGACGCTACGACTAATTAAGTAACCTTGAGATACGAAACCTTGATTTCGTTTTCATTGAACAAAGCGTTTTATTAAGTATTTTATGATAAAATAAGACGACCTAATTACAAACCCTTAATATTTATATCTTTCATTTATCTTCTTAAATAAAAAAACAAGAAAATAATTGAAAATAAATAATCTAACTTATGCAGCCAAAATGTGAATGAACATACCATTTTATTCGTTGAAGATTATGTTGGGTTGCTGAAAAGCATCCCCCGAAGAGATTTAATGAAGACAAAAAAAACATATAGTTTAAAGACAATCTGAGGATTAGTTTCTCAGATTGTGGGTAATTGAATCTGATCAGTTCGGATTTCAGTTACCCAGTTACACTATCTGATCACTATCTGAAACAACGATCAGTTCCCCCTGCGGAATCAGATACTGGTTAACAGATCAGATAGTGTAACAGGTTCAGCGCACATTGGACAATAACGCTGAACCATTTAACAAATACTTCTCTAAGCAAAACTCTTAGTCAAGGTGACTGAAGCTGATGGCCATCTGAAGAAGCATGAGTATCCGAAGACTCATGACTGCCAGAAGTGTACATAGGCCCGAAGTTTCAGTGTCACAGAAAGACACAAGTAAAGCACAAGTTTGTGCATCACTGATTATGGGAATATCTTGCAAATCTTCTAGAAGATATCGGTGATCACAAGACGACAAAAAGTACTGTCAGAATTCCGTTAGTCGTGTTCGTCCGATGAAATATCCTCTGCACCAACGGAATTCTTACACGATGAATCGATCGATCATTCCTTTGGCTCAACCTTTCCCAATGCTATAAATTGAGGACTTGAGCGATCGATTTTTGTGTCCACCCAACAAGGTTACACGCTGCTGAAATTACTCCAGGACTTTATTCCTTTGAGCAGAGTGTAAACCACCAGTTAACCTAAGTTACCTGATTCAAGAATTGAATTTTGCTATCGAAGGTGTCTGGTCTTGTGCTTGATTATTTGTTGATCATAAACTTGTTTTAGATAATATCTGTTGTTGTCTATCACATGCAAGCAGTTTAGTTAAAAAGTGTTCTTAGCTATTCCGCAAACTGCGTGCATCTTTATTATATCATTATTGATTAATAAAGATAAGTTTAAAAAGTGTTGAGTGTTTCCATTAATTTTAAATTGGCCAGTAAACGCGTATAGGTGTTGTATTTCACTTATTACGGGACTAACAGATTATAATCGCGTGAAAAAAGAGTCTGGACTGAAATGTGCATAACTTTTACCTCATGTCTCTGTTTCAGGCGTTCGACGAGCCAAAACTTCCGTATCGACGAGGGCTACGTGCTGGTAAACAATCGTAGGCGTTTACGAAACTTTTGAGACAAAAAATTCTATTTTTGAAGAGTTTTTTTTTTTAAAATTTTTTTCCTTAACTTTTGAACTTTGTTTTAAGTACATTTTTCGGCGTTTTTTGACTCGTTAAAAAACCTTAGGCTTATTTAATGTTAACAAATTTTGGGCATGTTTTTTATTTTAAGAAAATTATGTTTTTTTCTTCCAAAACCCTTGTTCTTTGTGTTGAACATGTTTTCAAGATCCAAATCCACCATATATTCTTGATACAATGTAGCTTTTAGTTTCAGTTATCCTGGGTATTCTTTGAATCAACGGGATCAGTCTGTGTGATCAAATTTTCTTTACATCCATAATGGAAACAAACATGAATATATATATATATATATATATATATATATATATATATATATATATATATATATATATATATATATATATATATATATATATATATATATATATAGGGTCGAATTCCCTACAGAACTCAAATTATTTACAGAACCCATAGAACTATTTTCAGCCAATCAGAATTTAGTAAATTAATTTCTGATTATTTAATTCATTTAATCATTCGGGGGTATTTACGACATTTTACAAAAAAAAAAATTGTTTCTTTTTTTCATAAATTTCCTAAAATTTAGGAATTAAATTCGGAATTGTAATTATACATGTATGTTATATTACGAATTTGCATAAATGTATATGTTACGAATCTACATAAATGTATGTAGTACGAATCTACATTTATGTATATTTGATGATAATACACTTATGTATCTAAAAAGCACTTATATTATTTTACTAATAAAAAATATTGAATAATATATATGTAAAAAAAACATTTATGTCTCTACTAATAACGAGTAACATACATGTACAAACAATACTGAATAACACACATGTACTAAACAACACCTATGTATCCGATGGTTAACATTTAGCACTAAGAACAACATCTATGAGCAAAACAACTTCTTCATCAATGTCCTTTTGATCAACAATTGTTTCAATTATTGTCTTTTTTAACTGCATTTGATTCTTTAGTCTTTTATCTACCAGCATAGATGTACCATTATTTTACTTCGGACATGAATGTACTAACAAAAAACCTGGAAAATATATAATTATCATGTTAGCATGTCGAAATCCAAAAACATTCTAAAAACAACAATCTCAAAGTAAAAAAAATATGTAACAATGCGAATAATTAATTAGCGAGCTATAGACCAGTTAGTGGACGTCTAATATGCAAATACATGTGTGTAATGATGCAAATAAAATTAGAGAAAATCAATTGTCATACATGAATAATTGGTAATATGCCACACTCATTTTTGCAAATATACATATATATAACAATGTAAATAAAATTAATCAATAATTAATTTGCAATAATATACCAATCTCATTTTTACATCGATAATAATAAGAAACTCAGTTGTCATCATCAACCTCGGTCCTCCATAGACATAATCTCAAAATACTCAAAATGAAAGGTAATTCCAAATTTGACCACAAAAATCATTGAACTAAATCACCACCGACATCCCTAACCAAAATAGATGACAAAATCCATATCAAATTAGAAGAAACTTTACAGAAACCATACAATTAAATTGAAATTGAGTGTTCCGTATGAATTTTATAGAATAATAAAAATATGCAAATAGAAAAAATAATATTTAAAAAGTGATAGAAGTTTAACCTTACAATTATGGATTTCAACAAAAATTCAAGTTTATGAAATTGATAGGAAAGAGTGGGTGTCGCCTGTCTCCGGCCGTCAAATATCTACCAAGCTTTTACAATCTTTACTTTTTTCTTCCCCGCCCACTTCAATCACAATCCTGTATCGATTTAAAACAACTTTATTCTTCACCGTTCACACTTCACAGGCAGGAACTACATCTTTAACACATCTTGATTTGACAATAGCAAGGAAGTTTTATCTCTGGTCAGTATGAAGGAAGAGAAGTGAATTTAGGGTTCGTCTGGTAGAAGAAAAGAGGTGAGAAATGAAAACACGTAGGGTTTTCAATTTGAGGGGAGAGAGATTCCTAATTTGAAGGAAAGAAACGGTTTTTCTTTTTAGTTTTTTAGTTAACACAATTACTATATTACCCTTTTTATTTAAGTTTTACTAAAAATATATTTTTCTTTATTTACGGAAATGCCAATACTAATCTTAACCGTTAATTTTGAAATTCAATGATCTAAGATCGGGTTCTACGGGTTCTGTATATAATATGGATTCTGTATGGAATCCATCACTATATATATATATGTATATATATATATATATATATATATATATATATATATATATATATATATATATATATATATATATATATATATATATATATATATATGGGAGAGTTCCTTTGAGAATTGGAAAAATTGTAAGAATGTGAGAATTAGTGTAATCATCGATGATTACCCTATATGTATTTATAGGGTTCATCGATAATTAAACAGGCACATGTGCCCCCTCGCGCCGCGCGGCAAATTTTGCCGGGCCGTGAGCCCCAAATCCACCCAAATCAATGGCTAAGATCTATTCTCACATTCTCACCCAATATATTAATTCTCAAAGGAACTCATTCCTTTATATATATATATATATATATGGTCGAGTTATATTGAGAACCCTGATTTCAAAAATAACTCTGAGAACTCTTATTAACCAATTAGAAATTAGTAAATTGATTTTGATTAATTTATTTCATATTAATTATTTAGGGGTATTTACGACATTTTACCCAAAAAAATTGCTTCCTTTTTTTAAATTTCCTATAATTTAGGAAATATTTTCGAATATTTATTTTTATTTTGGCATTTTTGTCGAGCCAGTTGTGCATATATGTTTTCTTTTTGTAATTAGTGTTACATGTAAGTTGTGCATATATGTTATTTTGCGGGTTTGCATATATGTTATTTTGCGGGTTTGCATATATATTGAACATATATGTAACATAAAACAATCGCGTTTAACAAGCAAAATCTATAACAAAAATTTACAAAATTGATAGAACAAACAAAATACATACATGTTGAACTTATTCATACAAAAATTCAAAACACGCATATATGTATTTAAACAATAACATATATGCATCGTAATAGTTGCTGGCATACAATTGTGTCTCCTTTTGAAGCAACTTCCTTTTTTATATACTCTAACACAAAATGCCCATTTCTTCTTTTACGCTTGTATAACTTGTCAATTTTCCTTATCCACCCACTCCAACATATAAAAATTGTATGTTTAAGGAAGTATTTAGCTGTGTAAACATGAAACAAAATTTGCGTCAAAATAGAAGAATAATAACACAACTATACATAATATAATACGAGTATTTAGAGTATTAGTTATATTAGTGAACAAACAAATTGAATAAATAATACATAAATGTAAACTCTACTTATAAAATTAATAAAGGCAGAAACTTGCTAAAGATGTAAAGTAACAAATGTCACCCATGTTTAACAGTGATGATGCCGTGAGGGTTGACGATGCGGTGAGTTTTCCAACCCAAGATGGGCGTGATGAAGAATAATAAGGGGGATTTGTAACTTTCTGGATCACTTGGATCTGGCTCACAAAGATGGAACTAAAAATCTATTAATAAGACTTTTACACAATACAAATGATGAGTAAACCCAACAAAATATATGTTTAATTTATATAAAATTACGTAAAAAAATATACAACCTTACATGTGGTTCTTGTAAGAAAATAAAATAAAGCAAGGAAAAGAATGAGCAGATGCCGAAAGATCCAAACACCGTTACCGTCGCCGGCGCACCCAGATCCAACCACCGACGCACCAATATCTAACCGCCGCCGCCGACCCACCCACCCACCCACCCACCCAGATCAAATCACCGCCGCCGACGCACCCAGATGTAACCGGCGTCTCACCCAGTCCAACCGCCACCGCACGCATCGTCAGATCGTTAGAGAAATGATTTGATTTTTTGGGGATATCGTATAGAGAGAGAGAGGAGTTATGAATTGAAGATGAGCCGCCAAAATCGAAACGAAATCTTTGATGAAGAGAGAGAAGTTTTGATTTTTTTAGCCAAGCATATACGGTTTTTTAATTTCCATATTGCAGGGAAATCTCCTAGATCCATGATTGTAGGGAATTTAAATAACTTCCATATTTAAAAAATCTAATTGTAAACCTCATATGCCAATTATACCCCTACCGAATTTATTTTAATAAAATAAATGAAAAATATATTACTAATTTGTGATTGGTTAATAGAAGGTTCTCAGAGTTCTTTTTAAAATCAGGGTTCTCAATATAATCCTTCACTATATATATATATATATATATATATATATATATATATATATATATATATATATATATATATATATATATATATATATATATATATAGCGGTTCATGCGAGAACCACTAAAATTGCGAGAACTGCGAGAACCATTTATAGCCATACGATCAAAATGATTTGAAATAATCTGGATAGGGGCAATTTCGTCTTTGCCTTATAATATTAATTATTTAGTTATTTAATTTTGGTAACTGAATAATTTTGTTTTTTCAATTAATATCTTAAACAACCATCCTATTATTATGGATGATTATATATATTCTCCCCCATCACAATTCAAAAGACATGTGACGACATTTAGACGATGGAAATGCGAGATCCTAGAATTGTTCCTGGCGATAATAGATAATAATTTATAACTTTCGCTGATGAACAGAGATACATATTCACTGATGAACAGATTATTAATGAACACATTTACATATTCAATGATGAACGTATTTACAAAAAAATTTATTAATGAATAGATTTACATATTCACTGATGAACAAATTATTAATGAGCACATTTACATATTCAATGATGAACAAATTAAAAAAAAATTAAACCATTGTTAATTAACGAACAAAACGTAAACATTTGTTGACGAATTCACTAATGAACAAAATTACAAATTAATGAACTTAAACCCTAGACAAAAACAAATGAGCAAACCATTCTTCTTCCGGTCATCTTTAACTTTCCATCACTCTAGTGAAGGATGATCAATAATGAACAAATATGAAACCTTAAATTTAATGTTCATCACTAATGAACAAAAACGCATCATCTACCTTCTTCACACAATTCTGAAATACAAATTGGCGCTGCAGCTATGTTCACCACTGAACATCACAGATCTGGACCCCTACAAAAGAATATATTCATTTATTGAAGACCCCTACAAAAGAATATTGTCAAGTTTGTAACAAAACAAAAAACAGTCGATCAAAACTTACACAGAGTCGAACAATGAATCTTATCAAGTTTGTAAGAATAAAAAATAGTCGATAAAAACGGAAATAAATCGAAACCTAAATCTGTTGGAGAAGGAATGGCCGGAAAACCCTAGCCACCGCCTCCATGACTTCGTAAAATGAAGCCGGCGAACCCTAGATCTGTTCGAACACATTTACATATTGGAAAAAACGTCGGATCTGGATGAGGCTCTACTAAACAACTATGGTGATGGCGTACCCGTTGACGAGGCGACGTCCTCTGTATGTACTCGGGCAGCAAATAATTAGGAGCTTCTCGATCAATCAAGGATGTATCCCCCTATTTGGACCATTCTGATTTGAATGGCGACCATCCGATGGGCTAATTTCTCCGGTAGAATGGGCGGAGGCGGAGGAGATGCGACTGGAGGAGGAACCGCATAGAGAGAGAGAGATTGAGGCAGGGATGGAGACTGAATAGAGAGATAGAGAACGAGGCTTTAATTTCAATTAAATGAGTTTTTAGTATTTCCATTATTAGTTCGTAATTTAACTGACCATTTTACCCTTTTTCCATTAACTTTTAGTCCTTGTATGTTAATCTATTTACGATTCTGCCACCAATGATCTTAACCACACATCTTTTAATCTAATGGTTATAAAGTGGTTCTCGCAGTTCTCGCAATTTTGATGTTTCTCGCATGAACCCTTGTCTATATAGTGTCCGATTCAGCGCAGAACCCATTTAAGCTACAGAACCGCAGAACCCAATCTTGCACCTTTAATTTTTTAAAGTAACGGTGAAGATCAATCGTGACTTTTTTTTAAATTAAATACTTTATAATTTAAGTTAGAAAATAAATGAAAGGGTATAATGAGTATCTTACAAAAAAAGAAAAAGAAAAGGAAATGTCTTAAAACCGTCCCCATCTCCCCATTTTCCTATTCTCTCTCCATAACCCTAGACCCACTTCTCATGCCTCCTTCTCTCTTCTTCTTCGTCAATTCCTCCTCAAAATTGGGGGTTTCAGTTTGTTTGATCAAGAGGTTTCAGAGAAATCGTCAATCCGTCGCCGATGATCGATAAATACATCTGTAAGTACTCCATCCAATTGTTTGCAAATCTGCGTTTTTGGGAAGCTTTTTGAGAAATCTGTGTTTTTGGCAAATCTGCGTTATTGAGAAGTTTTTTGAGAAATTGTCAATCCCTCAAGGAGCGAAGTTCGAATCGTTCATTTCAGAAGCTTTTTGGGTTTCGTATTCGAAGGGAAAAAAAAGAAGAAGTAATCGGTTGGATAATGTATTCGAAGCTTTTTGGGTTCTGTACTCGAAGGATGCATGTTATTTTACAGCAAACATCCGATGTTAAACATCGGATGTTAATTTACCAGCCCTTATACATTATATGTTTTTCAAGTGTATTTTGAGTTTTGAATGTAATGTTGTATATTAATCATCTGAATCATGATCAACTTGTTGTTCATCCTCCTCTTCGTCTTGATGAACGGACAAAAACAAAATTGTATCTACAGACAATGTACTTAACATTCAATGTTTTAAGTCATCTAAGCCACACGCTACATCAAATGTTGTTCGCTACATCAAATGTTGTTCGTTGTTGATCTTCTTCATATGTGTTTTCATGAACGTCGAATCTGTTTTGGAAACGACTTTATACATTCGATGTTAAAACGACGCATATGTTTTTCATATCGCATATTACATGTCGGAATACCAAATTATTAAATCAGAAAAGGAAAAACATATACGAACATACCCAGGAAAAAACTCACTTCCTAAAAAAAAACCCCCACTTCCCATATTTTTAGGGATCCAGCGCACATTTTTTGATTTCCATATATATATTTTGTTTTTGTTATTTGACTAAACTACCCTTTTTGACTAATAATAATAAATATATAATAATAAATATATAATAATTAATATTTACTGCAATCTGATTGGTCGATACATGGTTCTGCGGTTCTGTCGCTAAAAACGGTTCTGCGCTGAATCGCACGCTATATATATATATATATATATATATATATATATATATACATATATATATATATATATATATATATATATATATATATATATATACATATATATATATATATATACATATATATATATATATATATATATATACATATATATAGTGAAGGATTATATTGAGAACCCTGATTTTAAAAAGAACTTTGAGAACTCTTGATTAACCAATCATAAATTAGTAATATATTATTCATTTATTTTATTAAAATCAATTAGTAAGGGGCATTATAGGCAATTTATGTTTAAAACTGATTTATGCATGTTTGGAAGTTATTAATAATATCCCTATAATAATGGATCGGAATTATCTCTCTCTCTTTAAACCTCCGTCTCTCTCTTTATTTGTTAGCTCCAATTCTTTGACCGTGGATGAGAAGAAAACGGTAGTTGCTGATGCTTCTCGAATGTGATTCAATCTCCAACGAAACACCCGGATCATTAAGGTAAATAATTTCTTCACTAATTTCTCTCAAATATTGGTGTTCTTCCACCATTTGTAAGCTTTGCGGCGTCTGCTAGAGTTAGGGTTTCGATGGCGCCACAATTATGGCTCAGATTACAATCAATTTGCAAAAAACGATTCCTCATAGTTTATTATCTGGTATGATGAATTCAGTTCCTTTTTGATTTCTTCATTGAAAAATAAAAATTTTATTACGCTAATCGATGCTGTATGGTGTCGATTAGGGACCCAGATTACATATATCAAATCTTTATTGCAAATTCGTATTGTTATTGTAGTTTTTGGTACACATGATCCTTTGAACCATAAACATTGATTTACGATGGGGACACCATTTCCTTTAAACCATAAACCATGATTTCTTGTATCTCTCCTTTTTGATTTTTTTACCTCACTCTAACCGTCTTATTATTTAATATATGGACTTTTCAATCTTCTCTTGTTTTTTTTTCATGTACTTGAATTGTTATATGTTAATTTCTTTATATATTTTGAACTGTGTTATTGCACATATATGTTACTTCGCTTAGTTCTTACTTCGCTTAGTTTTACATTCGGTAGTTTAGTTCTTGAATTGAGATTGAGTTTCATAGTCTCATTTTTTTAAATTGGGTCCACCAGGAGCACCACTGATTAATTAAAAGTTAGGATTTTTATGTGAGATCTTAATTATTCTAATAAAGAGATTTCAATTATTATATTGTATAATAAAGTGATTTTTTCAGGTAACATGTTTGCATATGTGTTTTTTATTATGGTAAATAAGTGTTATTGATTTAACTCATATGCTTATTCGTGCATGTATGTATTTCACTAAACATATATGTTTTCTGTTGTTCATGTTTTGTAGTGAGTGATACAAAGAAAATTGACAAATTATACAAGTGGAAAAAAAAGAAGAAAATGGACGTAGTTTGTTATGGTGTATGAAGAAGAAAATTGCTTCAAAAGGAAACACGATTACATCTCACCAACTATTTGGATGCATATATGTTATTGTGTTAATACATATTTATTTTTTGAAATAATTTTTGACTTTTTGTTTAAATAAGTTCAACATACATGTATATTTTTTGCTCTTCCAGTTTTGTAAAATTTGGATAGTTTGTTAAACATGTTTGTTTTTAATATATGTGCAACCCCGCAAAATAACATATATGCATAACTGGAAAACTAATATAAATTTCTGAAATTAATACCAAAAAACATGTATGCAGATGTATAAAAAAACATATATGCACAATCGTAAAATAAAATAATGCAAATTCGTAAAATAAAATATATGCAACAAAAGATTTCCAAAAATAATGCCTGAATTTTCTGTATTAAATAAGTACCAAAATACCCTTTTGGCTATTAAACATCCGTCCAAAATTGGTCTACTAATTACAAATATGCCATTTTCTAATATTGACCACTAGATTGTTTTTTTGATGGCTAGGATTAAAATTAGAGAGTTCTCAAAGTTCTTTTTAAAATCAGGGTTCTCAATATAACCCTACCCTATATATATATATATATATATATATATATATATATATATATATATATATATATATATATATATATATATATATATATATATATATATATATATAAATCTCAGTTGTGACACTCAAAAAATGTCACTACAAATAATGAAAGTCACCTCAAGTTAAAAAGAAAAGTGCTGGTATATAATTTAGTTCTTTTTAAAAACATGTTTACATACCCATAAAAAAATTATACGTAAATGTCGGGTAGATTAAAATCAATACTTACACAAAATATATGGGTTATAAAACTTTAATCTTTTAATAAAATAAACTGTTAAAAAAGTGCAATTAAACTTAAAATTTTATACTTTTGTTTCATTTTGTAAAGTGTGAGTACAACTTGGAATTTCTTCTTACATTATTTGTATGAGTTTGGGATGGATCGAATTTTCAGAGGTTGGTGGCGTGACAATAAATGTGGAAGAATATGGATTTAAGAGAAAAAAAGAAAAAAAAATCAATTAATACAATAAATTTCACGGATGGTATGTAATTTATCACTTATTACAATTCACAGTCTTTTATCTTTCCTTTATTACAAAAGGCCAAAATGATATTTTGGTTATTTAAAAAAAAAAATTAAGGGCAGTAGAGACCATGAGTGTAATAAAGTGTATACACCAGAGAGTTCCAATATAATAAATAAAGTTTAGAGACTAAGACTGTAATAAGTGCTATACCATATGAACTTTTCGTGTAATTTACTCAAAATAAAATAATAGTACTCCTATTAATGAGATGGGTGATTTTTGCACAATATCTTTTAATCCATATACCACAATAAGTTATTTACATGCTTATACAGTTTGAGGAAAACTTATATATAGTAGTAGATACATAAAAAAATATGATATCAAAATAAATTCACATTAATGAGTGTTGGTCAATATATGGGAACTCTAAGAAAAATGTGGAAAGTAACAGTGAGTATATTGATTTGGTATCCGAGAGTCAAGAATAAACCCCTATTAAGACCGGTGACAATGGTTTGGCAAACTGATACCGTCAGTTGTTGCCAAATCAGCGTCACGTCAACTCACCCTCCAACCGACACTAAACTGACGTAATCATGCCAACAATACCACTCCCCTTTAATTTTTTGGGACCCACCATTACAAAACACACACACACAAAATACCCCTTTGGACCCACCAAAATCAACCGCCGAACCCCTTCTCCCCGTCTCCAAACCGGCTTAGCCCAACCGACGGAAAAACTGCACCTACCGTGCCAAGGGTGTGCAGTACCGGCGTGCAACCGGCGGTACAACTACACCTACCGTTGGCACTAGTCGGATGTCTTCTGTTACCACTTGGGTAATCATAATAGATTAATAGTCATAAACTCATAATTGTCCCTTGGTGACAATGATGGTCATTTGATCATTTCTGCAAACATGACCACATGTAAGAAAGACACGTTATTCTGACGTTTTTTTCCCTTCGTAACTTAAATCACGATTCGCTTTGCAAACCGACTTAATCGAGAGTGACCAACCACTTTATAGGTAACCCGTAGTCAATATGGGTAAACCTCTGTAGCCACAAAATTGTACTACATCCATATCATAATAAGTGATACATTTGAAAAATCACGGTTTTTTAGGTAAAAAATTAAAATATGATTTAAGATAGATTAAGGTGGAAAGTTAGTGGAGAATGAGTCTTACTTCTTTTAAATATGTAAAGTGATATTAATGATACTTAAAAGTAAAAAATTATGGTAGAAAGCTAATTTCACTTTATTAAAGCAGATAGTTAGTGAAGAATGAGTCATTTTTTTTATCAAATAATGTAAGTTTTAAAAGTGTATCACTTATTTTGATCCACCATTTAATCAGAAAGTGTATCACTTATTTTGATAGGGGAGTGATTCGTACAGAGCAGTTTTTCTCAATACAGAGCAATTTTAAATAAAATGATCATTATGCCCTTTTTTTCTCTCTGCCCTTTCTTTTTCTTTGCCATCATTTTACCCTTCCCGTTAAACCTTCTCGTCTACCGTTTCCATGGCTTATTGCAACTGATTCCAATATATGCTGTATATCCATTTTTAAGAATTCGTGAAGAATACGAGAGGAAAAAACAATGTTAGTTAATGTTAGAATATATTAGTAATAATGTGATATTATGTAGAATATATTTAGTCAAACATAAATATGGTAGGCTCTTTATAATAACTTGATTGTAGCTATAACGTATGACAACTGTTACAATAGCTTTGTATATTTAAAGGAAACTATGTAATGAGAAGAGACAAGATTTCCAATTCTTTCATGGTATCAGAGAATTGATATTTTTCCTTTTCATTCTTCCGCTATTTTTTTTCTTCTTTCTTGATTACTTCTTGTCTTCGCCAAGTTGTAATCTTCTCACCCACTGTTATTTTCTTTCTTCCTTCTACTTTAAGCCATGGCTCCCACCGATCCTAAAACAACCACAAATGATGCCCCCAAATTTCACCCAGCCCTAACTGTTTCGAATATCCGCAACCATATTCCAATTAAACTGGAATCGAACAATGTTCAGTACTCTACGTGGGCAGAATTATTCAAAATATGTGCCCGGTCGCTCAAGGTCTTACATCACATCATACCGTCGGAGACAGGTGCCACATCGGCCCAGAACCCGGACGACGAACCATGGTCTACTCTTGATGCTACCGTGTTGGGGTGGATATTTGCTACAATATCCACTGATTTAATCACCCCCGTAATGGTGTCGGGGTCCACAACCATGGACACGTGGAATCGCCTTCGAGATGTGTTCGAAGATAACAAGCATTCCCGTGCCGTAAC
Organism: Calendula officinalis; assembly: GCA_963853835.1. Classification (NCBI taxonomy): domain Eukaryota; kingdom Viridiplantae; phylum Streptophyta; class Magnoliopsida; order Asterales; family Asteraceae; genus Calendula; species Calendula officinalis. Next base: position 13,677,575 of record OY970823.1, read on the forward strand.
TCTCGAACAAGAGTTTTCCCATACCGTGTTAGCCGATTTCGAGAGCGTTTCGGCATACTGCCAACGCCTCAAAGAACTTTCCGATCAACTACGGAATGTGGGTGCCGAGGTTTCTAATGACCGGCTAGTTCTTCAAATGGTGTCTGGCTTAACCGATGCATATAACGGTGTCGGCACTCTATTGCGACAAAGTAATCCTTTACCGCAGTTTCCCCAAGCCCGTTCCATGCTCACGTTGGAAGAGGCGGGATTAGCCAAAAAGGTTGCCACTGCCTCGAACACGGCAATGATTGCCCCCACCGTGGACTCACCAAACCGTGGTGGATCCGGGTCTAATGCACGCCAGCGTGATCACCAGTCCAAAGGTAACGGTCGAAAGAGCAAGCACGGTGGTCGGGGTCACTATCAAGGTGGCCAGAATCACAGCGGCGGCCAACAACGTCAGAATGGGGCAGGTAACAATAATCCATCGATGTTTTCTCCTTCGACCCCCTGGGCTGGTATGTATGGGAATTACGGCTGGCCCATTCCACCATGTCGTTATCCTAGCATGCCATGGCCCAATAGACAAAATTCTGTAGCAACTCAGGCCCATGGGTCATGGATACGGGCGCCACATCTCACGTTACATCGGAAAAAGGTAACCTTTCGTCTATTTTTAATTCGAGCAAACAAAATGGTATTTTAGTCGGTAATGGCCAACATATTCCAATTCTTGGGTACGGTCACACCAAACTTAAACCACCACACCCACCCTTAGCCTTACGGAATGTCCTTTATGCACCCCACATTATTAAAAACCTTGTTTCGGTACGTAAATTTACCAAAGATAATTTTGTTAGTGTTGAATTTGGCCCTTTTGGATTTTCTGTGAAGGATTTTCGGACGCGGAAACGTTTAATGAGACGTGATAGCCATGGAGATTTATACCCGGTCACGTCCAAGACACCGGTGCAAAATCAACAACATTCTATTTTTGCAATTTTAAATTCCACTCTATGGCACAATCGTTTGGGTCATCCGGGACTTCCGGTGTTTGAATTTTTGAGACAAAACAATTTAATTTCTTGTGGTCCAAATAAAAACATTTTATGTAATTCGTGTGTTTTAGGTAAACATGTCAAGTTACCATTTCACACTTCACCGAATAAGACTTTGTTTCCTTTTGATATTATACATTGTGATCTTTGGATTTCTCCGGTTTTGAGTACTTCGGGTTTTAGATATTATATTGTTTTTGTGGATGATTTTACTAACTTTGTGTGGACTTATCCTTTGGCTAGGAAATCGGATGTTTTTTCAATATTCACCAAATTTCATGCTTTTATTCGCACACAATTTGAGCGTCATATTAAAAACTTGCAATGTTACAATGGCAAAGAATTTGACAACAACAATATTCAAACATTTTGCAACACCAATGGTATTGGTCTTAGGTTTTCATGCCCAAATACATCTTCTCAAAACGGTAAAGCCGAACGTAAAATTCGATCACTTAATAATGTCATAAGAACTCTTTTGTCTCATGCGTCAGTCCCACCGGAGTTTTGGCCATATGCTCTAAACATGGCCACATACCTTCAAAATGTTTTACCTAGCAAAATTCTTAATTTTCAAACACCCTTATCTCGGTTGTATCACAAACAACCGGATTTGTCTCATTTAAGGGTCTTTGGGTCATTGTGTTACCCACTTTTACCATCCACTACTTTACACAAACTTCAAGCACGGTCCAAACCGTGTGTTTTTCTAGGGTTCCCGGATAACCATCGTGGGTATCGTTATTATGATATGCTATCTAAGAAAATAATTATTTGTAGACATGTTATTTTTGATGAAACCAAATTACCATTTTCTAGCATATCACCTATACCAACTTACACTTTTTTGGACAGTGAGGATAATGCGTACACCAAATATCAAATGCAACATATGGCCCAACAAAGTGATCCAAACTCCCATGGATCCACACTTTCTTTTCCTGGCCCACCTCACTGTTCGCCAACCAACGGCCCATCACAACAAATAAATACTTCCAGCCCAACACCCAATCCGTCACCAAACCCACCATTAAATATCCCAACGCCTACACCGGCCCAACCATCACATGCTCAATCGATCAACTGTCTGCCACCATTAGTGTCCAACAAACCCTTTACCTGAAGTCAAAGTGGTATTTATAAACCCAAACAATTGTTTAACCTCCACACCGTCGCTACTCCTTCACCAATTCCAAAAAATCCCGTGACCGCCCTTAAGGACCCTAATTGGAAAATGGCCATGGATGACGAATACCATGCTCTTATTAAAAATAAGACATGGGTTTTGGTCCCAAGACCACAAAATGTTCACATTATGCGTTGTATGTGGATTTTAACTCATAAAAACAGGGCCGACGGATCGTTTGAAAGACATAAAGCTCGACTTGTAGGTGATGGTAAAACACAACAAGTGGGTATCGATTGTGGGGAAACATTTAGTCCGGTCGTCAAACCGGCTACCATTCGAACGGTTCTTAGTCTAGCATTATCAAAGTCTTGGCCTATAAGACAACTTGATGTAAAAAATGCTTTTCTTCATGGCAATTTAGACGAAACCGTCTATATGCATCAACCGTTAGGGTATCGTGACACAAATCATCCCGATTATGTGTGTTTACAAAAGAAATCCCTATACGGTCTTAAGCAAGCTCCTAGAGCTTGGTACATTCGGTTTGCGGATTATGCTTCCCAACTAGGTTTTACTCAAAGTGTTTCGGATAACTCTTTGTTTATTTTTAGACAGGGTAATCAGATGGCATACTTATTGTTATACGTTGACGACATCATCCTAACGGCCTCGTCGGATCAACTTCTTACCACGATCATCTCCTCCCTAGCCAAAGAATTTGCAATGAAGGCCTTGCGGAAATTGACTTCTTTTTTGGGCATTTCGGTTCAACACCAACCTCATGGCATGTTTTTGTCACAGCCAACGTATGCGTCGGATATTATTGAGCGAGCCGGTATGTCAAATTGCAAACCGTCTTCCACCCCGGTTGACACAAAACCGAAACTTAGCTCCACCACAATCAATTTATTTTCTAATCCAGCTCTATACCGGAGCCTTGCGGGTGCACTTCAGTATCTGACTTTTACAAGACCAGATATCTCTTATGCCGTCCAACAAGTCTGTTTGTTTATGCATGCCCCACGAGATGTTCACATGGCTGCTCTCAAACGTATTATACGTTACGTATAGGGTACCCGGTCATATGGTTTAACATTATCAAAATCTTCGATTTCTACACTTATGTCCTATACCGATGTCGATTGGGGAGGGTGCCCCCGATACTAGACGATCTACGTCGGGATATTGTGTTTACTTAGGCGACAATTTAATCTCGTGGTCCGCAAAAAGACAACCCACATTTTCTCGCTCGAGTGCTGAAGCGGAATACCGGGGTGTGGCTAACATAGTGGCCAAATCGTGTTGGCTACGTAATTATTACTCGAACTCTATTGTCCAATTTCAAAAGCCACGTTAGTCTACTGTGATAACATTAGTGCCATTTATTTATCTGGGAATCCTGTTCAACATCAACGTACCAAGCATATTGAAATGGATATACACTTTGTTCGTGAAAAAGTTGCTTGTGGCCTAGTTCGGGTTTTACATGTTCCTTCTCGTTATCAAATTGCCGATATTTTTACTAAGAGTCTCCCGTTGGTTCTTTTTGAAGACTTTCGCAACAGTCTCCGTGTTCATCATTCTCCCGTTACGATTGCGGGGGAGTGTTAGAATATATTAGTAATAATGTGATATTATGTAGAATATATTTAGTCAAACATAAATATGGTAGGCTCTTTATATAGCTTGATTGTAGCCATAACGTATGGCAACTGTTACAATAGCTTTGTATATTTAAAGGAAACTAAGTAATTAGAAGAGATAAGATTTACAATTCTTTTAGTTAACTAAGTTTTAAGAGAAATTATACAAAAATGGGAAAGGAAGAAGGTGCTAGTGGGTTATGTTGTGTTTGTCTCCTGGGAATCAACAAATATTCAAGAAATCAATCCCGCTTTTCTCCTTTTCATCTTAACAAATCAACTTCATCTTAGGAAATAGGTGCTTGAGGGTCACTGTTACTCTTGTGTTTGTTTTCTGCGTGCAACCCTCATATCCGGACGCCGTTTCTGCCTCCAGAACCTCCGATCCAATTCTTTATCTCTCCGGCTCTTATACATCTTCTTTTCTACTCTCTTTAACCTTCAATTTCAACGTCGAGCAGCGATCCAGAGCACACAAAGGAGGAAACCGCCGCCGTTGAGGACGAAGTCACCGGAGCTCTGTCGCTCTAATCGCCAAGCTTGAAGAAGTTGTCGTCTCTACCGGTGAAGAGGCTATACTCGATCTGTAATATTACATACTCAATCTGAATTTTGAGTAGATAGCTGTAGATTACGATATGTAAATTAGGATATCTTGGGAAGAGAAGGTTTAAATGGAAGGGGTAAAATGTTGGAAAAGAGAAGGGTATAATTGTCAATCTATTTAAAATTGTTTTGTATAACTAAAAGTTGCTCTGTACAAATCATCACCCATTTTGATATGGAGGTAGTATATATTTTGATGGATTAAATATGTCACACCAGGAGAATTTCACTCTTATTGAGATCAAATCCAACCAAAGCCATCAAATCCCAAGTTTGGATTGTGATGAAGTAGATGTGACGGTTTGGATAGATAGTGATGTCAATCAGGTTGGTCGGGTCGGGTTGGGTCTCTAATCGGGTCGGGCTCATCGGGTTTGAGGTGAGAAAATCCTAATCAAAAAACCGACCCTATAACGAATCGGGTTGGTCGGGGTTTCGGATTTATCGGGTTGACCCGATCAGATTGGTCGGGTTACACCTCGAACATAAACGTACAACTAAGCTAGAATGAAAAATCTTTCATCAATTAATAATAGCTCTATTACCAAACATATATGATGAAGAATCTTAACCTATATATGGCCCCTAATTTTGAAGAGGTTTTGACAACATGGCACTTCCAAGCAATCTGATTCGTCCTTAATGCCACCTGTAATTCGGGTATTGGTCCACCTCATTCACACACAAATTCGTAGAATCATAAATGGGGTCTTCCTGCATATAAGGAAACGACCCAAAATAATAGGCCAACATTAAGGAATGATTTCAATGCTTTTAATTTAGAATATAAAAAAATCAATAGATATACCTGACTCACCTTTTATCCCGTGTTTATATACGGTATGCTTTGATGATTCCTTAAAAACCGTGATTTTGTGATTATCTTCCCCTATTTGAATTTTTTTGATTATCAATCACCTTATATACTACCTTACCAACGATTGAACAATACACTTACAAACCCAAACCTCCATCGTGTATTCTGCATCAGGGCTGCACCACCAGGTGATTCATTATAACTTGATTACCGTATTTCTGTCTTTCTTAATATCAGTAAACCACCTTTTTGATCTGCATTCATATAAGTGTTTGACAATTATCGTCATTATCGGCTGATACTAATAAATAAATTGTTACATTACAGGAATCGGGGAAACTTCTTTTTAATTTCCATGCACTCCTCTTCAAATAGGTTGGTTTTTCCCAAATAATTTTTTTCAACAATTTTTATGGATTGGTTATACTGTTTCAATACTCTAATTTTGCTGTTTTGATTAAATACAATTACTATTTGAATGATTTCAATACAATTTTTATGGATTGGTTTTACTGTTTCAACATTAAGGAATGATTTCAATGCTTTTAATTTAGAATATAAAAAAATCAATAGATATACCCGACTCTAATTTTACTGTTTTGATTAAATACATTTACTATTTTTTGTTGGTTTTTTTCTATCAATTAATTTTTATACTCATGTGGCATGCCGATTATGGCTAATACATTTAAACACAGATTTAAATTAAGTAAAAAACAATTGAGATCCTCAAACAGTTTGACTTTAAAAATCAAACTACTTTAATTGATAAAAGAATATTAATTAATTTTTTTATCTATCCTTTTAGAAAAACTGTCCAGCTAATATATTTTAAATTGTAATATCTAAGAATATTAAATATATTTTAAATTACTGTAAAACTGTCCAACAGTTTGACTTTTTACAGTCCAGCTGGACGAATTTTGTAAAAAAAAAGACCATGCTAAATAACAAATGGATTTATACAGAAACAAAAATATGCGGTTCTGAAACAGTAAAAATAAATCCAGCTAATAATCACATTATTAATTTTTTATACCTTTTTTCAGTTACATATATTTTAAATTTTTTGTATATTTTTGTTATACATGTTTCAGAACCGTTGTTGATGTTTTGAAATTAAACTTTATTTTATTTTTTTTCATGAATTACTAATTCAAGCAGTTTGAATTTTAAAGTCAAACTGTTTCACATGCTTTTTTTTACAGTTTTAAACACATTTGAATGTACCAAAATTCACTTAACAGAAAAACTGTTTGGGTCGTTTGACTTCAAAAGTCAAACTGTCCAATATGTTATTATTTTCATAACAATTTGATTTTTAAATGTTTTTTCAATTAAATATACATTTTTAAATGTATATTTATTTTAGTGTTTCAATTAAATATACAGTTTTAAATGTATATCTATTTTTTACAGTTTTAAACCGTGATTTTAAAAATATACAGCTTTTAATTATATTTAACTTTGTACATATTTCACTTTTTTTTTCATTTTTGATTTTTGTATTGATGAAACTGTTAAAAACTGGATATTGATTGCTTAGGTATTATTTCAAATTAGGGTCGTAAATCAAGTTGACATTATAAGTCAAGCATGTTTATGTTTATGACCAACTATAAGAATATTTCACCTTATTTTTTAGTTTGGATATTTATTTTTTATATTTGGAATAATAAACATACAAATAATGGTCAAATGTGTTTATGTTTTTGCAAATTACCACATTAAAAGTCAATTTGAATAACAATTGACTTTTATAAGTTAAACATGATTATAACATTTAACAGTCAAACATATTTAGAATTATCCATTTTTGGTTACTGCATACTCTTTCAACCATTATAATGTTTTAATTTTTATTACTTTTCAAATTATTATTTATTTAGTATATTTTTTTTATGACTTTTAAATGATTATGTTTCATTCAGTTCTTTTGAAATTCAATATGGTGACTATTTTAGTAAACATTTTCATACAGTAAAGAAACATTAAATTAAGGAATATTAATTTCCGTTTTTAACCATAACCCTATGTATAATTGAAAGTATGTAACTTATGTAAATGTACCTTTATTTTATATCAAGTTCTAAAATCATTATAGAATTACTCATACAGTTATTATTTTTTATTGAAAATTACATCGTTTGAATAACAATTGACTTTTATAAGTTAAACATAGGGTTAAAACATTTAAAAGTCAAACAAATTTAGAATTATCCATTTTTGGTTACTGCATACTCTTTCAACCATTATAATGTTTTAATTTTTATTACTTTTCAAATTATTATTTATTTAGTATTTTTGTATGACTTTTAAATGATTATGTTTCATTCAGTTCTTTTGAAATTCAATATGTTGACTATTTTTGTAAACATTTTCATACAGTAAAGAAACATTAAATTAAGGAATGTTAATTTCCGTTTTTAACCATAACCCTATGTATAATTGAAAGTATGTAACTTATGTAAATGTACCTTTATTTTATATCAAGGTCTAAAATCATTATAGAATTACTCATACAGTTATTATTTTTATTAAAAATTACATCGTTTATAAAGAATAAAACGTGACCATTTTGTTAAATTTATATGCAAAAATATATGAACCACAATCTTTTTAATTATGCAGGATGAATACTAACAACGACAAGGGAAAAGGCAAAATGAATTACCAGAAAACACCGAATTCGTCCGGTGGCAGATTGAGGCCTTTGGCAAGTTCAGGTATATCCCTAAGTTCCCGAAGATTTCGTGCTGCTGAAAATACAAACAGACTCCTGTTAACATTGGAACAAACCAAGGTAAATAAATTTATATTCATTTTACTTCATTGAATATATACCATTACTAACTTCTACATGTTTATTTCAGAAAATATGAAACAGAAAACCATTACCCCAATAGGGAATAGATGGAGGGTTACGAAACGTATCCGTTCGTGGGAGATGTACTTCAATCTGGCATTCCCACCGTAAGAACGAGCCTCATAACCCTTATTCTCTAGACTTGGTGCTCCATGATGATCAGGTATTTTACTCAATACATCATAAAACACTTTTTTACCTTCATTATTTAATTAAAACATGGTTAAATTATTAAATTTTTCATAATGATCGAATCGAAATTTGGATTAAAAAAGAGTTTATGTATAAGTTCGAGCTGCTATTCGAGGAAGGCCAGTGCTATGAAATTTCAAACTTCACAATTTATCAGAATACTGGAAATTACCCTTTATTACCACATAAGTATAAACTGGCCTTTGGATTCAACACAACTGTTACTCGAATTGAACAAATTGATGACAATTTGTATAGTTTATAGCTCGAACCTTATACTGAGATTAAGTCGGCAGATCGTACTTATGCTGAAAAAGACGTTGTTGGTACGTCCTATTTATATTATAAATTTAACTTTTATATACTATTTTTGGTACATTTAAATTTAGTAATGTTCTCTGTTTCAGATGTTATTGGCTCTGTTGTTGGGATTATGGATATTGTAAAGGTACCCACGCAAAGTGGCATGAAATTTCGACGTACTGTTGTGGTCGAGGATAATAGGTATGTACTACTGACATACAGAGTTAATTAATTAACAATTATTATAAGAAATTTATAAGTATTAACAAATTTATAAAAACAGGAGAGAACAACTTGATCTAACAGTTTGGGAAGACCGGGCTACTATGTGGAATGATTATGCAGCCGATCCTGAAAAATTTGGACATTTTGTCGTTTTACTACAGCTAGGAAAGGTTAAGTACTTTAAAGGTATGATTTAAAACATATATCACACCTGATCCTTTAATGTCATTCGATTCAGTTTGTTAATTAAAAATAACAAATTTAAGTATTAATGTTTTTAAGGATTTAAATGATATATGTAACAAAACCACTAATATGTACTCGAAGTATTTTTTTTTTAATTTTTTTTTTGTTAACCACACAATGCAGATGCACCGGCGGTCCACAACGCTTTGTTTGGAACGAAAATAATTATTGATCAGAATCACCCGCTATTCTTGCATTTAAATCAGAGTGAGTACCATTTTTAATTATCACAGAAAATTGTGACAATTACAATAAATATTAACATGTGTGCTTTGTTTATTATTGTATTTAAGGGCTGAAAATTAGGAGGATTATGATCCAAACCAATTCAAAATTGAGTTCTTCTCACCTGATGCTAAAGTGGTTTCAGTATCAGATTTCTTTATGGGTGCTGTTAAAAGCATGGTGGGTCATATTCGTCAGATTCAACAGGTATGTAGAACCTTTGTCCATTAAATGATACAACAATACATCTACCTATTTATAATTTCTTTTAATTTACTTTCGGTGTTAATTTAAAATATACAGGATTCCCACTGCATCGTATATGCCACCATTCATTGTGTGCACGAACAAATGGGATGGGTTTATATAGCATGCAAGGAGTGCAGCAAAAAAGTTAAAGTAAGATCAGCAAATAATCTCCATACTACTTACGAATGTGAATACTGTGGGGCAGTACAGACCGTTTCAAGGTAAAATTCCCCTAATATTAAGAATTAAAGACAGCTCGTATTATAATGCTTCGTTTTCCCCCTTTTTTGATTGTTTATATGTTTTTAATTTACAGGTTTAGGGTTATTGTAACACTTATCGATGAGACCGTTACGACACAAGTTGTGTTTTTCAACAGCTATATTAACAAGTTGACCGGCTTTACCGTGTGGGACTTGATTGAAAAATACGGAAAGGATCCGTCAAAGTACTACCCCGATGAGTTGAATAATATTATTGGTAACAGATTACTGTTCAAACTATGGTACTCTAAAGAGAACCATGACAAAAATAACCACACCTACCGATGTGATGGTATGTCTGAGGAGCCTGAACTAATCAAACATTTCAAAAAAAATTATTGAAGACCGTATAGTTGCTGATGTTGTGGATGAGGTAACCTTTTGCTAATGTATATTTATACGGAAAAACATGAATTATAATCCAAAATTTATATTCTTTTAGTAATTATTTGATTATATTTTTTCAGCCGGAGGATGAGCCGTTGGAGGATTTCAACACGCCTTCAAACATGATAAAGAAGGTTAGCATGGCTGACGATAGTGTTAAACGCGTTCTCGACATGCACACACCAACTTCATGTGAAAGTGCGTCTGGCAGCGGTGGTTCGAGCACTAAGAGACGCCGTGTGTTTATTAATCTTGATCATCTTGACACGGATTCTGAAGATGAAAACACTAACAAAAGCTCGAAGAGTTTGGTTCAGGTGAAGATCGAACCGGAAGATTGAGGGTGATTACATGGTCGTGGGGTTTATCTGGTTTTTTAGACATTTGTTATTTTTTGAAATGTTTTGACACGGTTACTTTTCATTTTTTTAGAATTTTCGTGATACCCAGTATAGAAATAGTGGGTATACTAGGTTATTTTATCAATTTGGCTTTTAAAACATACGGTTACTTCTCAGTTTTTAATGTTTTCGTTTATCTTATTTTTTTCTTAATTTTTAAATTATACATTATTTTACCTTAATAATAATAGTAATAATAATTTACCCATATACAGTCAAATTCAGAATGGATGCCGGAATTTCTGCTAAAAATAAATCCGAAATTATTTGAATGTATTCCGAAAATTTGGTTTCCATTTTGATTCGTACTATTATTAAGAGGTGATACCATTGACAGTCAAATATTCCAAAAATTTGACTTCTGTAGTAAACTACTTGCCATATTGACCGGAAGAATTTGGTAATACAGAAATAGACTCATTTATATAAAAACAATTATTAAAAATAGTAAATAATGTAAATAATAGTAAATAAATAAAGTTTTTATATATTACTGTTTTCCTACGATAATCATTTTATGTGTTACAGTAACATGGTTGACTTTTATAGTCAAATTATTCAGAATGTATATAAATTTAAAAAAAAATTAAACAATGTAAATAATAATACATATAATTATTTATTCATAAAAATAAAGCAAAATAGAAACATTGAAATAATAAAAATAATTCCGAAATTATTTGAATGTATTCCGAAAATTTGGTTTCCATTTTGATTCATACTATTATGAATTACATACCATTGACAGTCAAACCTGTCGAATTTAAGATAATGATAAATCTATAAATGTAACTAAAAATCCACATATTCCAATAACTAATTCCTAAAATCATGATAAATAGTTTCCCTAAATTCGTTAATTTCAATTATAAATAACACCCACACAATATATTAATCCGTATACAAGATTTTGCACGTACCTTTATAAGTAGTTAAACATTCTTCCATCATCATCATTATCATCATCATCATCATCATCACGTGAGATGATGGCATCTGCGTAAATCTTCACATTCTGAGTTTTTCCAGCATCATCATCACTCCTGAAAAACAGCTGCATCATTAGAGTTGTATGGTTTATTCATCTAACGCATCAGATAATAACCAGTAAGTTTTAGTGTACATTCAATTGATATGTACACCCAATGTTAATTGTCTATATCTGATGCTTTATCATTATTATTTATTATGAATTATTATAGTATATTGAAAATATTGAGCTATAAGTAATTTTAATTCACACCTTTTAGTGTTTTATATAAAAAGATCTTATTGTTAATTCACAGCTCTAGGTTGTTAATTCAGCAAAATTATAAATTTTAATCTGAAACACATATCAAAACAGTTGATTTTAAGTATTTGATTAGTGTTTTCTGGATAATTTTGATATATGTTATTCAAATACTAAAATACCGATGATAAATAAATAAATTTTGCTTATTGATTTCGAGCAGAATGGCGACTTTCAGAAAACAAATTAGCAGTTCATTAAATTCCCAATTCATACAAATTAGGTTAAAACAGTAACTAGATTAAAAAACACATTTGAATAAATAATTCAGATTTCACCTTGATAAAGGAATCGATTAACGGCTTCGTTAGGGTCAAAATTTGATTTAAATTGCGTGGAATATATTTCAGTTTCGAGAACTCCGTTTACAATATCCTTCAGATTGAGTACCATCTTCCCATACGCCGGTCGTCTTCCTCCGCCATTACTCCTCCGTCGCCGCCTCTGCAACCCATACTTTTAATCAGGATAGACACTGTCCTCCGCCGACGTCGTAAGTACCGGATAGGAACATTTGCTTAAACAATTTAGACCTAATTCGATAGAAGATGAAATGTATTTGATTTTACAGTTGACTTCATTTACTTGTGTGTTATTTCAATTTACACCCTTACTAAATTTCGGTTAACTTTTAAACCCTGTAAAATTTTCCGCATTTAAATAATAAGAGTGAAATTAATGGGCTTAGATATTAGCCCGCCAATATCTATGTAAAACGTAATATATCTGTTAAAATTTTCCGCATTTAAATAATAAGAGTGAAATTAATGGGCTTAGATATTAGCCCGCCAATATCTATGTAAAACGTAATATATCTGTTAAAGCCCAGTTTTTATAATTTTTTCAAACACTAAACTAATTCTAACTTTTTTCTAATTACTTGACATTAGTTTAACGATATATTTGGTCAATTAAAAATTTTATTTTATTTTTATACAGATATTATAAAGCGTTAGATTATATGGAGATGTCTAATTCGACTACTATTAAAGCAATGGTAGATAATAAAGAAAAAAAAAGGAGGAAAAAGAAAAAACATGGTAGAAAACAATGAGAATCAGCCCGAGAACACGGTAGATGGTTTGTGCTCTTCGTCCAACAAACGTAAGTATTTCATTTAATTACTCCATTTATTAGTACTTTAGATTATATTGTTTCCAATTAAATACTTTATCAAAACATTTAACCAATTTTTAATTCTTTATGACTTTGAGGTTTGCCAAATGAGATAAATGGAGTGGTTAGGAAACCTGGAAGACCTATCGGAAGAAAACCACTTACGCCAATAAGTGAAAGTATGCAACATTTAAAGGCTAATACATGTTTTATAATAATGTAATTTTTATAAACAGTAGAAAGTATGCAACCTTTGTAAATAATTTTTTTGGGTATGATCTCAGATTTGTTAGGTGATATAAAAAAATAACGTCCTGGAAGGCCGTCAAAAAGTACAAAAACTTCCAGATCGGCCAACAACAATGAATCAAAAGGTATCAATTTAGTGTATCATAACATTTAATGTTTCATTATATACCAGAACATAAAAATTTTGTTAATAAGTATGTATCTAATTATTTAAATATTGTTTAAATTGCATTAGGTCCCTCATTTATATCACCAATGCCTATGATAGTTACATATATGAGTCACTCATCATGTAAGTAAATTATATATCCAAATTTATAATAAGCATTTACTTTGCGTATAAAAAATCTATAAATTGTTAAATGTTGTCCTTATTTATATTTTTTCATTAATGAATTGAATTAGGTCCACCTTTAAATATGTTTTATCGAAATACCACTTCTATACATGGAATTTTCGGAACACCACCAACAAAATCACCATTTGTAACGTTTGCAACTCCTATAACTACATCACAACCTTGCTCATTTCCGCCTACTTTAAAAAATGAAGTCGAAACAAACGGTATTTGTTTTTTCCCTCTGATTTTCATAAATTTTCAATGTATATTTAATTAAAATTCTATTTTACTCAGTGAGTGGAGTATTCACCAACAAGACTTCAAGGTTCAACATCAGTACACCCGTATATTTTAATTTAAGCGAAAAAGGTTTGCAATTCTTACTATCAAATGACACCTAAAGCAAATACAATTGATTGACATGTTATTATTTTTTTATTTTTTATAATTATTAACAAGTTATACATCGAAATAGGAGATTCTTCAAATGCAAAGGAAAAAAAGACAAACAAAAAAGGAAAACCCTTGCGTCCGAGAATCTCACGTGGTCTAAACTTCACCACCCCACAACACGAAAATGAACCTGAGCGACTACCACATGCAATTGTTGGAATTTCAAACGGTACACATTTATATAAATTAAAAAGTCTGTTATTATGTAAGCCCTATAAATTCGTTTTTTACATCATAAGACTTTTTCGCACTTATATTTTGTAGAATACCTTGACCATGGAGATCCTGATTTCGAGTGCGCGTCTTGTGGCGCTATCGTTTGGAAAGCTGAGAAGGACCGAGGAGGATACGGTTCAAACCCCCACTAATTTTCATTATGTTGCATGAGGGGTAAGGTTAAGCTGCATGTTGACATTATTGAACCACCAAAATTATTGAAAGATCTTATTACCAATCAACATCCAAAGAGCACTTCCTTTTTAAACAATATACGGCGATATAACATGATGTTCGCTTTCACTTCTATGGGTGCTAAGCAAGACGAGTCTGTTAATGTTGGACGTGGCCCTTACTGCTTCAGGATAAATGGAGAAAATCCACATAGATTGGGGGATTTGATGCCCGAACCAGGAAACCGTCCTTTATATATATGACACGGAAAACGAAATTCAAAACCGGATACAAGCTGTTAGGTAAGCAATCAAAATTATTTAATTATTTCATTGCAATTTGTAAACAAACCATTTAAATTTTCATACTTCTTAAATATTTAATGGTTTAGAGCAATCGTAAAAGCACGTCAACATCTAATAATGAAATAGACTATCAGCTTACGACCCGGATACGAGACATGCTTGATTCAATCAGTCCATTGGTAGAGAAGTTTCGGATGGCTGGTCAAGTATTAAGGTCTTCAAATGACGAAAATATTAAGCTAAGACTTATTGGCAGCAGGTCACGAGACGATAGAAATGACAATCTACCAACTTCATCCGAAGTAGCAACATTGATCGTTGGTGATTTTGAAGATACATCAAATCCTAGGGATATCGTCCTCCACAGGCAAAACGGAAAACTCAAAAAAATAAGCGAGTTGCACGTACTTTACCTAGCATTGCATTACCCTTTGTTTTCCCCCTATGCAGAAGATGGGTACCGTACTAATGTCTACCACCAAGGCATTACTGATTATATTGAAAAAAATAAAGGCACGCGAGTATCAATGAGGTAGTGGTTCGCTTACCGATTGCAAGGCAGGAGAAATCAGTTCTCCATGATACTCAGTGGTAGGCGATTGTTACAGCAGTTTTGTACCGACGGATACTCAATGGTTGAGGCGGAGAGTATGAGGTACATAAGTACGCAACAAAAAGATTTAAGAACAGAGACTTATGCGAAATTGGCCATCTTGGCGCAAAATCAAGATAATGGTAATGTATTACGTGGTAAAAAGTACGTGCTACCGTCGTCATTCACCGGGAGTCCAAGGTATATGATGCAGAGCTATTTGGACGCTATGACGATCTGTAAGTTTTACGGTTATCCTGACTTATTCATAACTTTCACGTGCAACCCTAATTGGCCTGATATTGCCCGTGAAATAGCCAAGAAAGGTTTGAAATCTGAAGATCGTCCTGATATTATATCTAGAGTGTTTAAAATTAAGCTAGACTGCCTCCTGAAGGATTTCAAAGAAAATCATACTTTTGGTCACGTAAAAGGAGGTAAAAATCAAACACATTTTTAACTGTTCTCATTTAAATGTATGATTTCTTTTTATATATTTATTATCTTATTTTTTGTCTTTCTAAATCGCAGTGGTTTACACTATTGAGTTCCAAAAAAGGGGTCTTCCGCATTGCCACATATTATTGTGGCTTAAGGCACAAGACAAGATAACTGCATAATCAAAAATAGATGAATTCATATCAGCAGAGATACCCGACAAAGAACAGGATCCTGAATTGTACCAGATTGTCACCGATCATATGATGCATGGCCCGTGCGGTGATGAAAATCCAAGATGCCGTTCAACTGTCAATTTCAAGTGTACAAAAAAATTTCCGAAACAGTTTAATGAATCAACTTTAATCGATGAGACTGGATATGCAATCTACCGGAGGAGAAATGATGGAAATACTGTAAAGAAAAGCGGAATAGATTTGCCCAATGGTTATGTCGTGCCATACAATCCAGGTTTGCTTAGAAAATACCAGTCTCATATAAACGTGGAATGGTGCAACCAGATTGGTTCCATAAAATATCTGTTTAAGTATGTGAACAAAGGACCGGACAGGGTTACTGTTGCTGTGGAGGGCGAAGAGATCGACGAAATAAAAGATTATTATGATTGTAGGTATCTTTCCGCCTGCGAGGCAACCTGGCGTATATTTCAGTTTGATATTCATAAAAGGACACCTTCAGTCGAAAGGTTGCCATTCCATTTAGAGGATGAACAGCCAGTAATCTTTGATGCAAGGGAAAGTATTGATTACGCGTTAGATAAGTCATCTGTGAACGAAACCAAGTTTATAGCATGGATGGAACTGAACGAGAGATATCTAGACGCCCGTAAACTCCTGTATGTTGAGATCCCCCAGTATTACGTTTGGAATCAGCAGCAACGTATTTGGCAGAAGAGAAAAAGAGGAGATACACTTGGGCGTATACATCATGTCCCGCCCTCATGGGGTGAACTTTATTATTTACGTGTATTACCGAACAAGGTAACAGGTCCAAGAAACTGGGATGACGTCAAGGAATGGCGTGGTGTTATTTATCCATCATACAGAGATGCGTGTTATACCCGTGGGCTTCTACAGGACGACAAGGAATACATAGATGGGTTGTTGGAAGCAAGTTTTTGGGGGCATGGGTGATTATCTGCGTTCTTTTTTTGTCATGCTCCTCATGACTGATAGTATGTCTCGTCCCGAGTTTGTCTGGGAAAAAACTTGGCATGTTTTGGCGGAAGATGTGTTAAACGTTGAACGAAGGAAGCGTAACGATCCAGGTAATATATTTATACAATTCAGTCAATTTAATCATTATTTTTAGTTTCATATATTTTTTATATTATTTCATAACTTGTGCCGTTTATGAATGCAGATTTGCAACTTTCTGACACACAAAGGATGAATATATGTTTTACGTATATTGAACACATGCTGCTTTGTAATAACAAGAGTTTGAAGTCTTTTTCAAACATGCCATATCCTGATGCAAAATACACGATGGAATATTACAACTGATTAATATACGACGAGGAATCCTACAACAGAGATGAACTCCGCGAGCAACATCAAACTCTTTATGCCAGCCTTACATCAAAGCAGAAACGTATCTACAGAACAGTCATGGACGCCGTTAATAATGAAAAGGGTGGAATGTTCTTCGTATATGGTTACGGTGGTACTGGAAAGACTTACCAGTGCAAAACTATGTCCGCTGCATTACGTTCCCAAGGGTCAATAGTATTGAATGTTAGTGGTATTGCGGCCCTTTTGTTGGACGGTGGTAGGACGGCTCATTCAAGGTTTGCACGTCATTATTATACTCGAACACAACATTATACTATTATCATTTATACTTTGTATGCTAATTTCTAATTATGTACTATTTCCAGGTTTGCAATTCCTATTAATGTGGTAGAAGATTCATTATGCCACATATCAGCTGATGGTGACCTTGCTGAGTTGATCCGAAAAGCAAAGTTAATCATCTGGGACGAGGCACCAATGATTAACCGATATTGTTTCGAGGCATTTGATAGAACTCTGAGAGACATATGCAGGGAGGACCCGTCGACACCATCAAAAGATGTTTTTGGTGGAAAAGTTGTTTTGTTTGGTGGTGATTTTCGGCAAATTCTCCCTGTTATTCCAAACGGCTGTAGGCAAGACGTGGTGCATGCGACGATCAATGCTTCATATCTCTGGGACCACTGCACTGTCTTGAATTTAACAGTAAACATGAGGCTGGGTTCTGGATCATATGATGTTGAAAGAAAAGAGATAAAGGAATTCGCAGATTGGATACTCGATATTGGAAACGGAAATATAGGTGTGTATTTAATTTAATTTTTATTTTTCATAAACCCTTCCACTATATATTTTAATGATATAAACTTTTTTTATAATTACCTAAAAAACAGGTGGTGAAAATGATGGTGAGTCGTCAATAGAGTTCCCGGACAACATGTTGATTCCAGCGTCTGATGATAAGGTTGGGGCTATTATTCCAGAAACATACCCTAATTTGCTGGATAATCTATGGCAACGCAGCTTTTTTCAAGATAGAGCCATTCTTGCGCCCACGCACGAAATGGTTGACCTAATAAACGAGCGGATGCTGTCTTTAATTTCCGGAGAAGAAAAGACATACGAGTCATCGGACTCTGTTTCTGCTGCAGATGAAGATGATACTAAGTTCAACCTTGATATTTACACTTCTGAATTCTTGAACAGTATCAAAATCTCAGGCGTCCCGCAGCATATCTTGAAGTTAAAGATCGGCGTTCCAGTAATGTGTATGCGGAATATTGATCAGAAAGCTGGATCGTGCAACGGAACCAGACTTCAGATATTACGTTGGGGGTAAATATAATCGTGGGTAAAATCATATCTGGCGGCAGGGTGGGTACAATTTGCGCTATCCCTCGAATGGTCATAAGTCCTTCCGACAACAAGATGCCTTTCAAATTGAATCGGAGGCAATTCCCTGTTTAGGTACGCTTTGGTATGACCATTAATAAAAGTCAAGGTCAGACGTTGTCTTAGGTTGGTTTGTTTCCGCAAAAACCGGTATTCTCACATGCCCAGCTTTATGTAGTTGTATCTCGAGTTAAGAGCAAGAAATGATTGAAGGTCATTTGTTGTGACAGAGATGGCAATTACATTATTTCAACAGCAAATGTCGTTTACAAAGAAGTCTTATTTCATTTGTAAATTATATGTAACATTTCTTCATGTATCGAATTTTTGTACAAAATCATCATCACATCTATCGATTATTATGTCATTTAGAAAATTATTAATCTTAGTTGGTATTTTTCTACATACTAAAATTTGAAGCATAGCCGCCCATCGGGCAGGTTTTGTAGCTAGTAGCTTGTATATGAATTTAGTTTCTCTATTAATAGAAATTCACAATGAAATGCACATTTCTTTCAGACAAGAAATCATATTTCAGGCAACACTTAAGTTAAAAACCTAAAAATATGAAGAATGAATGTAGAATCATTTTTTAGTACGAACACCTCTGATATGAACTTTTAGATCAAACATCATACTAACCTCGAATGAAATCTCCTTCCAGAAAATGTGGATAATACGAAAAGTAACTTTGATAAACTTTAAATCGGGTTTAATCGGGTTAACCCGAAACCCGATAGAGGTAAGCAATCATGACCCAACACCCGACACGAAGCTAATGTCGGGTTTGTCAGGTCGGGTTAAATAACCCCGACATCAATAGAAGACCCGAATACACCCGACCCAACTAGCATAATCAGATACGTATTCTAGTCAGGTCGGGTTGACTTTTTTAACACCCGTATGGATAGGTAATCAGGGTAAGAATTTGGAGGCAATATATTGGAAGCACAAAATTAGGATCAAAATTCTTATTATATTATGGTTGATATTAAAGCAGAGGGATGTTACCAAAAACATTTACATACCTCAAATGAATAAATAATATACTTATGTTATAGACTGATAAGTGAAGTTGGACGAGGACAAGATACTACAATATGTTATGGAGTTGGCTTAAGTGGAATTATTCATCATATCGAGAACGGTTTAATCAACCACTATAACAATATATATGATACAAGCAGAGTAGTCTTCCGCGTGTTGCTGCGGATTATTTTTGTATATACTTTTTTGTCAAGCATAATAAAAGAACCAAAACTATGAAATATAAACATATAATATGGTTTTAATATATATTTATATATATTTTATAAAATATATCATATCCATATTTATTGACTTTTATTTGATTTACTTAACAATTTGATAGTAGTTTGTCAATCGTTAGTACGCACTTTTATACTTAACTTTTTTTTCCTTCATATAAGGATACTTTTAGAAATTTAGAATATAATATACATAATTACTATTATTTAATACTAATATATTAAGTTAAATCTTTTTTTAATAGTATTATTTGATTTTTATTATTATCATTAATATTATTATTTGAATTTGGAAAAGCCTTAAGAAGAAGCCACCTACCCTTGTCGTTTTAACTACCAGAAGACTATTACGATTTACTTTCCAACCTATATACTACATTACTACGTATTTATAAAAGGCGCATGTTAGCAAAATTCAAAACTTATTGTTCATAGCGCAAGATTAGGTACGGCTAATGTATATATAGTGTAATGTAATATAATAACAGTGAAATGTTAGATATTTATTAATTTATATAGTACTAAAATATAAATCTTAATTATTAATTAATATAATTTAATGGTTAGGATTAATTATATACTTTATACATGAAGGGTATTTTTTGTCATTTGACACTTACAAAAAATGCAATTTTTTTATTTTTCTAAATAAATTATTTTATTTTTTTTAAAAAAAATATTATTATTTTTATTATTTTTTCTTAGTTTTTTTTGGTTAAAAGACAATATTATTTGATAATTATGTATGCTACTTAATCACATGTGATTTTAGTTTATAGTCACATGTGATTGTATATTTAATCACATGTGATAATCACATGTAATTATCACATTACTTGTTATTAACGGAAAATAATAAAAATAATTAAACAACAACAATAAAAAAAATAGTAGCTCTAAAATAAATAGTAAAAAGGACTAAAATACCTCTTCATATATAAAATATGTAATTAATTAAGGACTACTTGTATACATATTTATAATAATGTATACATGTTAAGTTTTTGTAATATCAGTTATAAGCATGTAAAAGTATTTATATTAAAAACTTAGACAACTCCCAACCGTGAGTTAAATTGACATTTCAGTTTTTGTCATATCAATGTCACGTCAGCAGACACAACAATTGACACTAAACTGACATACTCATGCCAACAACACCCCTTATCTTCAGATAATTTGGGCCCAACCATCTATTTTTATTTTTTAATTAAAACATATTACTAACTTAATTTAAAAACCATTTCAATAAAAAACAAATTACATTAATTACAAAAAAGACATAACATAAAAAATACAATAACAAAATCCTAGTCAAGCAATGCATATTCGTCTTCGTGTTCCTATTCGTTTTTGTCTTTGTTGTCGGCCTCATCTTCATTTTCTTCTTATGATGTTCCCGAACTCTCACCCTCACCCTCACCCTTACCTTCACCCAAACCCAAACCCAAACCAAATACCACCAAATCTCTCTTAAAGGAACTTGCAACTGTTTTACGAGCAGTTGCATGCATTTTCTTTTCACTTTTGAAAATATTTTTTGGTATGCTTTTGGCGAGAAAACCCTAAACCTTTGATGGATTGAATCTGTAACATCAGGAGAATTTCACTCTTATTGAGATCAAATCCAGCCAAAGCCATCAAATCCCAAGTTTGGATTGTGATGAAGTAGATGTGACAGTCTGGATAGATAGTGGTGTCAATCAGGTTGGTCGGGTCGGGTTGGGTTTCTTATCGGGTCGGGCTCATCGGGTTTGAGGTGAGAAAATCCTAATCCGAAAACCGACCCTATAACGAATCAGGGTGGTCGGGTTTCGGATTTATCGGGTTGACCCGATCAGATTGGTCGGGTTATACCTCGAACATAAACGTACAACTAAGCTAGAATGAAAAATCTTTCATCAATTAATAATAGCTCTATTACCAAACATATATGATGAAGAATAGCTTGTATATGAATTTAGTTGCTCTATTAATAGAAATTCACAATTAAATGCACATTTCTTTCAGACAAGAAATCATATTTCAGGCAACAGTTAAATTAAAAACCTAAAAATATGAAGAATGAATGTAGAATCATTTTTTAGTACGAACAACTGTGATATGAACTTTTAGATCAAACATCATACTAACCTCGAATGAAATCTCCTTCCAGAAAATGTGGATAATACGAAAAGTAACTTTGATAAACGTTAAATCGGGTTTAATCGGGTCAACCCGAAACCCAATAGAGGTAAGCAATCCTGACCCAACACCCGACACGAAGTTAATGTCGGGTTTGTCAGGTCGGGTTAGAAAACTCCGACATCAATAGAAGACCCGAATACACCCGACCCAACTAGCATAATCAGGTACGTATTCTAGTCAGGCCGGGTTGACTTTTTTAACACCCGTATGGATAGGTAATCAGAGTAAGAATTTGGATGCAATATATTGGAAGCACAAAATTAGGATCAAAATTCTTATTATATTATAGTTGATATTAAAGAAGAGGGATGTTACCAAAAACATTTACATACCTCAAATAAATAAATAATATACTTATGTTATAGACTGATAAATGAAGTTGGACGAGGACAAGATACTACAATATGTTATGGAGTTGGCTTAAGTGGACTTATTCATCATATCGAGAACGGTTTAATCAACCACTATAACAATATATAAGATAACAAGCAGAGTAGTTTTTCGTGCGTTGCTGCGGATTATTTTGTGTATATTTTTTTGTCATGTATAATAAAAGAACCAAAACTATTAAATATAAACATATAATATGGTTTTAATATATATTTATATATATTTTATAAAATATATCATATCCATATTTATTGACTTATATTTGATTTACTTAACAATTTGATAGTAGTTTGTCAATCGTTGGTATGCACTTTTATACTTGACTTTTTTTTCCTTCATATTATGATACTTTTAGAAATTTAGAATATAATATACATAATTACTATTATTTAATACTAATATATTAAGTTAAATCTTTTTTTAATAGTATTATTTGATTTTTATTATTATCATTAATATTATTATTTGAATTTGGAAAAGCCTTAGGAAGAAGCCACCTACCCTTGCCATTTTAACTACCAGAAGACTATTACGATTTACTTTCCAACCTATATAATACATTACTACATATTTATAATAGGCGCATGTTAGCAAAATTCAAAACTTATTGTTCATATCGCAAGATTAGGTACGGCTAATGTATATATAGTGTAATGTAATATAATAACAGTGAAATGTTAGATATTTATTAATTTATATAGTACTAAAATATAACTCTTAATTATTAATTAATATAATTTAATGGTTAGTATTAATTATATACTTTATACATGAAGGGTATTTTTGGTCATTTGACACTTACAAAAATATTCAATTTTTTTATTTTTCTAAAAAAATTATTTTATTTTTAAAAAAAATATTATTATTATTATTATTTTTTCTTAGTTTTTTTTGTTAAAAGACAATATTATTTGATTATTATGTATGCTACTTAATCACATGTGATTTTAGTTTATAGTCACATGTGATAGTATATTTAACCACATGTGATTCTGTATACAATCACATGTAATTATCACATTACTTGTTATTAACAGAAAATAATAAAAATAACTGAACAAAAACAATAATAAAAAAATAGTAGCTCTAAAATAAATAGTAAAAACGACTAAAATACCTCTCCATATATAAAATATGTAATTAACTAAGGACTACTTGTATACATATTTATAATAATGTATACGTGTTAAGTTTTTGTAATATCAGTTATAAGCATGTAAAAGTATTTATATTAAAAACTTAGACAACTCTCAACGGTGAGTTAAATTGACATTTCAGTTTTTGTCACATCAATATCACGTCAGCAGACACAACAACTGACACTAAACTGACATACTCATGTCAACAACACCCCTTAACTTCAGATAATTTGGGCCCAACCATCTATTTTTATTTTTTAATTAAAACATATTACTAATTTAATTTAAAAACCATTTCAATAAAAAACAAATTACATTAATTACAAAAAAGACATAACATAAAAAATACAATAACAAAATCCTAGTCAAGCAATGCATATTCGTCTTCGTCTTCCTATTCGTTTTTGTCTTTGTTGTCGGCCTTATCTTCATTTTCTTCTTATGATGTCCTCGAACCCTCACCCTCACCCTCACCTTCACCCAAACCCAAACCCAAACCCAAACCAAATACCACCAAATCTCTCTTAAAGGAACTTGCAACTGTTTTACGAGCAGTTGCATGCATTTTCTTTTCACTTTTGGAAATATTTTTTGGTATGCTTTTGGCGAGAAAACCCTAAACCTTTAAAATTAATGTTTTTCTTGGCCATCTCTTTAACTTTAGTCATAGTGTTTCTTTGAAATTCGGAGGTAAAATTAACCGTCTCCAATGTGTCCAACTTAACCAACTTAGACGAAGTTGCGACATCTAAAGAACTAGAACTTTTTTTACTTTTCTTACCAAGTGCGCGTCCGGGGGGCATCTTAGCGGGTAATCTCGGAACAATGTTTTCATATTAGCGACTGTCGGGGCAACATCGCTGTCATCAAGGCTAATCAGCATCGTATCCATGACGCCTTCTTCAAAAAAGAACTTGGGGTAATATAGTAACTTTTTAAATAAATGAATTTGATGATAATGATTATTCATATTATAATGGTTTAATATGTTGGATCACTGAAAATAACTCTTGCCTTTTGAGTATTTAATGAAGACAAAGTTAGAAGACAATCTGAAAGGAGAGTTTCAGATTATAGATATGAGCATCTGATATGTTCAAATACTCATTATCCAACTATACTATCAAAACAAGCAAACTAAAGATAGTCATAATTGTAACACACCAATTTTTTAACTAATTTAAACTTTTAAGATAAAAAAATTTAAGTCTTACGAACCAAGTATCTCAAAAATATGATTTAAATAAAACATTTGGAATAATTAATAAGTACCAAAAACCGGTGTTATAAGTATATCAAAACTAAAGTCTAGGGAATTAAATAACTATACCGAGCTAATCACTTCCAAATGCTAACTACTACGGGCCGCCTAATCCTTAGCTCCCGAACCTGGGTACATAGTTAAAAAGAAACGTAGTACGTGAGACAAAATTGTCTCGTGAGAAACATGGGTTTTAGACCCGGTTAGAAATAATTGCAATAAAATAATAATTAAATAATTATCACATTGCACATAGTCAATCATACTCTAAGGCTTGCCATAAGCTCACACATACGTAACGGGCTTCCCCGAAACAAACTCCCCCGATATAGGTTATCTAGGTAAACTCCCCCGTTTCCGGGTTATCTATTTCTCCCCTGATTTCCGGGTTATCTCAAACTCCCCTGTTTTCCGGGTTATCTATTTCTCGACACACTACCCTTGCGCAGGGTGGTACCGCCCCAAGTAGGTGTCACTAACTCCCCGAACCTGTGTGGGTTGTCTAGGATCCAATTGATTAGCTACCACATAACAAATCATCAACCTGAGCCAATGCTCCAAATCATAACTCATATCATACTAGTAGCAACTAACAAATCAATTAACAATTCAATTCAATTCATACTTGTATCAATTCAATCTTTTTCTTTATTAAAACAATTATCTAATAAAAACTTTATAAATCATTTCAATCTATAAAACATGGGTTTCTATGTACTCAGAAAAGATCACATGTACTCACCTTAGCAATGCTATCCGATACTTGTGTTAATCAACACAAATCCTTACTCCCCAATCAAGGAAGAACTTTTAAACACAAGTTCTTCTTGACCTAACATCAATGTCAATACAAAAACTAGTTATTATTCATAACTAATCAGTAATCATTCCATATTAACCTTACTAACCACCAAGTTCATCCAACTTGGTGGAATCTTAAACCCTAGCTCAAGATTTTCCATTATAAATCCCAAATCCAACTTGTACATGAAGGAATTATTGAAGGAATTATGTGCACAGTCAGTCAACCTATGATGATACATCCATGCCTACGAAACACTTAAGGGTCACACCGGTGAGTGCATGTAATACGAGCAAGATAAGCAATGATACTACGAAGAGGAATGATTCATAATAGTCATTATGAATCAGTTAAGTATTAAGTTAAGTTTAACTTATTACTAGACATTTAGTAGTTAAGTGCAACAATAATAAACTAGTTAAACTATAAGGGTTTAAAGTGTAAGAGTTAAGTTTAATTAAGAGATTAATCTTAATTAAACTAGAAGGACTTAAATGAAACTTATTCTATTATAAATAGAAGGCTTAAAGTTTCATTTAAACAAAATCATAATATTCCCTTGCACCTAAATCGAAACCCTAGCCCCTCCTCCCTTTGGTTTCGGCCGAACACTCCCAAGAACACCAAGTTTGGTGTTCTTCGTTCTTCGTGTTCTTCGTGTTCTTCAAGTTTTGAAGAACAAGTTTATTTCTTAGATCAACTAGAAGATCGCTTGATTTGTTCATCATCAGTGGATCAATCTTAAGCAAACAACAAGGTATGTTTTGGAAAACCCTTTACTCCCTTCTTCCTCTTGGACGAATTTCGGCCAAAGAACCCTAGGGTTCTTTGGTTGATGGTCGACGAACACACACAAGTATGTGTGTGTGTTCGAGTTCTTCGTACAAGGTTTATTTCTTGTTAACCTAATCTAGTTTTCCAACATCTCAATCCTTTAGGATTTAAGGATTAGGTTTAATCCCAGTTCCGCATTTAGGGATTAAATCAGCTAGTTAGTTTTAACCGGTCAAGAACAAGTTCATGTTCTTGGTCAGCAAGGTTCGAACTCGTGTACTAGGTGGTCGATCCAAGTGATTGATCAGTCGCATGGTGCGTAGTAAATCCCTACAGTGGTATCAGAGCGTTGGTTTAGAAATCTAGACTAGATTAACAAAGGTTGTTTGTTACTTTAATTTACAAGTTTTTTTTTGTTTCAAGTTTTTTCTTCTTTCTTCTTCATGTTTTTCGAAAATAAGGGAAGAAACCCTAAGACCAAGAACATTAAACTAGTCTAAGTTAGTTTGGTCAAGAAGGTTTCTAGAAAACCCTAACAAGTTTTCGAAACCCTAGAAAGAACCCTAGGATCAAGTATATTAAATAAGATATGTTTAATTGATCAAAAGGATTCTTTCCATAAACCCTAGAATTTTCGTGACCTAGAAAGAACCCTAGGATCAAGTATATTAAACAAGATATGTTTAACTGATCAAAAGGATTCTTTCCTAAAAGCCTTAGGATTTTCGTGAATCTAGAGGAAACTTGGACACCAAGTATGTTAAACTAGCCTAGTGTAATTGGTGGAAAAGTTTCTTAGTGTTAAGATTTTTGAAAACCCTAAAGAACCCTAGAACATTAAACTAGTTTAAGTTTAATAGTTTAAAAGTATTAATTAGGATAATAATCTAAAACCTAATTAATTAGACAAGTTTATGTCTAATAGGTTTAATTATTATTTTGATAGATTTATTAAAGCGAGTTCTTTAAACCTAGTAATTTAGACAAAGTTTATTGTCTATAAGGTTTAAATTAAAGAGTTTAAATAAATTTATTAAAAGTTATAATCTATCTTAGAATTTAAACAAAGTTTGTTGTTTAAAAGGATTGATTAGAATTAGTCTTTTAATTAAAAATAATGTCTTTGATCAAGAAAGTCAAAACCCTAGTTTTGATTGATCAAAAGCAAGATTAGGGTTCATCTAATTAATTTAGAAAATTGATAAAGAAGATGTTAATTTTTAAGTTCTAAAAATTAACAAGATATACTTAATTATGTGTTTATATATATGTATTTAAATTTTTTGAAATTTTTATTTATGAGGTGAAATTGAATTTTAAAAGATATAATAAGTTTATACGTATTTTAATTAGATTAAGTTAAAATACATATGTATAAGCTAGATGTAATGTTCTTATTAGAATGTTACAAGTTTGTTATTATAAATATACATATATACACGAACATATACATTAAATACAAGTTAAAATGGAACAATTAAAAAGGGTAATGTTATTTTGATCTTTGAAAGATAATATTATAATTAGTTATTGTATAAGTTATAATATAATTAAAACTAGAAAATACAAAGTTATGATTTCATTATAACTAGAAATTGTACAAGTTGAAATTATATGATTAACTAGAAATATACAAAGTTATATATATATATATATATATATATATATATATATATATATATATATATATATATATATATATATATATATATATATATATATATATATATATAGAAGTGAGATCCTGTGAGGACTCTTTTTTCAGTGAGGACTCGCGATGACACCTCATAAAAATTTCAAAAAATTCCGAAAAAAATATATATAACCCACCATGATTATTACTACATTTGACATAAAAAATTTCAAAAAAAAATTATGATCCACTTTTTTTAGCGAATCATAACAATGATCCAGATTTTTTTTTTGTGGATCATTATTATGATCCATATTTTTTTTTGGATCATTTTTGGAAATTTTTTTTTTGGATATTATACATAGTGATTTTAAAGTTTAAAAAAGGAAGTTTTTTGAAAAAAGTTTGTTTTGGATCATTTTTAGAGTTTTTTTTGGAGTCCTCACAGTCCTCGCGAGGAAAAGAGTCCTCACCGGATCCGGACCCTATATATATATATATATATATATATATATATATATATATATATATATTAAGATGTATAAAAGTTATAAATTATTATAACTAGATAATTATACAAGTATAAATAACAAGAACCTATATTTAACTAGTTCAAGTTAAATATAAGAAAGGTTTAAACAAACTAGAGAATTATTAAATATAGTTTTTATATAATAGGTTTATTAGTTTCACCAAGTACAAACCGGTGATTGTTAGCTTAAGTTTCATCATGGTTGTTGAAGCTAGTGGGAGCTACACAAGAAAATCACAAAGTTTATAAGTGTGTCGTTAAGGCATAAGTTATGGTCGAATTTAATAAGTAAGAAATAAATGTTTAATTTCATTATTAGACATATGAAAAACTATTTATGTTAAAACTAAGTTTATGTTTCAAGTTCATGAATCGGAAAAGTTTTAAAAGTTTAACATAAGTTTTATAAGTTTTTCAAGTAATATAAAAACAAGTAAGTTTTTATTAGAAATAAGGTTTCTCACAAAACCTAGTAAAACGTTTTGTATATCTCGTTTTAGGTATACATGTAAAATCGTGTGAATTCTTGAAACTATAAGTTTTAAAGAATAGTTCTTATGTTTAAAGAAGGTGTCTTGGAGAACCATACAATTCACAAGTCACACATTTTTAAACAAGGATTAAGATTGGAATAAAAGTTTAAGTTTAGTTTTAAGACTTAAACAAACCCAAGAAAATCTTAGATCGAAGTACTATCCACCTAATGGAACACCTCACTTGTTAAACGATATTCATATTGTAAGGATAAAGAACCTTAGATATGGATTCAAATCATTGCGAGTGTTAGGGTGCGTAAGGTTCTATGATAATCGGGAGTCCCGGCGCAGAGCATCGCATTGTCTTAGATGGTCTGATCTACTTTGGTGATAATCGGGAGTCCCGGCCCAAAAAGTACTTGAGTAGAATAAACATACTAGACTTTATTACTAACTTAGAAATGTACAATTAGATTGTACAAAGTTGTAATAAGTTGTAAGTCTAAAGATTCTACGACCCCTAGGAATCGTGTCAAGTCTTGATACGATCGGTAAGGAAGTTACCTACCAGAAATAGCATGTCTCGTCAGGAAGTGCCCAAACCTTGCGGAGAGAATGTGATATATGGATCCTAGGCCTAAAATATTAATTATGGGTTTATAATATATTTTAGAGAATGTTTATTGATGATTACTAATTAAACTGGGTTTGATTTGTAGATGGCAGCAACAAATGTGATTGCGACAACAAGTACCAACAATCTCTCACTTCGCTCAATCCTCAAAAAAGACAAGTTGACTGGGTCAAACTTTCTCAACTGGGAGCGCAATCTTTGTATTGTGCTCAGGCATGAGAGAAAATGGTATGTCTTGGAGAGAGCACTACCGAACACCCCTGCTGTTAGTGCCAGAGCTGAAACGAGGCAAGCTTATGATAAGCATGTCAGTGATGCACTTGATGTGAGCTGTTTAATGCTAGCCATCATGAGTCCTGAGTTACAAGCGGGACTTATGGATGTGCCTGCATTTGAGATGATCCAGCAACTTAGGGATTCATTTCAAGAGCAAGCTCGCACCAAGAGGTTTGACATCAATTGAGCCTTCAACTCTTGCAAGATGGTTAAAGGAATGCCGGTGAGTGCCCACGTCATGAAAATGAAGTGACACATGGATCATTTCGCTAGACTTGGTCACCCCATAACGTTGCAAATGGCAACAGATAATATACTCAACTCGTTGTCTGATGACTACGAGTCTTTTGTGGCCAACTACAGCAAACGTAATATGGATAATTCCATTCCCGAGCTACAATCTATGCTCGAGGCTGTTGAGTTGAATATAGAGACCAATTCTAAAAGAGGTCGCATAACTGATGGCAGCGATGAGGATGGGCATGGTGGTAAAGGAAAGGGTAAAACCTATCTTAACCAAGGAGTGCCAAATGGTAAAGGTGTCAAACAAAAGGTCAAGAAGGTTAAGCCTAACACTGCGAGGACCGAGAACCGGTGCTTCAAGTGTGGTGAGGCTGGGCATTGGAAAAGAAATTGTCCAAAGGGTGCAAGTGGTAGTGGAGGAAACGCAAGTTCCTCAGGTAACACAACCACACTTCTTAATCACTTTTAGATACTTGTAAAGTACGTTACGAGTAATCTAACTTTTGCAATCGTTTATTGCAGGAGGAGATGGAAAGTGATAGTGACCGGCATGAGATGGTGATGATCCCAAGAGCACCAAGTTTTTTATAATTCAGTTTTTTTCAGTGGATTCGTTTTAAACAATTTTACTTTATTGTTTGGATAATTTTATTTTGTTAAAAAAAGTTTCTTTTTTGGTTTTAATCAATTATCGAATCCATGGTTGAATTATATTGTGTGCATGTGTGATAATTACACTAGTCAAGGTTTATGACTAGATTGTAAGTCAAGTTTTGATTTACTTATGTTTCATGTTTATATATATTTGTTTGATTGTTGTATAAATAATGTCTTCATAGCTCAAGGTATTTAGATGCTAGTAATTAGAAAGTTTTTCTAATGAAAGTATTTAAAAGTTTTATGGAAGCATAAGTTTCAATAGTTATTGAACTTAGTTAAAACATCTTAAGTAATAGTCATTACTTATGATAGAAAGTTTTAAAGTATTAGTATTAATATAGTATGATTATATTGGATATAATCAAGATAGACTTTAAAGAGTATTATTACAAGTTTTTTTTACTTGTAGTAAAGGATTTAATGAAGTCATAATTCCCTAATAGGAATAGTTGGATATTCGGATAATCCAAGTAAAATGACTTAGACATTAAATGACTCTTAAAAGGGACAAACTATATTAAAGTATTTAAGAATTAAAAGGTATTATTGCAAGTATTTTATACTTGTAATAAATACAATATTTAATCAAGTCATAATTCCCTAATTGGAATAATGGATATTTGTCAAATCCAAGTAGCGACTTTGGCATTAAATAAGATTCTTAAAAGAGTACTAATGTATTTAAGAATTGATAGTATCATTTCAAGTGTTTTATACTTGTTAGATATAGTAATCAATAAATATCATAATTCCATAAACAGGAATGTTGGATATTCACAAATCCAAAGTATGATCTTAATTATTGATAGAATTCTTAAAAGATTGAACTACAAGTTATTGACTAGGTCAAAGTAGTTTAAGAGATGCTTAAGTTCCATAAAAGTAAGTGGGAGCTAAGACTAACGTAATTCATTAAAGATGTTAGTGAATTCAGTAAGTTAGTAAAAGACATTAACAACAAGTTTTTACCATGTCGTAAGCCAAAGAGTTAAGAGAAATGATAAATGATCGTTGATTAGATTATTGCAAACCTAATAGCGTGATCACAAGTCTTGTGATTAATTATTGCATATCTAATAGGTTGTTAACACTTCAGTGGATAACACAATCATTTAAGAAAATTTCTTTAACTAGTAAAGATATCTACAAATCAAGTAACTAAAGGAGACTTTAGTTACAAGGATAATTTATGAATTCAAGAAACTAAGGAGTTAATTTCCAATCCTCCTATGTTTACCGAATTACATAAAAGGCAAGACTAGAATATGTTCTAGATTGTTGCAAGAACAATATCTAGCAAAGACAAAAGTAATAGTATTCCTAAATACTCGTCTTATGTCTTTAGTTTAATAGAAATGATTGGTTTAGTGATGAAGTTACAACCTAGGTTGTAAAAATCATTAAGTAATCAACGTGAACGAAAGGAATAAGTAATGATCCAGTAATAATTCAGTATCTATGTCCAGTGAGGAATAAAACTTGAGTTAGTATCATTCTTATTCAGACTTTGTATGTTTTACAAGATCCATGAATAAAAGTCTATTTATTCAAGAAGACACAAAATCCGTGACTACTCGTCTTGGTGGGAACCTCGATGGGACGTTAACGTCATCACGGTATTTGGTGGTAGATTCGAAGTTCTTCGAAGATAGCTACACAAGTTTTGTGTAAACCAAATATCGGTGATATTCTGTTGGAGGCTCAACGAATATTGGATTGACCACCGCGACAATACTTCGTGGTTGAAAAGTTCAAAAGTATTGTTCACTATGATTGTCCTTAAGCCTGAGGTATTTGGTTTAGGATACAATGACTAATGTGCTTTGGTTCAACTTAGACAATACTGAAATACGTTTGTCATACGCGGCGATACTAGGTACAAAGGAAGTTGTATTTTAAATCGAAATATACAAGATGGTAATTCCACCTCCTTTTTAGGAGAGATATTTATAGGTCCTTTGACGTGATGAGATAACTGGAAAGTGCATGGCCATGCCCAAACGAACTGATTTGTTTTTTGTCGTTTATCACAACAGTGGGAATCAAGAAGTCATGAAATGATTTCGAATACAGGAGTTGATAATTTCTACCATGCTCGTATTCGTTATCACAAATATCGTGCTGCAAGGGATGAGCCTAACATAGTTTGCCCAAGAAGTAGAGACAGAGTGTTCTTTACTAGGAGACGCTATTAAAGAGTTTTTCATAAACCATACCTGGGTTACGTAAGCTGTTTTTATGGGGTTGGTTACCTACATGCCCATCTAGAAGGCCACTGTAGCTCGTATCATTAAGACAAAGGTTACAGACTTGCACAAGTGGGAGTCTGAAGGAATTATGTGCACAGTCAGTCAACCTATGATGATACATCCATGCCTACGAAACACTTAAGGGTCACACCGGTGAGTGCATGTAATACGAGCAAGATAAGCAATGATACTACGAAGAGGAATGATTCATAATAGTCATTATGAATCAGTTAAGTATTAAGTTAAGTTTAACTTATTACTAGATTAGTTTAACTAACTAATTGATACAAGTAGTTGTACATTTACTAGTTGAGTAAATATACAATGTGTTAATTATAGATTATCCATGATATGATTTAAAGCTATTAAATCATATAGTAATTGGATAATATTGTTGTATAAATTATATAAAGGTTATTATATAATTAACTATTAGAAGTATAAACACAAGTGTATAATTCGTGTATATGGGTACCGAATTATTAGTGTGTTAATACTAGACATTTAGTAGTTAAGTGCAACAATAATAAACTAGTTAAACTATAAGGGTTTAAAGTGTAAGAGATATGTTTAATTAAGAGATGAATCTTAATTAAACTAGAAGGACTTAAATGAAACTTATTCTATTATAAATAGAAGGCTTAAGGTTTCATTTAAACCTAATCATAATATTCCCTTACACCTAAATCGAAACCCTAGCCCCTCCTCCCTTTGGTTTCGGCCGAACACTCCCAAGAACACCAAGTTTGGTGTTCTTCGTTCTTCATGTTCTTCGTGTTCTTCAAGTTTTGAAGAACAAGTTTATTGCTTAGATCAACTAGAAGATCGCTTGATTTGTTCATCATCAGTGGATCAATCTTAAGCAAACAACAAGGTATGTTTTGGGAAACCCTTTACTCCCTTCTTCCTCTTGGACGAATTTCGGCCAAAGAACCCTAGGGTTCTTTGGTTGATGGTCGACGAACACACACAAGTATGTGTGTGTGTTCGAGTTCTTCGTACAAGGTTTCTTTCTTGTTAACCTAATCTAGTTTTTCAACATCCCAATCCTTTAGGATTTAAGGATTAGGTTTAATCCCAGTTCCGCATTTAGGGATTAAATCAGCTAGTTAGTTTTAACCGGTCAAGAACAAGTTCATGTTCTTGGTCAGCAAGGTTCGAACTCGTGTACTAGGTGGTCGATCCAAGTGATTGATCAATCGCAAGGTGCGTAGTAAATCCCTACAGTACACAATGATTACAAGCCTACAAGGAGTGTTTTACACTCATGATAGTTCATCTTCCCCAAAGATGATATGGTTGGTTCCCAAAACCACCATTTTTACCCATATTAAGCTCAAAATCAAGGTAGATAAGCAAGATGATCAAGAATTCTTACCCTTGATGTTTCAGTCCTTCAAGATGGTGAAGATTTGAGCTCTTGAGCTCCAAAAACGTGCAAGAAGCTCTAAAAACGGCTGCTATAGATCTAGGGTTATAGGTGTTATGAGCCCTAGCCTTCACACAACTTTATATAGTTCAGGGCCCCCTCGCGCCCCGCTCGCACCGAGCTCGCGCCGCGAAGAGACGCGCCTCTGCCCGCTGGTTGCCACATTTTACCAGCCTTCGCGCCAGGCTCGTGCCGCGACCTCAAAGCGAGGTCAACGCGAGACCTTCACATTTGGTCGCTGGATTTTCTGTTTGCTGAAACGCTTACTCGCGTCTGCCTCACGCCGCGAGGGCTGTCTGGGTCACTTTCTTGCCTTTTAAACTTGTTTCCATCCAAGTCTTAACCCATACTTGGTTATACCAAGTCCCAAACATTCAAACACTCGATAAAACACACTCAAAACATAAACTTATATAAATAACGAAATTCGAAAAAATCCCAAATTAAATATACGATAATAAAAACATAAAATTACGGTTGTTACAACTATCTACCCCTTAAGAGGATTCCGTCCTCGGAATCGTCTCATAATCTACAAATCCGGGTAGTGTTTCTTCATCTCATCTTTGACTTCCCAAGTCAAATTTGGCTCAAGGGAATGCTTCCACTTGACCAACACTAGCACAATCTCTTTGTTCCTTAATTTCTTCGTTTGGGCCTCCAATATGGCCTCGGGGTCTTCAATCAACCGATTGGGTGCATCGACCCGCATATCTTGAAGTGGGATCACATTCTCAACTTCACCTAAGAACTTCTTCAAATTACAAACATGAAATGTGTCATGCACACCTTGCCACTCGGGTGGGAGTTCAAGCTTGAAAGCTTGAAGCCCAATTCTTTCCAAAATCTTAAACAGTCCAACATACCGTGGACTTATCTTTCCTTTCTTACCGAACCTCATCACGCCTTTCCAAGGCGACACTTTCAACATCACCATATCACCAACATTCAAATCATATGGTCTCTTTTTCAAACCCGAATAACTCTTTTGGCGATCTTGTGCGGCTTTCATATTCGTTTGAATTATTCCGATTTTCTCGTTTTTTTATTTTCACAATCTCGGGACCCGTGGGTTTTTTTCTCACCCGCCTCTAACCAACAAGAAGGCGTCCTACACTTTCTCCCAAACAATGCCTCAAACGGTGGCATTTTAATTGTCGAGTGATAACTATAGTTATACGAAAATTCAACTAATGGTAAATGTTCATCACATTTACTACCAAAATCCATTACACACGATCTCAACATATCTTCGACCGTTTGGATCGTCCTTTCACTTTGACCATCGGTTTGTGGATGGTAAGTCGTGCTCAATCGTAACTTTGTTCCCAACTCTTCTTGGAGTGATCTCCAAAATCTCGAGGTAAACCTTGCATCCCGATCGGACACAATCGACATCGGTACCCCATGCAAACGAACAACCTCATCAACATACAATTTTGCCAACTTCTCGAGTGGCATAGTTTCCCGAATAGCTAGGAATAACGCACTTTTTGTTAACCTATCAACAATCACCCAAATGGCGTCATGATTCCTACTTGTCTTTGGAAGACCAACAATAAAATCCATGGTGATGTCTTCCCATTTCTCGGCTGGCACTTGCAATGATTTTGCAACTCCATAAGGCACTTGGTGCTCGGCTTTCACTTGTGCACACGTGGCACACTTTGAAATGTATTTTGCTACCCTCGACTTCATCCCCCGCCAACAATAAATTCTCTTCAAGTATTGATAAGTCTTTGTACTTCCGGGATGAATCGAGTACTTGGACTTGTGAACATCATTCAATAATACTTTTCGGTTTCCACCGAATTTCGCAACCCAAATCCGACCATTCACGGTTTTCAACCCTTGAACATTTTCTTCAAATAATTGGTTCTTTCCCAATCTCTCTTGTCTATATTCCTCTTTTCCCATCACTTCGGTTTGTGCGGTTTTTATTTTTTCAATAAAGCTAGATACCACTTCAATCCGCATCAACTTAGCCTTAACCGGCTTGTCATAGACTTTTCTACTCAAGGCGTCGGCTACCACATTAGCCTTTCCTTCATGATAAACGATTTCACAATCGTAGTCACTAATCAACTCAAACCATCTTCTTTGTCTCATATTCAAATCCTTTTGTGTAAACACATACTTAAGACTTTTGTGATCCGTGTACAATGTACACTTTGTTCCATACAAGTAATGCCTCCAAATCTTTAAGGCAAAAATAATCGCCGCCAACTCTAAATCATGAGTAGTATACCTCTTTTCCGCATCCTTCAATTGTCTTGAAGCATAAGCTATCACTTTACCTTTTTGCATCAAAACACAACCGAGACCTTTGTTCGAGAAGTCACTATACACCACGAAATCTTCCATACTATCGGTGCATTGCACAATTTCTCCTTCAACAAGGCAAAAGCGTCTTCTTGCTTTTTCCCCCAATCAAACTTCACATCTTTTCTCGTTAACATAGTGAGTGGGACCACCACTCGGAAAAAATCTTCAATAAATCTTCGGTAATAACCGGCTAACCCAAGAAAACTTCTTACTTTGGTTGGAGTCTTCGGTGCTTCCCAATTCTTTACCTCTTTAATTTTGGACGGGTCAACTTTTATCCCGCTTCGGGATACTCCATGACCAAGAAATTGAACTTCCCGCAACCAAAATTCACACTTCGAGAATTTTGCATACAATTTCTCTCGTTTCAAAACTTCTAGAGTTTGCTTTAAGTGTTCTTCATGTTCTTCTTCGGTTTTGGAGAAAATAAGAATACCATCAATGAACACGATGAGAAATTTATCGAGAAAACGTTTACAAACCCTATTCATGAGATCCATGAAAATATCCAGGGCATTCATCAGATCGAATGGCATCACCAAAAATTCATAATGCCCATAACGTGTTCTAAAGGCCGTCTTCTCGGTATCACCCTCTTTAACCTGAACTTGATTGTAACCCGATCTCAAGTAAACCTTGGAGAAATAATCGGCTCCTTGAAGTTGATCGAACAAATCGTCTATCCTTAGCAAAGGATACCGGTTCTTAATCGTCATCTTGTTAAGCTCTCGGTAATCAATACACATCCTCATTGAACCATCTTTCTTCTTTACAAATTAAACCGGTGCACCCCATGGCGAAGAACTAGGACGGATAAAACCTTTATCAAGTAAATCTTGTAGTTGAGACATTAACTCCCGCATTTCGGTTGGAGCTAAGCGATACGGGGCTCGGGCAATCGGCATCGCCCCCGGAACTAAATCAATGCGAAACTCGACTTGTCTCTCCGGTGGGAAACCGGGTAAGTCGTCGGGAAAAACTTCGGGGAAGTCCCGAATTATCTTCACATTCTCAATCGTTTTCTTCTCTTTTCTTCCATCTAACACATAGGCTATAAACGACGAGAATCCTTTTGACAAACATTTTCTTGCTTTAATGGCGGTAATAAGATTTGGTATATGGTGCCTCTTCTCCCCATAAATATACACTTTCTCATTATCGGGCGACTTTACGACACCAACTTCTTTCCACATAAAATCTTGGCTTGGTGGATTCCCAACCAATCCATTACAATAATCACATCAAAAGCCTTAATTCCCAGAGGCATCAAATCGACCTTAAATTTTTATTATCGATTTCTAGTTCACAATCTCTTTAAATGTGTTGAACCATAAAGGTTTTCCCATTGGCAACTTCTATCTCATATACATCATCAAGCAATTCTAATGGAACATCCAAATTAACACCAAATTCGTGAGACACGAAAGAATAGGTAGAACCCGAATCAAACAATATATGAGTGGGTATGGAGTTTATGAATAATGTACCTGAGATGACATCATGAGTCTCCTTTGCTTCTTAACATGTGAGTTGGAAGGCATGCCCCTTAACCTTCAATCGCTCCGGTTTCTTGTGAGCGGTTGACTCCAACATTTCGGTTCCCTTCTTTGGGCAAGTATTACTATAATGCCCTTTCTCGTGACACGAGAAACATTCCACTTTATCAAGGATCTTCACCTTGCAATCTTTAGCTTTGTGGCCAAAACGCCCACACTTGAAACAATCATTCGAATCCGCCTTGCATTCACCTTTGTGGTCCCTACCACATTTTTGACAACCTCCAACATACCTTGATTGGACCCGCTCGGGGTGAACTTGCTCTTCTTTGATGGCCCCGAAAAACTTTCAAACTTTCTCTTTTCATTACCAACCGACCTCTCTTGTACTCTTCTTTTTCCTAATTGCTCAACACTTCGGGCGACATTGATCGCCTCATCAAGAGTAGCCGCCCTTTTCACCTCTAGCTCATACTCCCATGGAAACCCATTAGCAAACCGAACCACACGACTACGTTTGGTGGGGTAGGTAGTTGACATAAACGGAAGGTATCCCGTGAACTTCTTCGTATACTCATCCAAGGTCAAATTTCCTTTCTTGAAGTGCAAGAACTCTTCCAACAACTCTTCTAACTCCCTCTCGGGACAAAACTTCTCCTTGAGTCTTCTAGTGAACTCTTCCCACAATATCTTATAAACGGCTTTCTTTCCCAAAGTCTCATACACGGTATACTTTTCCTCGCCTTAATGGCGGTAATCACATTAGGCATGTGATGTCGTTTCTCCACATACACATACACTTTCTCATTCTCGGGTGTCCTAATCGACACTATTTTCTTTCCACACAAAATCTTGGCTTGGTGCATACCCAACCAATCCATACCGATAACCACATCAAACGCCCTAATTCCCATGGGCAACAAATCTACCTTAAACTTTCTACCGTCTATTTCTATTTCACAATTTCTATAAATACATTCAACCATAGACGTTTTCCCGTCGGCCACTTCTATCTCATAAACCTCATCTAACATCTCGGACGGCACATTCAATTTACAACCGAACTCATAAGACACAAACGAATAATTGGAACCCGTATCAAACAAAATATGAGTTGGCAAGGAGTTAATGAATAAAGTACCTGACACCACATCGTGTGCCTCCTTCGCCTCCTCCCGAGTGAGTTGGAAGGACCCTCCCTTCACTTTTGCCGGTTCCACTTTCTTTTGAGCCGTGGACACCATCGACTCGATTCCCTTCTTTGGGCACACATTGCTATAGTGCCCCTTCTCGTGGCACGAGAAACATTCCACGTCGGCCAACGACTTGACCTTACAATCCCGGGCTACATGCCCCGGTCTACCACAACTAAAGCAAGACCTCAACCCACTTCGGCACTCGCCGGTATGATTCTTCCCGCACTTCTTGCACGAGGCAACACTTCCTTGTTTAGAGAAGCTCGAAGTGAACTTCCCTTTCTTGAACGAACTAGAGCCGCTCTCGGCTTTCCTTTTCTCGCCCACATGGGCCCTCTCGGCAATCCGTGCCTCATTCACTTCTTCCACACCTCGGGCGGCACTAATGGCCTCATCAAGTGAGACCGCCCTCTTGACTTCCAATTGGTAGTCCCACGGTAACCCACAAGCGTACCGGACTACCCTCATTCTCTCCTCCGAGTAAGTTTTTGCAACAAACGGGAGCAATCCCGTGAACTCTCTCGAGTATTCTTCAACCGACATATCACCCTTTTTAAGGGTCACAAACTTCTCATGCATCTTTTCTAAATCCCTCTCGGGACAAAACTTCTTCCTCAACCTCGCGGTAAACTCATCCCATGACATTTTCTCAATCACCTCCCTCCCGAGGGTCTCATACACGATATCCCACCAAACCATAGCATCCTCCTTTAATAATTGTGACGCATACGTCACCATATCCGCTTTCTTACACTTGCTACAACCGATTACCCTCTCGGTCTCTCGGATCCACCTCATGGTCACCTTCGGGTACAAACTACCCTTGTACACATTCGGCTTACAAGCCATGAAGGATTTAAAAGAACAACCATCTCTTTCATCGGGCTTTGCCCTAGCATCACTTTGGCCACCCGTGGAGGATTTCCCTTCCCCGGTGCCACTACCCCCGGTTCTCTCATCCGATTTCGTCTCGGATTCACGGTCTCCTCCCGACCTCTCACGGTCCCCAATAATACGGTGCACTTCTTCGGCCACCGTTCCTTTGATTTGATCTATAATGGTTTGGAGATCCGCCATGGTTACTGGAGTTCTATTTGCTCCGACCTCCGACTCACCCATTCGATGCATCGACGGTTGACTTTCTTGTTCAACCACAACCTCAACATGAGGTATCTCCTCCTCCCGGGCCTCCGGGGCTCTACCACTTCTACGCGTGGTCACCATTTCTTTCAATCAAGACTATACGAAAGACATTAAACATTTAGTACCTTGTGTACAACCCATTAGTCGCATAAGACTCAATATCCATAATTATATCAAATTTCATCGGTCCCCTAGGTTCAACCCTAACTTAATATAAAGTCTCAAGGTCAACCTATGATCTTAAGGAATCTTATATTCCTGAACCTGAGTACATAGCAAAACAACAAGGAGTACGTGAGACAAAAACGTCTCGTGAGTTACATGGGTTTAGACCCATTAATAATAATAATCGTTTATCCAAGTAATCAACAAACAAGTAATTTCGTCCATCTATATAGTCACCCTATGGTGACTCTAAACCTTGCTTTCCTAGCAACACATATCTAGTTATCGGGTTGCCCCCGAGCTAACTAGCAACACTAACGTGCCTAACTATCGGGTTGCCCCGAACTAGCTAAAATCACCCATATATCCAACTATCGGGTTGCCCCCGAACTAGCTAGAAACACTATCCTATCTAACTATCGGGTTGCCCCCGAACTAGTTAGAAACATCACCATGTTTAGTTATCGGGTTGCCCCCGAACTAACTAGCATCACGTCATCTCGTTCTCACCATAACTCAAAGGTTATGTCAATCTAGTTCTCGGCTATCACATTCATCATCAAACCAGTTCGTTAAATATTAACAATAATACATAACTAACTAAACAACTATAAGTCTACTCAATGAAGCAATTAGACCGTAACACAAGTATAAAAATGTATTTCAAAGGCTATGTACTCGATAAAGTCCACACGTACTCACCTTAGCAATATAATGCTCCAACTGTATTCTTTCCGCCGGTTTCCTCGTCCCAACAATTTGGTCAAACTCCAAGACTTCACCGGAAGCCTAATTCAACAATCATACAATGTTCAACACCACATACTACTAATAATGTATCCATTAATCACTAGATACCATCAACTAACACTTTCCCCCAATTATGGTAATTTACCAAACCCTAGGTTTAACCAACCCTTAAGATTCCTACCAATCGAAATCATACACTTGTTTCCTTTGTTAATATACCATTTATTAAGTGTATACATCATTTATTCACCATAAACCACAACCCCCAATAACTAGGGTTTCAACCCAACCATCAAAATACATAGATCTAGAGCTACAAAGATCAAGGATTGAAGATATACCTTTAATCTTCACTTAGGAGTGAAATCTACCAAAGATTTGTGAAGAGATCAACCACAATCTGCACTAGAGCTCCAAAATCGCCAAGAAGAAAACTAGGGTTTTGGAAATGCATTTAATGAGCTAAAACCCGACTTTAATGCTGTCGACCAGAGTTCACGGCGCGAACTAAGTTCGCGTCGCTAACTTTCCCTTGCACGCGAACTTCGCGATCGTTAACGGATCGTGATCTACCATCGCCAGATACAACAATCCGTGGAGGGAGTTCACGATCGTGAACTAAAGTTCACGCCGTGAACTTCCCTCGTACAGCAGGGCTGCACATTTCGGTCTAGGTCTCGACCCGGTTTCGCCCATAACTTTCTCATCCGGTCTCCAAACGACACGAAACCAATTCCTACGTTCTTTAAACGATTTATCCATATTTATCATATTTTTATTCAATTTATTTATTTACAAATTTCGGGTCGTTACATTGCACTTGCTACTTTCAAGCACATGTTCCGTCTCCCGAATCCAACGAACGCTCACTTTCGGTTCCGTACTCCCGCGATAGTTGTCTGGTCGGCATGCAAGGAATGTTTTGTAAGAATATCCTTCACGTTCAATCTTTCTTTCTTCACCACTCTCCTCATTGGAGGACTTCTCGGTCGGGACGCTATTGTCCGTTGACTTAGTCTTTGTGAGGGGTGGGGAATCCTCCACTTCCTCCCTCTTCTCTTCATCACGACCCTCATCCTCATCCCTTTCCTCACCATCGTAGTTCAACCGTTCATTTATGATCCGATTAACATCTTGTTGCATCACTTGTCTCATATTAGTGAGCATGGATTGAATAGCCTCCATTGTTACCGGGGTATTATTGTTCCCAGCACCCGAATCGGCCATTCCATTCCCATCTCGGTTCGCATTCGGAATCGCATTCGAAGCTTGTTCTCCATCCAACAAGACTCGACCATTTCTCGTTCTAGCCATCTTACTATAATAAGATATCAACCCAAATAGAATCCAATTACTTGACTAAATACTCACAATAATACATAAGAAAAACTCGATTCAAAACAATTCCCTTAATGGTCAACCCTAATTCTCAAAGGTCAACCTAACTTCTTATAGAACGTAATGTCCCAAAACCCACGTTTAAGTTACTTAGACTAAAGCTCTGATACCAAGTTGTAACACACCAATTTTTCAACAAAATTTAAACTTTTAAAATAATAAACTTTAAGTCTTACAAACCAAGTATCTCAAGAATATGGTTTAAATATAACATTTGGAATAATTAATAAGTACCAAAAACCGGTGTTACAAGTATATCAAAACTAAAGTCTAGAGAATTAAATATGTACACCGAGCTAATCACTTCCAAATGCTAACTACTACGGGCCGCCTAATCCTTAGCTCCCGAACCTGAGAACATAGTAAAAAAGAAACGTAGTACGTGAGACAAAATTGTCTCGTGAGAAACATGGGTTTTAGACCTGGTTAGAAATAATTGCAATAAAATAATAATTAAATAATTGTCACATTGCACATAGTCAATCATAATCTAAGGCTTGCCATAAGCCCACACATACGTAACGGACCTCCCCGAAAAAAACTCCCCCGATATGGGTTATCTAGGTAAACTCCCCCGTTTCCGGGTTATCTATTTCTCCCCCGATTTCCGGTTATCTCAAACTCCCCCATTTTGCGGGTTATCTATTTCTCGACACACTACCCTTGCGCAGGGTGGTACCGCCCCAAGTAGGTGTCACTAACTCCCCCAACCGGTGTGGGTTGTCTAGGATCCAATTGATTAGCTACCACAAAACAAATCATCAACTTGAGCCAATGCTCCAAATCATAACTCATATCATACTAGTGGCAACTAACAAATCAATTAACAATTCAATTCAATTCATATTTGTATCAATTCAATCTTTTTCTTTATTAAAACAATTATCTAATAAAGACTCTATAAATCATTTAAATTTATAAAACATGGTTTACTATGTACTCAGAAAAGATCACATGTACTCACCTTAGCAATGTTATCCAATACTTGTGTTAATCAACACAAATCCTTACTGCCCAATCAAGGAAGTACTTCCAAATACAAGGTCTTCTTGACCTAACATCAATGTCAATACAATACCTAGTTATTATTCATAACGAATCACTAATAAATCCATATTAACCTTCCTAACCACCAAGTTCATCACTTGGTGGAATCTTAAACCCTAGTTCAAGATTTTCCATCATGAATCCCAAATCCATCTTGTACACAATGATTACAAGCCTACCAGGAGTGTTTTACACTCATGATAGTTCATCTTCCCCAAAGATG
The DNA here is from genome assembly GCA_963853835.1 of Calendula officinalis. NCBI lineage: Eukaryota > Viridiplantae > Streptophyta > Magnoliopsida > Asterales > Asteraceae > Calendula > Calendula officinalis. The sequence goes on from OY970823.1 coordinate 13,721,964, forward strand.
ATATGATTGGTTCCCAAAACCACCATTTTTACCCATACTAAGCTCAAAATCAAGGTAGATAAGCAAGATGATCAAGAATTCTTACCCATGATGTTTCAATCCTTCAAGATGGTGAAGACTTGAGCTCTTGAGCTCCAAAAACGTGCAAGAAGCTCTCAAAAACGGCTGATATAGATCTAGGGGTGTAGGTGTTATCAGCCCTAGCCTTCACACAACTTTATATAGTATAGGGCCACCTCGCGCCCCGCTCGCGCCGAGCTCGCACCGCGAAGAGACGCGGCTCTGCCCGTTAGTTTCCACATTTTACCAGCCTTCGCGCCTGGCTCGCTCCGCGACCTCAACGCGAGGTCAACGCGTACTCAACGCGGGACCTTCACGTTTGGTCACTGGATTTTCTATTTGCTGAAACGCTTACTCGCGCCTACCTCGCGCCGCGAGGGCTGTCTGGGTCAGTTTCTTGCCTTTTAAACTTGCTTCCATCCAAGTCTTGACCCATACTTGGTTATACCAAGTCCAAAACATTCAAACACTCGATAAAACACAACTCAAAACATAAACTAATATAAATAACGAAATTCGAATAAATCCCGAATTAAATATACGATAATACAAACGTAAAATTACGGTTGGTACAGTAATAGATTTAGTGTGGGTCAAACAAGAATTACAATACCACAATAAGTCTTGAAGAAAAACATCCAGACTAAGATTATGCGTAATGGGTGACCAAATCCAGTTTGGTCACCCCTAACACATCACCGTCACATCAACTTTCTCTCTCCTGATCAAACATGCGACCAAACTGCAACCAAACGCATGTAACGGGGCGACCACTATTTTTTAAATTTCATTAATAATATAAAAAACATTTTATTAATTCAAAGTATGAAATGTTTTATAAGAGTTAGGTATTTATAAAGGTGAAAAAATGAGGGTAAAAAAAAGAAATGAGTCAATGAGTAAAAGATAAATGGTTAATTAATTTTAAAGATTTTTTATTTTTAAAATAATAAAAAAGGGTAAAATGGGTAAAATTTGGTTAAAATGATTTATAATCCAACCATATATCTCTTTCTCAGTCGCCTTCGTCTTCCTCAAGTTCACATTTCTCTTTTTCTGATAAGTTTTCTTCCTCAATCTTCAACCTCTCAGCCTTGCCTTCTTCAAATTTGAACACGACCTACAACGGTCGTTTGGCCGACCGTTACACCTTGGGGACGCGTCGCGCGAATTTCACGTATGGGGGAGGGAACGCGTCGTGTAAGGCGACGAAAGGTGAGCGCAGGGGTGTGTCGCACCCTTTACGCCCAATCTAAGCAACAATCTTGATGAAGGTCACTAAAGCATGTCCAGTTGAAAAACTATGAGTTGATGAAGGATTATGTGTCTCTGAATACTTATGCGTCGCTGAAATACCATGGGTCACTGAACAAGACTTAGTCACTCTAGCTTTAGTCGACAAAGAAAGATACAAGTACACTATGAGCTCACTAAACAATGCGCACTTATTGAAAGTGTATCTTTGTGATAACGGTAAGTCACAAACATACATAAATACTTGTTAGAAATCCGTTAGTACTTAGTAGTGCTCGTCAAAAGAAACATCCTTAACACTAACGGAATTCTTACATGTGGACAATTCATACACTTTTAGCTGTTAATCCATACGAACACTATATATAGAGGAGTCGATGGACGAATTCAAAGACACTCACATTCAACGATTCTCACTCTCCTTACAAGAAAATCACAATTCTCAAACAACAACGTGAAATCTTCTTAGTGACACTTATATCACATCATTCATGAATCCTTGTGGTATCAGTGTCTGAGCTTCTATTAGATTATTTGTTAATTGATACTGATCTTAGTTAGTATTTATTGCTTTGTTTATTTCTGTTGGAACAGTTTGTGATAAAATGATTTTCCACAAACTTTGGACCTATATAATGTTATATATATGTGTTATATATATTTATTGGTTGGTAGCTTTGTGTTCTCCTATGTGAGAGCTATGCAACGGTATATAGTGTGTCCAAAGTAGAGTTGTAGTGAATGAGATATCGACTCTCAAAGTACGGTGAAAATAATTTGGACCGGGTGGCCAGAAATGGGTTGAACTTATGTACGCCCGAGCGACCTGCGGACACGAATGCAGCTCCGAAATCTCGGGCTCGTGCGGATCAATTTTTTGCATCTTGTCGACACTACAGTATGCTCGCACTGATCGCCTCAGTACTAATCAGTCTCATACTGACCTCCTCTGTACCGACCACCTCGGTACTGAGTTTTTCGACATGTACTACGCTGCAAAACTAACATGCTGTCCAGTACTGAGTTGTTCAACGTGTACTGTGCAACAGTACTGAGTTGCAGTCTCATACTGACCTGCGTAGCAGACTTCCGGTACTGACCTGCGCAGCAGACTTCCTATACTGAGTTCCAATACTGACTTAGCTGCACTGAGTTCTCGGATTGAGTTCCTGGACTGACCAGGCAGTTACGAAAATTCTGTATTTACAGCAGACTGCAGTAAATGCAAATAATTTGGACCGAGAGGCCAGAAATGGCTTGAACTCATGTACGCCCGAGCGACCTGCGGACACGAATGCAGCTCCGAAATCCAGGGCTCGTGCGGGTCAATTTTTTTGCATCTTGTCGACACTACAGTATGCTCGTACTGACCGCCTCAGTACTGATCAGTCTCATGCTGACCTCCTCTGTACCGACCACCTCGGTACTGAGTTTCTCGACATGTACTGCGCTGCATAACTTACCTGTTGTCCAATACTAAGTTGTTCGACGTGTACTGTGCGACAATACTAAGTTGCAGTCTCATACTGACCTGCGCTGCAGACTTCCCGTACTGACCTGCGCAACAGACTTCCTATACTGAGTTCCAATACTGACCTGCTGCACTGAGTTCGTATACTGAGTTCTCGGACTGAGTTCCTGGACTGGCCAGGCAGTTTCGAAAATTCTGCATTTACAGAAGATTGCAGTTTTGATTTCTTGTTTAACGCTATTGAATGCATTTAATGTTTTGAGTAACATTAACAATCATTCTACACTATAAATAGAGATCTTGAATCTCACTTGTAGACACACCTTTACTCACCTACTTACAAGATCACAAGCTTTCTCTCTAGAAAACTCTTTCAATCTTGGTACTTGTTCTGGCTTGGATTATATCCGGCAGTGTAAAACTACTCGGTTGTTTTACCCTGGGAGATAGACAACGATCTATTTTAAGGGGATCGTGAATTTCATGAGACTCAACCAAAACCTTGTGCTTGTTTGTTCTATTTTATTTGTTTCAATCTTTTGTAAACGTTTTTCGTCAATTTCCCTTATTGTAATTGTATTTTATTAATGAAAATTGGTATTAGCTCCTACAATTTCTTTCAAATATTTTATCTCTTTCAAGTATAGAAATTACATCTACTTTGTTTATCATTATTGATTAATAAATAAGATTTTATTATAAATTTATAATATGGTGTTGATACTTTGAGGGATAAATAAAATACAAAAAAAAGGTACCCAAAAGCGTATTCTCCTCACTTATATAATGCTCTGTGTAATTCCAATAACATAATTTCTAGAAATGAGAGATTTTTTTTGGAAACGGCAGATATATTAGAAAGAGACCAAGCTTAGCTAGTAACTAAGACGGAATCGAAATTACAAACAAGATGAAAAAGGAAAAATTCTCCAATCAATCATATTACAACATAATTTGCTCCTATATTTTACTCACAAAAAAGAAGTTAAGATAATATCTTCCGCGATGGCCGTGTATGATTTTTGAATATTGCTGAACACCATCTCATTTCTCGCCTTCCATACGCACCAAATCAAACTTTACATTATTGTTGTCAATACCTTTTTTTGTTTAGAACAATTGCCCCATCCTTCACCAAATTCAATAAGTTCCGTCACCGAGTTAAAAGTACGAAGTGGAATTCCGCACCAATGAAAGATCCATGATAATACTTCCACCGTTTTTGGGCATCGGAGAAAGATGTGATCAACGTTTTCATCTGAGATATTACATGACTTTCACATGATCGAATCGATATTAACACCTCTAGCATCTAGGCAAGTAGCTACCGGGATGCGGCCCAAGCCGACTCTCCAAACGAAACATTTTACTTTAAGTGGTACCATGTTTAACCAAGGCATGTTAACATACCCATTGTTGGTTAAATTTTTGTCAAACCACTTCCGCATATGGCATACCTCAAAAGATCCATCAAGTGAAATTTTACAATTCAGTTTGTCAGGGATATTTGATAAATGGGTGCTACTAATAATATGCATAAGTGAGACAAATTCGTCAACTATAACTTGATTATTTAAGCTTTGATTCCACCCCCACCTAAGGTCATCAGGCGTAATCCGATCACACACCAAACATGCTTTCTTTTTCTCTATGTGATATAAATTAGGATATCTTGATTAAAGTGTACTGTCACCTATCCATTTATCTTTCCAAAACATGAACAATTTACCCGAGCCAATGTGTAATGAAAAAGCATCAAAAAAGTCGTAATTTATCTTAGAGATCTCGGATGCCATCCTTGATATGTTCCGCCACACCCCAACTTGTGCATTCGATGCCATGATATGAATTGGTTTGTTTTTTAGTTTGTGTATTTCCATGACAACATTCTTCCAAATGCAATGCTTACCATCTCTAAGTTTCCATCGCCATTTAGATAAGAGTGCATAGTTTTGTGCTTTTAATGAACCAATACCAAGACCACCATCGACTTTTGGAGCCAAAACCGTGTTCCAAGCGACCCAATTAATTTTGTTTTCACCCCACAAAAATCTTCTACGGATTTGTTCTAGTTTTTCAATAATACAAACAGGGGCTTTAAAAATTGAGAAGTAATACAGAGGAAGACTACTTGAACCCGATTTTACTAACGTAAGTCTACCGCCAAAAGATTTATATAGCAAAAAAATCTTAAATGATTTTTCATAATTAATGCATTAATTACATGAGGGCAGATCTAGTATAGGCTAAAAATTAAATTGTTCTTAGCATGTGCATTGTTAACAAACATTACTAATTTAATTTCTATATATAATTAGTCATGTTAATCGATACACGTAAGTTATTAATTTACATTATATATTTAAAATAAATTGTTTTTAGCATGTGCTTTATTCACAAACATTTACCAAAATTTAATTTATATATATAATTAGTCACGTTGAACGATACACGTAAGTTATTAATTTACATTTGTATATTCATCAACTACTTGTGTTCAGACTAGTTCTAGTGTTTTTTTTAATAGCATCAAGAAATTAATCTTACCTGTTTCCATTGCCGTTAAAAAAAAAAATTATACCATCTTCATATCAAAATAAGTGATATATTTAAAAATTTATAGTTTTGAGGCAAAAGACTAAAATGTGGTATACAATAGATTAAAGTGAACATTTAGTGGAAAATATGTCTCGTTTCTTTTGAATAAAATGATATTAATGATGGTTAAAAGTTTAAGTAAGGGTAAAAAGATAATACGGAGTATCACTTTATTAAAGTAGATAATAAGTGGCAAAATGAGTCTCGCTTGTTTACCAAATAAGGTAAGTTTTATAAGTGTATCACTTATTGTAACACCCTCAATTTTTAATACAAAACATTTGCCCAAATAAAAGCATTTTCACAAATAGAAGACCAGTTCCAAAACACGGATTTACAAAAACCTTTGATATGAAAATCAGAGTATCAGGTTTGGTGTTACAAAATATATCAAAACCAAGGTTAAGCACAAATCCGCTCTAATGATCTTCTAATCTAGGCCCCGCATATCTCAATCCATGCGCACCTAAATCCTCGGTCCAGAACCTGAGTACATAGCAAACAAAAACAAACAAGGAGTACGTGAGACACAAAAAAATGTCTAGTGAGCTACATGGGTTTAGACCCCAATAATATCAAGTATCACATCGTATATAAATACATATTTATATTTTACCAACACATCTTAGTCACTCTATGGTGACTCTATCAGTCCTGCTTCCCTAGCATACATATCTAGTACATAAACATATATGCACTAGAACACAGTCATGTCTAATACATAAACATATATGTATTAGTACACAAGCGAACCTAACACATAAACATATATGTATTAGATTCCTAGATCACCTAGTACGCAAACATATGCGAACTAGAAGCACCCGTGTGCTTAGTGTACAAACATATGTACACTCATCTCAGTGACCGGGGTCTCCCCCGCGTCACCACCATCTATCTCTAATCATAACTCTATCAGTTATGCCAGTCAAAGCCTTTGGCTATCACATCAATCATCAAACAAGTTAGTTAGATATTATCAATAATATATACTAACTCAACACATAATAAGTATAGACAAACATTATATAGACCGATCATAAGTAATCAAATACTTCATATAGCTATGTACTCAGTAAAGTCCACACGTACTCACCTTAGCAATAAAGTGCTCCAACCGTATTCTTTACGTCAGTTTCCTTGCTTCACAATTTGGTCAACCTTCCAAGACCTCACCAAATGCCTAATACAATAATCACAAGATTATCAACATCACATTCTACTACCAATGTGTCCATCTATCTCTAGATAACACTTATTAACTCATTTCCCCCAATTATGGTGATTTACCAAACCCTAGGTTTAACCAACCCTTAAGATTCTTACAAATCATAATCATACACTTGTTTCCTTTGATAATATACCATCTATTAGGTGTATACATCACTTATATCACCATAACCCATAACCCCAAGGACTAGGGTTTCAACCCATACATCAAAATATATAGATCTTAAGCTACGAGGATCACGGAGTGAAGATATACCTTTAATCTTCAACTAGGAGTGAAATCTATCAAAGATTTGAGAAGAAATCCACCAAAATCTGCACTTGAGTTCCAAAATCGCCAAAGGGAAGAACTAGGGTTTTCTATTTCATCAAATGAGCTCCAACCCGATTTTAATGCTGCACGTCACAAGTTCACGACGCGAACAATAGTTTGCGTTCTTCATAGTTCGCGATCGCTAAGCCATCGTGAACTACATCACGACCAATGGCTCAGATCCCTGATCGAAGTTCTCGATCGTTACCCCTAGTTCGCGTCGCGAACTTCCTAAAGCAGCAGGGCTGCACTTTTTCATCTTTGTCTCGACCCGGTTTCGCCCATAACTTTCTCGTACGGTGTCCAAACGACACGAAACCAATTCCTACGTTCTTTAAACGATTTATCCGTATTTATCATAATTTTTATAAATTTATTTATTACAAATTTCGGGTCGTTACAACTATCTACCCCTTAAAAGGATTCCGTCCTCGGAATCGCTAAAAATTTCAACCCACATACAACCGAGCATTCCGCTCTCATTCCCTTGTGGTCATTACCATCAAACTTTCCTCATTCCCGTCCCGTAAATCATTACAAATCCAAACGTTCGCTTAACTCCGTTAAGTCCGAACGGTCAAGACCTAAATTTTTTTTTAAAACTCATAATACTCAAACGGGTCAAAATTTCACAATTCGATCCGAACACCGACATTCTCTCGACCGGTCTTTTCATTCTCATAACAATGGTATGACACAATCATACCATTAACTAGTTGATTTAAACGAATGCCAAACTCTAGCTTTGACCCAACCGATATATCCCAATATTGGTATATCCCCACATCATCTACTCTTTGACTTAAGCACAAAGTCAACTATACTTTAACATTTTCCTTTCTCGATAAGAATTCCATAAATCCTCCTTTACTTTACAATTGACCTTTAATTTATGATCCATCTACAACCATATACTCGATTCCCAATTCCAATCTTGACAACACCCCAAACGGGTCAAAGTCGTATAATCTGACTACAACTATTTCACTATTCCATTAATCCTTTCCCAAACATACAATTGATACATTGTACCCTCAACATTCACTAAATGTTCATAACGAGAGTCAAAGCCCCTCCTTGGCTAAGTCAACCAATTACCAATTGGTCACCCTTGACTTTTACGTGAAATCAACCATACTCTTTCAACTAACCAATTTCATACTCACGGGCACCATCACTAATATCTCACTTCCGGGTCTACTCATTGTTGTCCCCTTAACAATTGTACCCGTTTTTCCACACTTTCATTTTCTCTCCCAATTATCCGAGAGTCGTACATTCACATATGGTCACATCGACCTTTACCGATTCTTGACCAACATTTGGTCACTCAACCCATCACTTAGTTTTCTTTCAACTACCCTTGCGTCACATCAATCAATTTCATAACTCTTATTCTCAATTACCGGAATTAGTTCTCCTGTTGTAACAAATTCTACCATTTCATACAAGTTTACCATACTTTGGTTATTAACCGATAATTTACTCACTAGGAGTTTCTCTTTCCTCCAATTCTATAAATCGTAAGCATCCCCTACACTTACATGACCTAAATGCAACCCGCATTTCGATTCAGGTCCTCATTTTACCGGTCATAATAGTAATACATCATTAACCACATGGTTCTACATTCGCTATACTCGTTCAAGAGCACATGTATACATGAGTATACATATTTATCTTGCTAGTTCCATCTAAGCATCTCTACCGTGCACACATATGCCGTCCATTCATCTCAATCGTGCACATATACAAACATATGCATATGCCACACCAATACCATCTAAACATCATCATTATGCACACATACAAACGTATGTATATGTCACACCAATAACATATAATCATCATCATCATGCACATATACAAACATATGTATATGTCACACCAATAACATATAATCATCGTCGTCATGCACATATACAAACATATGTATATGTCACACCAATGTCATCTGACATCTATCTTTTCGCATCGTGTAGCCTTGCTACTATCTTACCAATTCGATCATCACATCATTCATCATGCATTCTAGCATCTCTCCCACAAAATCGCATTATCGTTTTCTTTCCTATTTATATGTCTCCCATTGGACATACTACTTAGCACGTTTCATATAATATTATCCTTCCATCATTATATGCCCTCCAAGGCCATCACTTAATGCACATGCATTGTACCCCACGGGTAACTAATAACATTCTCTAATTGTTATTTACCGTTTCACTTACACATTAACCGCCCTTAACCGGTTCATTCCCTTAACAATTTCTGAGTCTTTTGACACCGCCGGAGTAGTTACCACTACATTCCATTAGGCATAATTCGCCGGCAATTTCAATCATCCTTGAGTCAAACATTCGACTCCGGCCCACACTTGCAACTCATGACGTAACAACCAATGGCCCAAGACTCGATGTTCTACCTTTTCACATCGTGGGACTTAGGAATATTCTTTTCCCAATCGTAGTCTTACACTACCCTATGTCACATATTTTCATACCATTATCACGACACTTTAGCAATAATCGTCCTTTTTACCCTTAATGTTGAATCCATCAACCCCGTCACGAGACTTGCTATGGCTATGTGTCAACCTTTACTTAACCGTTTTCAACGATCAAAATTCGTCATTCCCGACACTTATTCTTTTCCACATATTTTCCATTTATAAATTCTAAGGTATCATCCTACTTTAGTCATTCTTTCCTTTACCATTCACGTATAGTAATATTACATTACTCATCCGGGTTCTCACCGAATATTCAAGTTCCATTTTCAAGGTTTCTATTTCCATAATTCTCATCCAAACAACAATTTCATACCAAGACTTAGTACTTCATTATACTATCATTCGCTTGATACCGATATTCACCGACATCGCGGTCCGACCTTTTATACTACTTATTAACATCGACCATTATTTTCTTTCCATATACGACACTACGGTCCAAAATTCTTTCCAAAAATCTAAGTTTTCATATATATATATAAACAACCGGAAAGATTATTCTCCAATGAATAATCACATCATACAACTTACCCTAAATTTCTATGATCACTGATTCACGCGGCAATCCAACTGTTAAGCTATGATCACATAATATCTTGGCTCGATACATACTCAACCAATCCACTCCGATAACCACGTCAAGTTTCCTTTATCCCCCATTTATTTCAAATTCCCAAATTCTAATAACACGTTCTACCCTTTAGGTTTTCCCATTTACCTTCGTTTTCACGTTTTTCATCTAACCATTCGATCGACACAATCTATCCTTCTACCAAACTCATGAGACATAAACAAAAAGTAGGACTCGATTCTACGATATATTTAAGTTGACAAGAAGTTAACAGATACAGTACCTGACACCCCATCGTGCGCCTCCTTTGCTTCCTCTCGGGTGAGTTGGAAGGATCGTCCCTTCACCTTCGCCGGTTCCACCTTCTTTTGCGACGTGGACACAAGTGATTCAGTTTTCTTCTTCGGGCACACGTGACTATAATGCCCTTTTTCATGGCACGAGTAACACTCAACCTCGGCCGCCGGTTTGGATCTACAATCCCGGGCCAAATGCCCCATCTTGCCACAATCATGGCAAATCTTCGGTTCCCCACGGCATTCGCCGGTATGATTCTTCCCACACCTCTTGCACGAGGCTACACTTCCTTGCCTAGAGAAGTTCGACGTGAACTTCCACTTCTTGAAACTACTCGAGCCACTCTCGGCTTTCTTCTCCTCGCCCACATAGGCCCTCTCGGTAACCCTTGCCTCGTTCACCTCTTCCACACCTCGGGTGGCACTAATGGCCTCATCTAGCGTGACCGCCCTCTTTACCTCCAATTGATAATCCCAAGGTAGCCCACTAGCATACCTAACCACTCTCGACCTCTCCTCGGAGTAGGTCCTAGCAACAAACGGGAGTAATCCCGTGAATTCTCTCGAGTACTCCTCGACCGTCATATCGCCCTTCTTTAGGGTCACAAACTTCTCATGCATCTTCTCCAAATCCCTTTCGGGACAAAACTTCTTTCTCAATCTCGTGGTAAACTCCTCCCACGACATTCTCTCTATCACCTCCTTCCCGAGGGTCTCATAGACTATGTCCCACCAAACCATAGCATCCTCTTTTAGCAATTGTGACGCGTACGTCACCATATCGGCTTTCTTGCACTTGCTACTTCCGATGACCCGCTCGGTCTCTCGGATCCACCTCATAGTCACCTTCGGGTCCGAACTACCCGTATATACATTTGGCTTACAAGCCATGAAAGTCTTAAAAGAACAACCATCTTCTCCATCGGGCCGTGCCCTAGCATCACTACAACCACCCGTGGAGGATTTCTCCACTCGGGTGCCACCACCACCGGTTCTCTCGTCCGACTTGGCCTCAGATTCGCGATCCCCTCCTGACCTCTCACGGTTTCCAATAATGCGGTGCACCTCATCGGCCACCGTCCCTTTGATTTGATCAATAAAAGTTTGGAGATCCGCCATGGTTACCGGAGTTCTATTAGCTCCAACCTCCGACTCATCCACTCGATGCATCGATGGTTGACTTTCTTGTTCAACCCTCTCGACATGATGCATCTCTTCCTCCCGGTTTTCCGTGGCTTTCCCACTTCGACGAGTGTTCACCATTTCTTTCTACCAAGACTATACGAAAGACATTAAACATTTAGTACTTCTTGTACAATTCAATAGTCGCATAAGACTCAAAATCCATAATCACGTCAACTTTCATAGGTCCCCTAGGTTCAAGCCTAAACTTAACATAAAGTCTCAAGGTCAACCTATCGATCTCAAGGAATCTTACATTCCTAATGCTACAGTCTAAGACTAGGATGGACATCCAACCTAATTCACTTAAACAGTAGCTCTGATACCAAGTTGTAACACCCTCAATTTTTAATACAAAACATTTGCCCAAATAAAAACATTTTCACAAATAGAAGACCAGTTCCAAAACACGGATTTACAAAAACCTTTGATATGAAAATCAGAGTATGAGGTTTGGTGTTACAAAATATATCAAAACCAAGGTTAAGCACAAATCCGCTCTAATGATCTTCTACTCTAGGCCCCGCATATCTCAATCCATGCGCACCTAAATCCTCGGTCCAGAACCTGAGTACATAGCAAACAAACAAGGAGTACGTGAGACACAAAAAAATGTCTCGTGAGCTACATGGGTTTAGACCCCAATAATATCAAGTATCACATCGTATAAAAATACATATTTATATTTTACCAACACATCTTAGTCACTCTATGGTGACTCTATCAGTCCTGCTTCCCTAGCATATATATCTAGTACATAAACATATATGCACTAGAACACTGTCATGTCTAATACATAAACATATATGTATTAGTACACAAGCGAACCTAACACATAAATATATATGTATTAGATTCCTAGATCACCTAGTACGCAAACATATGCGAACTAGAAGCACCCGTGTGCTTAGTGTACAAACATATGTACACTCGTCTCAGTGACCGGGGTCTCCCCCGCGTCACCACCATCTATCTCTAATCATAACTCTATCAGTTATGCCAGTCAAAGCCTTTGGCTATCACATCAATCATCAAACAAGTTAGTTAGATATTATCAATAATATATACTAACTCAACACATAATAAGTCTAGACAAACATTATATAGACCGATCATAAGTAATCAAATACTTCATATAGCTATGTACTCAGTAAAGTCCACACGTACTCACCTTAGCAATAAAGTGCTCCAACCGTATTCTTTACGTCAGTTTCCTTGCTTCACAATTCGGTCAACCTTCCAAGACCTCACCAAATGCCTAATACAATAATCACAAGATTATCAACATCACATTCTACTACCAATGTATCCATCTATCTCTAGATAACACTTATTAACTCATTTCCCCCAATTATGATGATTTACCAAACCCTAGGTTTAACCAACCCTTAAGATTCTTACAAATCATAATCATACACTTGTTTCCTTTGATAATATACCATCTATTAGGTGTATACATCACTTATATCACCATAACCAATAACCCCAAGGACTAGGGTTTCAACCCATACATCAAAATACATAGATCTTAAGCTACGAGGATCACGGAGTGAAGATATACCTTTAATCTTCAACTAGGAGTGAAATCTATCAAATATTTGAGAAGAAATCAACCAAAATCTGCACTTGAGTTCCAAAATCGCCAAAGGGAAGAACTAGGGTTTTCTATTTCATCAAATGAGCTCCAACCCGATTTTAATGCTGCACGTCACAAGTTCACGACGCGAACAATAGTTCGAGTCGCTAAGTTTGCGTTCTTCATAGTTCGCGATCGCTAAGCCATCGTGAACTACATCACGACCAATGGCTCAGATCCCTGATCGAAGTTCCCGATCGTTACCCCTAGTTCGCGTCGCGAACTTCCTAAAGCAGCAGGGCTGCACTTTTTCATCTTTGTCTCGACCCAGTTTCGCCCATAACTTTCTCGTACGGTGTCCAAACGACACGAAACCAATTCCTACGTTCTTTAAACGATTTATCCGTATTTATCATAATTTTTATAAATTTATTTTTTACAAATTTCGGGTCGTTACACTTATCTTGATCAATACCTAAATAAAAAGTGTACCACTTATTTTGATATACGGAGGAAGTTTATGGAGGTTTTTTTCGGTTTTTTCTTGGTTTTGTACCGAACCAAACTGCTCAAAACCAGACCGCTTGTAACTGATAACCAATTTTTCAAAAAATTAGAACCAAGAACAGAACCGATGTATACTTGTTTGGTCCGATTTTGCGATCCCGGTCGGGTCTCGGTCTAATTTGCACATCCCTATTGCTAATAGAGGTGGTGATGGAAAATGGTGGGCTTCTACCTAGTGGCTACTTTTTTTTTTTTAACGACAAACAGGAGAATAAGAGAGGAGCTTCGACATGGCCATCACCCCCCTCCGAACCCCTCAAAACAGAAATATATTACTCCTTCCGTCCCAAATTTATTGTCCACATACAAGATTCACACAGTTTAAGAAAAATGCATTTATTACGTTGTGTAACCAATATAATTCTTTCTTTACCACCTAACTATTTTTTGATATGTTGGATTTTTAAGCGAACAATAACTTTTGGACATATAAAAAATGAAACGTGGACAATAAATTTAGGACGGAGAGAGTAATAAATAAAGACTAACAAGTAGCTAGAGATACATATACAAGTAGAAAACAAACAAAAACTATAGCGATAATGACGGACAAAAACACTACATCGACCAAGAAACTACACTAAATTAATTAGCCCGACACTTGAACCACGAAAAAGTCATAGCTTTCCATATTAACCAAGTCAAACAACGTTCATCCAATGTGACTTGGGTCTGAGGGGAGGAAACTAGTAAAGATCTTACCGAGTTTCTAATTATGTTTTAGTTATTACTTAATATTTGAGTTAGCCCCTTGCTAGTTTTTTTTTCTAATCATAGTTTTCTCGGATTCCTTGGGTAGGGGTGATGGCCAGGGCCGGCCATATGCATGTTCCACTGGTGCCATGGAACAGGGCCTCCTTTGTCAATAGGGCCCAAAATTTTTAATACATATAGATATCCATTAGGCCCATTTCTCAATTCGATTTAGCTCTGCACGAATTGGGAATAACGACTGCAATATCGAGCGACACCTTCAAAAGCGGAACGATTCATCTCCTTCGTACAATCAAACAGCGAACGCTTCTTCTCACGATTCGGGTCATTCGGCTCTTTCTTCGTCGGCGATTCCTCATTCTGTTTTTTATAATTGGTCAATGATTTTTGACTTCTTGTTCGTGATTTCCTCCTAGAAGCCTTCCTCCTAAATCACAGGTAACCTAATTTAATTTGCTTTACATTCATTCTTGTATTGTAATCAATCAACGATTATGAATTATGATTTGTAAATTGTAATTTTGTATAAACTTGCAGTATCGAATTTGGTTGCTCAAGAGGGGATTAAAAGAAACTGCAGTATCTAATTTGGTTGCTCAACGGGAGGTTAAAAGAAATTTGCAAATCATGTGCTTTCTTTCCTTTAATCTTTTGATTTTGTTCTGTATTTTAGACTTTTAGTATGCCTCCAAAAATTAAAAAGTACGAATCTGGTTATGAAAAACGCAAGAAAAAACAAAAAATTGAAGAATTCAATAAGTCTCAAGAAGGAGCAATACATAAGTTCATAATAAAAAACCATCAAACACTCCAGAAAAAGAAAACCAAACTGTTATAAATGATGATGTTAATTGTTCAAATGATGATATTGATGCTAATAATGATAATGTTGACGGTAATGCTAATGATGATAATGCTATTAATGATGATATTGATGGTAATGCTAATAATGATAGTGTTGATAATAATAATGTTAAGGAAAACAATGTTGATACTGGTAATGATTTTCATACATTTGATATATTTGATCCAAGAAATTGGGATGCTCTTGACTCGAATATGGTAAATTCTAGAGCATTTTATACGCCTTGTGGTTGTCATAGTTTGAACTTAACTTTGTGTGATATGGCTAATACATGTGGAAAAGCAAAAGATTTCTTTGGGGTAATACAACGAATTTATACAATATTTGCAAATTCTAATAAGAGATGGCAAATTTTAAAAGATAATGTAAAAGGTTTAACTTTAAAATCATTGTCATCCACTCGTTGGGAGAGTCGCGTCGAGAGTGTTAAAGCCATAAGATTCCAAATTTTAGATATACAAGAATCATTACTTCTAGTAGCTGAAAATGATAATGATCCAAAAATAAGAAGTGAAGCTAAATCCTTAGCAGAAAACGAACTTGGTAATTTTGAGTTTATAGTGGCATTAGTAATTTGGTATGAAATGTTAAATACTGTTAATTTTGTAAGCAAGCAATTGCAATTAAAAGATATGCTTATTGATGTTGCTTTGAAAAATATAAATGGGTTGGTTTCCTTTTTCAAAGAATATAGAGAAACAGGGTTTCAAAGTGCTTTACAAATTGCAAAAGAAATTGCTTTCGAAATGAACATTGATCCAGTTTTTCCTAAAAGACGTGAAATTAGAAGAAAACGACATTTTGATGAGATTTCAAATGTTACATCTTCTAGTGTTTCACCATCACCTGAAGATACATTTATAGTTCAATATTTTGATTATATTGTGGATCAAGCAATTATGTCTCTTACAGAAAGGTTTAAACAATATGAACAATATGATGATATGTTTGGCTTTTTGTTTAGTTCTGACAAGTTACATTCATTAGATGATCTAAGCTTAAAGTCTCGTTGTAATGCTCTTGAAACTTCACTTAAAAATGATGAACATACAAATATAGATGGAAATGATCTATATTCGGAGTTGAAATTACTTTTACATCTTTTGCCTAAAAAAAAGTTGTCAGCTTTTGAAATTCTAGGATATTTGAAACATGTTGGTTGTTTTCCTAATACATCTATAGCTTATCGAATTTTGTTGACTATTCCTGTTACAGTTGCATCTGCCGAAAGAATTTTTTCCAAGTTGAAGTTATTGGAGAATCACCTAAGATCTACCATGACCCAAGAACGACTAAACGGACTGGCTTTGATGGCTATAGAGAGGAAGCTTTTGGATGAAATTTCTTATGAAGACGTAATTGCAAAATTTGTCTCGACAAATGTTAGAAGGATGGCATTTTTTTGTTAGAAATAGGTTCATCTTTTTGTGTAATATTCTGATTGATATTGTCCTTTTAGGTATATTATGAGATTAATACAAATTTTAGAATTTACAAATTTTTTAGGGCCTTTTTAGATAAATTGCACAGGGCCTTCAAATTCCCGTGGCCGGCCTTGGTGATGGCTTGCCGAAGCTCCTACTCGGGTTCCTTTTGCCGTTCAAAAGAAAAAAAATTAATATTTGAGTTAAACAATTAAACCAAAAAAGAAAAAAAAAATGGATTAAAAGTAGTGTCCAAATATGAAATGAACTCGAAATCACAAGTATTAGAATAACAAATGCTTTGAAAACGGAATAACACCGTAACTACAGCATATAGTGCTAAAATATAACTTTTTATTATATTAATCTAGTAATGTTAAAGGGTATTTAACTGCCGTTCAAAAAAAAAAAAATGTTAAAGGGTATTTGTCTGCAGTTAACAAAACTAATTATACACATCTTTCTTACTATTTTAAACCATTAAAATAGTGGAGTCAATTGACGTAAATAATCATCAAATCATCAATGAAATCTCTTTTCTTCGATTTCGTGGATATAACAGCTAGTCAGCTAACTTATATCCTAAATTAGTAATAGTCGTTGATATTAAAGATCTTCTATTTATTTGTTTATTCATATTATTTACTCGCATTATTTATTTGTATTCTTTATTTATTATTTATTCATTTCTTTATTTGTATTATTTATTTGTTTATTTGTATTATTTATTTATTTGAATTCTTTTTATTTTTTTAAATGCATCTGATCTACACTATTTTTTCCACGATTGGAAATCCATAGCTTATAAGTTACTAGGTTATATGCCGTGAAAATTCGCAGAATGTCGTAACTTTATTGATTGTAAAATTTTAAAATATGTAATAATTTAATATTATCCAGATTTGTTTTTTTTTTTTTTTTTTTTTGAAATATTACCTCATACTTCCTCCATTTCAAAATAAGTGATAAAATGAGTTTACACATTTTTTGAAACAAAATATGATAACGAATATTAATTAGATTAACTTGGATAGTTAAGATGGGTCCCACATATTTGAATTAAAGTGAATTTAATGATGTTTAAAAGTATGTAAGGGTAAATGAGTCATTTCACTTTATTAAATGAGAAAGTTAGTGGATGTTGGTCCTACACCTTTTTACTAAATAAGGAAAGTTTTCAAAGTGTATCACTTATTTTGAAACACCCCAAAAAGAAAAGTTTATCACTTATTTTGAAACGGAGGAAGTATTTAATTTACAACTTTTTAATTAATGTATAACTCACATATTATTACACTTAATTAGGGGTGCCCAAAGGGTTGACCCGATTATGCTAATCGGGTCGGGTCTATTCGGGTTGCATGTTATTATAGGGTTTTTAAACCCGACCCGACCAACCTGATTTGTTATCGGGTAGTGTTTTTGGTTAGAATTTCTTACCTTTGTCGGATTCGGGTTGACCCGATTAGACCCGATTAAAGTTTAAGTATTTTATTTCCTATAAAATTAAGATATTTTTTACTATTAAATCAATTAATTAGAAAACTTTATATGATTAAGTATTCAATAAAAATCAGTAATTACAAGTGTTAAATAAAAACTTGTAAAATTAAATATATTAGATAATTTCTTTAATTTTTACCAAAAATTCCTAAGTCAAGTGTAACCTGACCAACCCGATCGGGTCAACCCGACAAATCCGAAACTTGACCAACCCGAACCTAACAAACCCGAATCCTTATCGGGTCGGGTTTCAGGTTAAGATTTTTCTAACCTCAAACCCGACGGACCCGACCCGATAAGAGCTGAATCGGGTCGGGTTGACCCTTTGGACACCCCTAATTAAACTACTAGACCTTGTTCATTGAAAACTATTACATGAAAACAGCATCACTATCTTAATGTTTTAATCATGTCTTGACGATGGCAGTACCAAAGCTCCTGTCTTGGTTTCCTTTTTGCTATTAAAAAAAAATCTTAATGTTATACTCGTATTCCAGTACTAAATCTAATGTGGTTTCATTTTAGCATTAAAAAGTAAGAGTGGTGCCAACGTGGATCTTTGGTCCCCTTCAGTGTTCACTTCAACCAATGTGTATCTTTGGTCCTCTTCAGTTTTCGCTTCAATTTTGAGGCACTGATAGATGACATGGTGCCGTCGATTCTTCTGTCTGTATTCCCTTCTACTTTTTCGAAATGTAAACTAACTAGGAAGTGATTATTTTTTATAGGTATTAGATGTTAAAATTTGATGTATAAAATATTAAGTGAAAATATATTGTTTATATTAATGTGTCAGTCGAAATGTTATTAGATTTGACAAATACTAAAATATCAGTTTGTATCATGATTGGCGCCATCAAATATATTACGAAGTGTTACTTTTGTCTCATTAGGATAATATATTAATTTATTTCTATATATTTAACATAAATTCTAAAAAATAGTTTATATCAAGTATTATTATCAGGGTTCAAAATAACGTGAGACATGATGCGACAACATAATCAAGCCTTGTAAGTCATGACGAGACCATTTCGTTTCCTTAGCCGTGATGTAAAACGACGACTTTGTACATTAATTCTAATTTACATATACAATTATATATAAAAAGATGGAAAAAATATGTAATTATAAATTTATAATATAGTTCATCAACTGTTTTTTTATTATGGGAGTATTAGGAAACGAGATATTGTTGATTCTATTATGTTATTTCCTTTTAATTGGTTAACTCATGGAAATCAAATGAACATTTCTTGGGTTGACTGGTTACGTTGCCCTTTATAATCATCTTTTTCGAGTCTAGTATTTCGCTAGATTCGAGTTATGTATTTTTTTGTAGGAGGTCGTCGGCAGAATGTATTAATATCTGTGGTACACGGCTAGAGTATCTCCGATGCAAACTTTTTATAAAGCTTATTATCTTTTGTGTATGTCATTTAAAGGTAAATGACCCTCTAGTAAAAAGATTTTACTTCAAAAGCTTATTTTGTAACGCTCCGAAGATTGTAGTAATTAAATAATAGTATTTTGATTGTTATATTTTATTTTAAAATGATTAATTATCAAATTAATTATAAAGAAGTTATTCGGTTCGTTTTCAATGAGCATAAGACTTTATTATTACTATTTATGAGTGTGGGCACATCCTGGTTTATGTCGTTAGTTATTAGTCGGTTCATAATATATATACGGTCTGTAATTAGACGGTTCGTATTAGTTACCCGTCTTAACTAGTTGGACACTTGATAATTATTTAGACGCCCCGTATCGTTTAAATATCATGTAAATTAATAGTTCATCTCGGGTTTCAACCAATCTAATGATCGTGTTTTTATTTTGAGTCGGGCCGGCCAATTGGCGAAGGCCCGAACCCCCTTTCGTTTTATTTTGTAACTCGAGTTTGGTGTTTAGCCCAATTTTAATTAGAGGCCTAGAGCCCGAGTCTTAGAGTACTTAATCTAAAATTTAAACCTAAAATCCCTTACTCCATTTTTTTATTGGCCGTCGATGTGAAGAATTCAAAATCAAATGATAGTGGGTGTGGAAATCTTGTGGTGTCGGCATATTTAACAAATCTTGGAAGGAGGATTTTAATTCAGTCACCCCATAAGCTGGTGGTGTTGTGATTTTATTGGCGATAGAAAAGATGAGGCGGTGGAAAGTCATCACCATCCATTTACTTGGATATTTTCCATGAGGCGGCAAGTAAAGAGAAGGGGGTTAGACCACGTGAAGAATCCAGCAGCTTCCCATCATTTAATTTGCGTCGGACAACAAGTTTAGTCAAAGGACGATCGTGATTTTCGGTAGTTTTCCTTTTTGTGTCATCTTTTCTGTTTTCGTTTCTCCTTTGGAATATTTAAACCGTGACTAATTTGATGTTGTAATCGGTGTTGTGTGTGCGTGTTTGGACTACGGGAATCGAGCAGCAATCAAGGGAGATCGGGTGTATTCGGTGGCGGGACGAACTAGAGTCTTGTCTATTCGGTAGAATTCTCGCCTAACTCTTTCTCTTAATTTGTTTTCCCGATTCCTGTTTCTAATCTGATTCTGACCAGTTAGGTGTTACGAAATTGCTTGAGTTCGAGCAGCTTGTAATTCTCCGATTTGGTGATTGTGGTCATGGATTGAGGACGAGCAGTTTGCGGTAATCATTGTTTTCTTTCTTGTTTCGTTCGTTTTATTCCCATACTCGTATGATAATCTGATTGAGTGTAGACTCGAGATATATAGGGCTGCTGTGAAGTTGTGGACTGATATCGAGCCGAGTGGGTTCGGGTTGTTCTTGTTTGTTGTTGTTAATTACCCGGGCGATTGTGTGCCTACTTAATTGTTTGTATCGTTTGAGTTTCGAGTTCTAACTTTCTATAAATCGAGTCACTATTTTGGCTAAGCTTGTGGGTTTTGGAAATCTGAGTTTAAAATCACTGACTTTTCGTGAGTGTCGGTTTTGTTGTCGGGTTGGGTAAAAGCCGTAGTTTAGCGGCTAAACATTTTATTAACCGAAAAACCGGAAACCGAACCTTTAGGTTCTTGGTTTCCTAAATCGAGAAACATATTTTTTAGTAAAAGACAAGATTTTTGTAAACATGTTTCTGAAGTTAAAAATGAGTTTCGGGGCTGTCGGGTACCTCGGGAATAAACGAGTTGATGTCGGGATTCAAAACGGGCTTTTATCAAACATACTAATATCTGGCAGAAACTGTAGTCTGGGTTTAAGTCCGTTTTTGTCACACTTAAGATACGTTTCTGGATTTTTCGCCCGTGATGGTTTTTAGGTTTCTGAGTCCTCTTTCCAACGACGCTGACGGCTCGTTAATCTGATTCACGGTTTAAAAGTTTGCTGTTTTAGTAAACCTTCGCTGGATAGTTTTCGGTTCAGCTATTCTGTCTCGTAAGCCTGTTTTGAGCCTTTTCTGTTTGGATCTAGCTTCCGAAGTCTTCTGTACAATTGTAGTCCTCTGAGTCATTTAACTACTGTAAAAATTTGAATAACATCTAGTGAGCAGTTTGAGAGTTATAGCCGTTCCCGCAAAAGTGCTGAGTGCTGTTAAGTTTCTGCTGAAACAACCTTTGAGCCAAATCCTAACCCGAGCTTCCTTGTATCTTGTAGGACCTTCTAGGACCTTCTAGAGACGCTCTACTGTACCGAGGATATTTAGGAGCTTACGGTTATTCGAGGTGAGTATTCTCACCGTGTATTCAGTTATAACGATACGTGCATGACTTATGTGGTTAACTGTTTTGATCTATTTTACTTTCTGTGTGATTGACCTGTTATCTGAGAATCTGAGTGGCTGTTTTTATCTATCACTGATCTGAGACAGATGTGCCGAGTATCTGAGCCGGTACAGAGTCATTATGTGCTACTATGTGATAGGGCTATCTGAGTGGTTTATGTTATGAGTTGGAAACATAAAAATAAATAACAAATCTGTGTGGTGGCCTGAGTGGCAAATTCTGTGTGGTGGCCTGAGTGGCAAATTCTGTGTGGTAGCCTGAGTGGCATTTTAGTGTAAGGAGAGGCGAGGTTGATCGCTCGACTCGTTTTACACAAGCGCGCTATATAAATTAAAAGAAATGAAAACTGAGAAATTAACTGAGTAGGAAATGAGTAGGAGTTCACTTGTGTGCCCTCATGTATTGTATGTTGTAGTTGTTTACATTTTGAGATTATTCACTCAGCTTCCCCGCTGACCCAGAATCTCCCTCCCATTTTCAGGTACTAGCAAAGGAAAAGAGAAGGTGGACGGTTGACTGCTGTACTATTTCTGAGTGCTGATGTGGAACGTTTTTATTATTTTTAAGACTCTAAATTTATTTAAGACTTTTCCGCACTAAATACATTTTTATATCAAATAATTATTTTGGGAATTATTTATGGGACCTTTTTGATTATAATTTTGTACTCGAAAATTTTAAAAATCTTGTAAATTTTAGGGTGTTACAAGTTGGTATCAGAGCCAGGTTTATTAAATGTTTTTATAAAGGAAAATATTTTTATAAAGAGATAAGACATGATGTATTGGGAAAATCTTTTTGCTGAGAAAATAATAAACCGAGATTTATTAAATTGAGATCAAATGAGAAAACTTTTAAAGTATGTGATTTTAATAGCTGAGTCTGAAAATCCATAATTTTTGTTATGAATTCAGTGAGAGATTATTAATTTAACGCAGAGATATTGAATAACCTATATGTAACGCCCTGAAAATTCTTGTAGTGAATTAATTACTTTTTATTTAAATAAATTACGTGTTACTTAATTATTTGAGATTTATTTGAGTTATGTGTATCTAGTCGAATAAAATAAATACACATTGATTCTTTAATGACAAGAGTGTCATTTAATTTGTGTTCAATTAATCGCGAGGATTAATTATTTGATAACTAGGTATTACTAAATTCTTGAGAAATTACCTGCGTGTTAATTAGATGTGACGTAACATTTAATCCCGAGTTTAGCTAATTAACTTAGACGTCTAATAATTCTCGAGGCCGGCCGTAGGCCAAGGTCAATCTAATTAGCTTGCTTTAGTTGGCCAAAGAGGAGTCAGGGGCGGGGGTTCGTGCATGCTTGCACTGGTAACTATTAAACTACAAGGGGTGAGATGTAATTCTATTTTCTTTAATTCCGAGTTGTAGGAAAATAAATATAGCAGCACTTGTTCCTTTCTCACTTCTATCGCAATTCTAGCCCAATCGGTGGTGAGGGCCTAGCCCACGTGCATTGCTGACAACAATTAAAAGAAGATATCAATCCCTAATTGTTTATTCGACCACTCCTCTCTTACAAACAATTCCTTGCGCCGTTTCTTTCCTGCTCACCACCCTCCGTCGTAGCAACCAAGCAAGAGCAGATTGGATCTCGAGCAGTATCTATTGTCGGCTAATTCGATAAACGAGTGAAGATTGAAGCAAGCAGTCGGCGGAATTTTTGGTAGCTGTTCCTTTTCGTTTTTTTTTCCCCTTCTTTCACTTGTCTTCTGTTTAATTACCGAATTCTAATGGTGTGTGATTGTATGCGGATTGGACGACTGGATTATATAGCAGAGTTGCTACAAGAGCTTGACCAAGGGGATCGAGCAAGCCTACCTTCCATTTGTGTTGTATTCGAGTTTCACGAGCCAACTCATGCATTGCTTTCGGTAGTACTATATCCTTACCTTTTTAATCAATTGTTCGATTATTCAGCCCATGATTAACCCCGTGATGTGTAGGATTTTTGGCAGGAAAATACCGAGCCATTGAGGGCTCGGGATGGTACATTGATGCGTATTATTTGTAGTTCGTACCTCGTATCGTCTAGTAGTTTTTGGTCCCGATTTCAATTGTTAAATGGGTCTAGGATAATCTGCGTTGGGTCTTTGTTCTTGCGGGTTTCATAGGTCTGATTTTTGTCATGATTGGTCACTGAATTTTTCAAGTGACGGGTTGGGTTGCAAAGGCGAGTTTTACAAACCAAACATCTTTTCGACAGAATCTGTTCTACTGTTTTATGCCTGTTTTGAGAAACTTAAACTAATCTTTATGGTTTTTGGCCCGTGTTGGAACCTTGGTTTTTGAATTAGCTTTCCAACGCCGCAAACCGCTCGTTAATCCGAATTACGGTTTAAAAGTTATAACCGATTTAGTATGCTGCTGTTAGGAATTTTACCTGTGCAGTATGTCTGTCTTGCATCACTGTTTTGAGACACTTAGAGTCTGTTTTGGCCAGTGACCGTCTCACAGTAAATTGTAGTTCTGATTGTCTTCTAGCCATGGTAAAAAGATGGGGAAAATCTAATGAACCGTTTAGGAGTTATGGCAGTTTCCGTGAGACTGACGGGTGCTGCCAGTTTTCTGAAATAAGCCCTCGGGTAGGATTTTAATTCCGGGTTTCACTTTTTGGTTTAGGACCATCTAGGAGATGGCGTGCTGTCCTTCTGATTGTCGGGAACCCTTTGGAGCTTACGTTTCTCGAAGTGAGTATTCTCACCGTGTATTCAGTTTTAACGTTGTACATGCATGACTTATGTGTTACATTTCTTGCACCATAATTGTTATCTGAGTTTGATCTGTTATCTGAGTTTGATCTGTTATCTGAGTATCTGAGCAGCTGTTTACTTATTCATGATCTGAGACATTGTGCCTGGGTAACTGAGCTCGGCACAGAGTCATTCTGTGCTATTACATGCTAGGGCAATCTGAGATAATTATGTTAAAGAAATAATAAAACATAATAACACACATCTGAGTTTTGGGATCACCTCCCGTCTGAGTTTTTGGAATTATTCCCGTCTGAGTTTTTGGGATTATTCCAGTCTGAGTTTTGGGATCACTCCCGTCTGAGTTTTGGCTTACGCCTATCTGAGGTGTGAGGAGGGGCGAGGTTGATCTCTCGTCCCAAATCACACAAGCGCGCTATATAAATTAAAATCTGAGTAATAAAATCTGAGAAATAAATCTGAGTAATTAATCGAGTAGTTTCTGACTAGGAGTACACCGATGTGCCCTCATGTGTTGTATGTTAGGATTGTTTGCATTTTGAGATATTCACTCAGCTTCTCCAGCTGACCCCTATTTTCCCCCACATTGTTTCAGGTACCAGCAGAGGAAAGGAGAAGGTGGACGGTTGACCGTTGTATCTTTCATTACCGATGTGGACGGCATTTAATATTTTAAAAACACTTAGTTTTAACTAATTCCGCATTAAATATATTTTTAAATGTAAATACTATTATTGGGATCTAATGATTCGAGTTATTGGGACCTTTTGATTAAAAGTTTGTTTTCAAAAATTTTAAAAATCTTGTAAATTTTAGGGTGTTACAAGTTGGTATCAGAGCTCTGACTTGAGGGATTTGGGTTCGCAAGGGGCGAATTCAAACTCAAGTTTGAGTATCAAGTTTTTAAAACGAGAAAAGAGTCAAGTATTTGTCTGAGAAAAATTTTCCACATCAAGCATACAGCATGTCACGTCGACCTCTCGCTTCCTACTGCCGGTAATATTTAAGAGTATTATTTAATTGAGATTTTGCTATATTCTGAGTATAGACGAGTAGCACCTTCGGGGAATTTTTGGTTTATTATCTGAGAGAATTTCTGAGTATATTTTTCCGAGTGTAGTTTCTGGTTGCATTTGTGAAATAAACGTTGAAAGTTATAATAACCTGAGAAAATTTCCTGTGAATTGTACGACTAAATAATATGTATATATAGATATACGAATGCGAGATTTTATAATTCCGAGTATAATTTAGAGCATAATTCTGAGGAAAATTCTGGTTTTAATTCTCAGAGTTTTATATATGTTATACATATACAAAAACGCATACGAGAGGAATTATAAATTTTAATGAGAAAATGATAAAAGTTTCCAATTTAAAGGAACACCTAATAGAACTGAGATGAGATTTTATAAATTCTGAGAAATTTTAACCAAAAGTGTAATAACGGGATATTAATTGATGATATAAAATCCATAAGCTATGTAAGGAGAAACATGCTTTGAGTAAATGAGAAATGAGAAACGGAGAAGTTCCTAATATTAAAGAGAAGTAATAAATTTTGAAACTCGGAGAATATTAAAAGTTTTCATTTCGAAGAAAACACTTTATAGAAAGAGTTATTGAAGCTAGTAAATCAGAGATTAATAAATATTTAATTGAGGGTTTACCAAGTTATGTATTTATTCAAGAAAATGAAAAATAATTACATTCAAGCTAATCGAGGAGATATCGAACTAAATTTTTGAGAAATACGTTTAATGAGATAATAAATGAGTATTGCATAATGAGAAGATATTGAATCAAGATTAAGCAGCCAAAAGATACAGTAATATGGAATTCCAAATTTGTGTAGGAATCTATAGAATGTATTAAAGAGAATTATTAAATAGTGTTAAAAGAGAAGTGATTATATTAAACTTACTAAATGAGAAATTAAAAATTCGTGAATATCTGAGTTGTAATTGAGAAAATCCCAGGTTGGAAAGTTAACAGATTAATATTTATTTAAGAATCATTAAATTGAAATAAAATGAGAAAACATTTAGAGTAAGTAGGTTAAATTGCTGAGTGCAAAACTAAATGTGGATGACAAGTTAAGTGACAAATTAATGAGTTCACACTGATAGCTTAAAATAAACTATGTAAGTTTAATAGACTAATTAATTGAGAAATTGCTGAGTCAAATTAATCAGATATTATTAAAGCTCATCTTAAAGAGTAATTATATAAGAGGATATAAGTTATATTTATGAGGAACGATAAATGGCATATCCAAATGAAAAGTTTAAAAGGTGATTTGTATTGTGAAAATAACTAAGTGGAAATATTTCTATGAATCTGAGTTATCCGAGTATCGCGTACGAGACTAAATGTACGCATGATTTTCTGAGTAATGATTATGAGATTTTGAGTATGCACTGTTGGGTGCATATCTGTATTTATCAGATATTGAAAATAAACTTCCTTTCTCATGAGTGTGATTTAAATTCCTTTCTTCTGAGTGTGATTTGTTGGTGGGTTTATATGTGGGAAGTTGTAAACTTTGGGATTTACTCGTGACCAAACAGAAGTAGGTGTCGAAAGTAATAGAGGGCCCCTATTATCGTACACACCGAACTTTTGGTTGGTTATGGGGAGATTTTGAAGGGAACGATGGACCAATGCTTGTTATTGTGAAGTTGGTATGTGTATCCTAATTGTTTGTGCGAATACATGCATGCTTGTTTATTTTGGTAGACCATACTAGTTCCAAACTCGAGGACGAGTTTTCTCCAAGTGGAGTTGAGTAGGGGTAAAAAGGAAAATTGTCAAGAAATAATTATCATTAATTATTATTTATAAATAATATGAGCATGATGCTTATGCAGAGAAATCTTGTTGGTATGAATTTAAAGTGCGAAATCTAGATACATAAAATTGATCAAATAAATTATAAGAGTAACTATCAAATCAAGCAGTTGAGAATAATTAAATGTATTCTATGGGTAATTATAGAGTTTACAATAAAATGGTAGATCGGGTTTACTGGAGAAAATAACAAATCAAGTTAATTGGGTTTAATGAATATCGTGCAAAAGGGAAGTAGTAATACTACAATTATATACAAAAATAAGACAGTATACTTATTCTTGGGTGGTTATAAATGTGATAACGAGAAAACATCTATTAAAACTAAATATGGTGGAATGGGAACATATTAAAGAGAATTGAAATGGCAACATTGTTAACTTGAGCTAATTAAAGGGTGATCAAAATGAGTAATATGCAAATAGAGTAAGGTAACAATATAATGTTAAAGAAGAGTTATTTTGAGAATCAATAACGCGGTTGAGAGAGAAATTATCAGTCCAAGTAATATGAGCTAGTAAATTGGAACACACAAGTAGTCATATAAATGATTAAAATGTGATTTGCATATAATGTTATTACTAATAAATATTATTATTTTATCAATTATGTTTGAGATAGAATCCGGGTTTTATGTCTGAGATTAAATTTCTGGTTATGTTTCTGAGTTAGATTTCGGGGTTTACTTCTGAGTTAAGATTTCTGAGTTTGTTCCCGAGTTATATTTCTGAGTTTATTTATGAGACAGATTTCCGAGTTATACTCCTGAGATATGTATTGAGTCCATTTCTGAGTTATATTTCTAGATCATAGTTCTGAGTCATATACCTTAGTATATGAGAATTTTGTGTGATACGTATATTCTCGGGAATTTTTGCCTACTGAGTGATTTTAATTTCTGTGTGCATCATCTGGGAATTCTGTGTGATAGGTACAATCCTTGTGAATAATTTCCTGTTTTTGGTATTAACTGATAATGGTGTAAACTACTAGATTGCTTCTTTGTCTTATGCCAACTAGTGTCCAATAGAGTAGAGGACCTTTCAGAGCTAATTCTTATTCAGAATTGACAATAATAAGATTAAACCTGTTGTAAATACGTTAAGTGATCATTGTCGGAGCCTCGCGAGAAATTCTGTTTTCTTCTTTCCAATAAAATTTATTTTATCATCGCGAGAGAACCAAGTGTGACTGTTAGCACGAACTAGATAACCAAGTATCATGTCGAGATCATCTGACGCCGCAAACTAAACCGTAACAAATTTCCAAGTGGAGTTGAATCGGTGATTCAACGCGACGTTAATCGCTGAGGGTAACAACTGTATCCGAATGCGAGAGCAAGAAGACGCCTTCAGTAGAGTATCGTGGTGTATTTTATGCTCATTATCAACTTTTTCTTTGCATACTGAGATCCATAGTAAGCATCCTGACCTTATTTCTTTTAGCCTTATCGTTTTGCGCCACTAGAGGCGGATAATTGTATGAGCACTTACATGATCTGGAGTTCATTCCCTATTAAGTAAATTCACCATGAAGAGCTTCTTTCTATTTTCAATTTTATCGTTTTTATTCTTCTTTTCCATTGAGTATGCATGTTGTAGGTCACCCTGATGAATTTCCTTTTTATCCTTAACCTTATCATTTTGTCTTCTTTCCCCATTTGAGGACGTATGTCGTTGGCGAGTAGGAGTTGAGACGCGAGATTACTACCCTAAGCTTCTCCTGAGCTATGACTTCGGGGACGAAGTCTATTTCAAGTGGAGTTGAGTTGTAACGCCCTGAAAATTCTTGTAGTGAATTAATTACTTTTTATTTAAATAAATTACGTGTTACTTAATTATTTGAGATTTATTTGAGTTATGTGTATCTAGTCGAATAAAATAAATACACATTGATTCTTTAATGACAAGAGTGTCATTTAATTTGTGTTCAATTAATCGCGAGGATTAATTATTTGATAACTAGGTATTACTAAATTCTTGAGAAATTACCTGCGTGTTAATTAGATGTGACGTAACATTTAATCCCGAGTTTAGCTAATTAACTTAGACGTCTAATAATTCTCGAGGCCGGCCGTAGGCCAAGGTCAATCTAATTAGCTTGCTTTAGTTGGCCAAAGAGGAGTCAGGGGCGGGGGTTCGTGCATGCTTGCACTGGTAACTATTAAACTACAAGGGGTGAGATGTAATTCTATTTTCTTTAATTCCGAGTTGTAGGAAAATAAATATAGCAGCACTTGTTCCTTTCTCACTTCTATCGCAATTCTAGCCCAATCGGTGGTGAGGGCCTAGCCCACGTGCATTGCTGACAACAATTAAAAGAAGATATCAATCCCTAATTGTTTATTCGACCACTCCTCTCTTACAAACAATTCCTTGCGCCGTTTCTTTCCTGCTCACCACCCTCCGTCGTAGCAACCAAGCAAGAGCAGATTGGATCTCGAGCAGTATCTATTGTCGGCTAATTCGATAAACGAGTGAAGATTGAAGCAAGCAGTCGGCGGAATTTTTGGTAGCTGTTCCTTTTCGTTTTTTTTTCCCCTTCTTTCACTTGTCTTCTGTTTAATTACCGAATTCTAATGGTGTGTGATTGTATGCGGATTGGACGACTGGATTATATAGCAGAGTTGCTACAAGAGCTTGACCAAGGGGATCGAGCAAGCCTACCTTCCATTTGTGTTGTATTCGAGTTTCACGAGCCAACTCATGCATTGCTTTCGGTAGTACTATATCCTTACCTTTTTAATCAATTGTTCGATTATTCAGCCCATGATTAACCCCGTGATGTGTAGGATTTTTGGCAGGAAAATACCGAGCCATTGAGGGCTCGGGATGGTACATTGATGCGTATTATTTGTAGTTCGTACCTCGTATCGTCTAGTAGTTTTTGGTCCCGATTTCAATTGTTAAATGGGTCTAGGATAATCTGCGTTGGGTCTTTGTTCTTGCGGGTTTCATAGGTCTGATTTTTGTCATGATTGGTCACTGAATTTTTCAAGTGACGGGTTGGGTTGCAAAGGCGAGTTTTACAAACCAAACATCTTTTCGACAGAATCTGTTCTACTGTTTTATGCCTGTTTTGAGAAACTTAAACTAATCTTTATGGTTTTTGGCCCGTGATGGAACCTTGGTTTTTGAATTAGCTTTCCAACGCCGCAAACCGCTCGTTAATCCGAATTACGGTTTAAAAGTTATAACCGATTTAGTATGTTGCTGTTAGGAATTTTACCTGTGCAGTATGTCTGTCTTGCATCACTGTTTTGAGACACTTAGAGTCTGTTTTGACCAGTGACCGTCTCACAGTAAATTGTAGTTCTGATTGTCTTCTAGCCATGGTAAAAAGATGGGGAAAATCTAATGAACCGTTTAGGAGTTATGGCAGTTTCCGTGAGACTGACGGGTGCTGCCAGTTTTCTGAAATAAGCCCTCGGGTAGGATTTTAATTCCGGGTTTCACTTTTTGGTTTAGGACCATCTAGGAGATGGCGTGCTGTCCTTCTGATTGTCGGGAACCCTTTGGAGCTTACGTTTCTCGAAGTGAGTATTCTCACCGTGTATTCAGTTTTAACGTTGTACATGCATGACTTATGTGTTACATTTCTTGCACCATAATTGTTATCTGAGTTTGATCTGTTATCTGAGTTTGATCTGTTATCTGAGTATCTGAGCAGCTGTTTACTTATTCATGATCTGAGACATTGTGCCTGGGTAACTGAGCTCGGCACAGAGTCATTCTGTGCTATTACATGCTAGGGCAATCTGAGATAATTATGTTAAAGAAATAATAAAACATAATAACACACATCTGAGTTTTGGGATCACCTCCCGTCTGAGTTTTTGGAATTATTCCCGTCTGAGTTTTTGGGATTATTCCAGTCTGAGTTTTGGGATCACTCCCGTCTGAGTTTTGGCTTACGCCTATCTGAGGTGTGAGGAGGGGCGAGGTTGATCTCTCGTCCCAAATCACACAAGCGCGCTATATAAATTAAAATCTGAGTAATAAAATCTGAGAAATAAATCTGAGTAATTAATCGAGTAGTTTCTGACTAGGAGTACACCGATGTGCCCTCATGTGTTGTATGTTAGGATTGTTTGCATTTTGAGATATTCACTCAGCTTCTCCAGCTGACCCCTATTTTCCCCCACATTGTTTCAGGTACCAGCAGAGGAAAGGAGAAGGTGGACGGTTGACCGCTGTATCTTTCATTACCGATGTGGACGGCATTTAATATTTTAAAAACACTTAGTTTTAACTAATTCCGCATTAAATATATTTTTAAATGAAAATACTATTATTGGGATCTAATGATTCGAGTTATTGGGACCTTTTGATTAAAAGTTTGTTTTCAAAAATTTTAAAAATCTTGTAAATTTTAGGGTGTTACACTATATAAGTTTGTTATACCAACTAATCGAGGATTGCCGAGTCAAATTAAACAGAAATTATTCAAGTTTACCTTAAAGGGTATTTATTAAAAGTGAACTAAAGGGAGACTATCATCATGAATTCGGTGATGATTTATTTAAAAATGAATCAGAAGAGCTTATTAGTTATATTATGTTCTAAGTTAAAAACATAATAAAATACTTTGGTTGAGTGCCTTTTTGCTGAGTGCATTTATGAGTAATGTTTATAAGATTTTGAGTAATTTATCAGATATGAAAGTAAAATTTTCTTCCTTTTTAGTGTGATTTGCTGGTGGATTTATGTGTGGGAAGTTGTGAACTTTGGGATTGACCCGTGACCAAACAAAGGTAGGTGTCGAAAGTAATAGAGGGCCCCTATTACCGTACACACAGGACTTTTGGTTGGTTATGGGGAGATTTTGAGGGGAACGATGGACCAATGCTTGCTATTGTGAATTTATTATATGCATATTATTTGGTTGAGTGAGGGGACGTTGTTGTATTATTATGATAGAGAATTCTAGCGCCAAACTCGAGGACGAGTTTTCTCCAAGTGGAGTTGAGTAGGAGTAAAAAGGGCAATTTCCAAAATAATAATAATTATCATCGGGAATTATATATAAAATTATTATGAGCATATATATTCATATTATTGGCTAGAGAGTTTATACGAGTAACTTTTAAATCGAGAAACTATTCATATGAGAAAATAATGAGATGATAAGAGGTTATTAAAATAGGAGAATTTATTATGAATTAGTCAAATCGAGTTAATTAAGGAAAACACTATTATGAGAAAATTATAAAATTCCAGTTGAGAACATTGTGGAGCCAAATTATTGTGTTGAGTGATAGATATATGCGCATGTGATTAGAGTATTTATAAGAATAATGAAGAATAATTAATTTCATGTAATGGTATAATTATCAAGTTGTAAGAAATTCATAAATCGATATATGCGCATGTAATAGTTTAAAATCGATAATTATCAAGTTGTAAGAAATTCATAAATTATTGTGTTGAGTGATAGATATATGCGCATGTGATTAGAGTATTTATAAGAATAATGAAGAATAATTAATTTCATGTAATGGTATAATTATCAAGTTGTAAGAAATTCATGTAATAGTTTAAAATCGAGAAATTTTAAACTTAGAATAATAAGAATATTGGTTAATGAGTCGGTCATGAGAAGATCGCCATAATAAATTATGTGGAAAGTTTTATTATTACTGAGAAATTACCGAGCTAATAAATCAAGTTAAACAGATAAATTATTAGAATGAACCATATGATAAAATGTTATTTATGAACAATATTAAATTAAAAACTAAGGAGAAGTATCGAGTTAAATTATCAAATTGAGAATCACCAAATATTGTGCGGTATTGAATAATTGCTAAACTGATAATAGTTATTGAGATGAGCAATTGAGAAAAATATATAAGTCTATTAGACAATAAAATTTTCATGAATTTCTAAATCGAGGAGGAGCTAAAAATATAAAGTATTGAGGAAATTTTTATGGAGAATGCGAAAATAATTGAGTAATTAAGTACATGGGAAATAACGAGTTAATTAATTGAGTAAAGAGAAATCATTTAATTGAGGTGTTCAAACTTCAAAAAAAAAATGACATTTATAAGTGGACAATTAGTCAAATTAATCAGGAGACAATTTAAATAAAAACAAAGGAAGAAAATAATTAACGAGCTAAATGATAAAATTATTATGAGAATTGATAAGTATCATTAAAATGAGTTGAGCGATCAATATTAAAAAAAAAGTCAGCGAGAATTTGTTAAATACGAGTTAACAAGAGCACTAATAACGCAACTTAAAAGAGAAATTATCTGTTCGAGTGGCCTGATAATTAAATTTGATCGCGTGAAAAGAAAAATGTAAAATCGAGTAAATGTATACATTGTGTTGACTGGTGAGAAGTCATTAAACGAGATTTGAGTTTAAATTGATGAGATAAGCTTGCGTTGAATTAAAAACAAGTTGTGGAGATTTGAGGTGTGTGCAATTGAGTATATGCAGCTTGAGTAAGAGGCATGAGTTGCCTACTATCTGAGATTTTGTGTGATGAAATACATTTATGTGAATTTTTATACTTGTTAGGTATTGTTTAATAGTGGTGTGAACCACTAAATTGTTCTTATGCTTAAAACAAACTAATGTCCTATAGAGTAGAGGACCTTGAGATGCTGCTTATTGATAGAGAGTGCCAATAATAGGACTTTATATGTTGATAGAATGTAAAAATAATACCTTTATAGCACTGTGCGGGAAATTTTCCCATAAAAACTTATTATTATCGCCATGAGAGGGCAGAGTATGATTGCGAGCACGAGTTGGACGACAAGATCATTTGTCACCACAAACCAAACCGTAACAAATCTCCAAGTGGAGTTGACTCGGAGATTCAACGCAACGTCAACCGCTGGGTGCAACGACTGTGCCCGACTACAAGAGCAAGAAGACGCCTTCAGCAGAGAGTATCGTGGTTATTTTGTGGTTATTATTGACATTCTTTTTCATCGATAAACCGAAATCCTTATCGAGCACTCCGTTTTTATCTCTGTTAGCCTTAATTTCTTGCGCCGTTAGAGACGGAAGATTGTATGGCAGTTGCGAGAGCCAAAGTTTATTCAGATCGAGTAGGTCACCCTGAAGAGGTTCCTTTCATCTTTTCATTCTTAACTCTTTTCATGTTTCCCGATTGAGGACATGTATCGTTGGCGAGCCTGAGTATGAGATGCGAGATCGCTACCCTGAGTTTCTTTCGAGCGATGACTTCGGGGACGAAGTCTATTTCAAGTGGAGTTGAGTTGTAACGCTCCGAAAATTGTAGTAACTAAATAATAGTATTTTGATTGTTATATTTTATTTTAAAATGATTAATTATCAAATTAATTATAAAGAAGTTATTCGGTTCGTTTTCAATGAGCATAAGACTTTATTATTATTATTATTTATGAGTGTGGGCACATCCTGGTTTATGTCGTTAGTTATTAGTCGGTTCATAATATATATACCGTCTGTAATTAGACGGTTCGTATTAGTTACCCGTCTTAACTAGTTGGACACTTGATAATTATTTAGACGCCCCGTATCGTTTAAATTTCATGTAAATTAATAGTTCATCTCGGGTTTCAACCAGTCTAATGATCGTGTTTTTATTTTGAGTCGGGCCGGCCAATTGGCGAAGGCCCGAACCCCCTTTCGTTTTATTTTGTAACTCGAGTTTGGTGTTTAGCCCAATTTTAATTAGAGGCCTAGAGCCCGAGTCTTAGAGTACTTAATCTAAAATTTAAACCTAAAATCCCTTACTCCATTTTTTTATTGGTCGTCGATGTGAAGAATTCAAAATCAAATGATAGTGGGTGTGGAAATCTTGTGGTGTCGGCATATTTAACAAATCTTGGAAGGAGGATTTTAATTCAGTCACCCCATAAGCTGGTGGTGTTGTGATTTTATTGGCGATAGAAAAGATGAGGCGGTGGAAAGTCATCACCATCCATTTACTTGGATATTTTCCATGAGGCGGCAAGTAAAGAGAAGGGGGTTAGACCACGTGAAGAATCCAGCAGCTTCCCATCATTTAATTTGCGTCGGACAACAAGTTTAGTCAAAGGACGATCGTGATTTTCGGTAGTTTTCCTTTTTGTGTCATCTTTTCTGTTTTCGTTTCTCCTTTGGAATATTTAAACCGTGACTAATTTGATGTTGTAATCGGTGTTGTGTGTGCGTGTTTGGACTACGGGAATCGAGCAGCAATCAAGGGAGATCGGGTGTATTCGGTGGCGGGACGAACTAGAGTCTTGTCTATTCGGTAGAATTCTCGCCTAACTCTTTCTCTTAATTTGTTTTCCCGATTCCTGTTTCTAATCTGATTCTGACCAGTTAGGTGTTACGAAATTGCTTGAGTTCGAGCAGCTTGTAATTCTCCGATTTGGTGATTGTGGTCATGGATTGAGGACGAGCAGTTTGCGGTAATCATTGTTTTCTTTCTTGTTTCGTTCGTTTTATTCCCATACTCGTATGATAATCTGATTGAGTGTAGACTCGAGATATATAGGGCTGCTGTGAAGTTGTGGACTGATATCGAGCCGAGTGGGTTCGGGTTGTTCTTGTTTGTTGTTGTTAATTACCCGGGCGATTGTGTGCCTACTTAATTGTTTGTATCGTTTGAGTTTCGAGTTCTAACTTTCTATAAATCGAGTCACTATTTTGGCTAAGCTTGTGGGTTTTGGAAATCTGAGTTTAAAATCACTGACTTTTCGTGAGTGTCGGTTTTGTTGTCGGGTTGGGTAAAAGCCGTAGTTTAGCGGCTAAACATTTTATTAACCGAAAAACCGGAAACCGAACCTTTAGGTTCTTGGTTTCCTAAATCGAGAAACATATTTTTTAGTAAAAGACAAGATTTTTGTAAACATGTTTCTGAAGTTAAAAATGAGTTTCGGGGCTGTCGGGTACCTCGGGAATAAACGAGTTGATGTCGGGATTCAAAACGGGCTTTTATCAAACATACTAATATCTGGCAGAAACTGTAGTCTGGGTTTAAGTCCGTTTTTGTCACACTTAAGATACGTTTCTGGATTTTTCGCCCGTGATGGTTTTTAGGTTTCTGAGTCCTCTTTCCAACGACGCTGACGGCTCGTTAATCTGATTCACGGTTTAAAAGTTATTGCTGTTTTAGTAAACCTTCGCTGGATAGTTTTCGGTTCAGCTATTCTGTCTCGTGAGCCTGTTTTGAGCCTTTTCTGTTTGGATCTAGCTTCCGAAGTCTTCTGTACAATTGTAGTCCTCTGAGTCATTTAACTACTGTAAAAATTTGAATAACATCTAGTGAGCAGTTTGAGAGTTATAGCCGTTCCCGCAAAAGTGCTGAGTGCTGTTAAGTTTCTGCTGAAACAACCTTTGAGCCAAATCCTAACCCGAGCTTCCTTGTATCTTGTAGGACCTTCTAGGACCTTCTAGAGTCGCTCTACTGTACCGAGGATATTTAGGAGCTTACGGTTATTCGAGGTGAGTATTCTCACCGTGTATTCAGTTATAACGATACGTGCATGACTTATGTGGTTAACTGTTTTGATCTATTTTACTTTCTGTGTGATTGACCTGTTATCTGAGTATCTGAGGGCTGTTTTTATCTATCACTGATCTGAGACAGATGTGCCGAGTATCTGAGCCGGTACAGAGTCATTATGTGCTACTATGTGATAGGGCTATCTGAGTGGTTTATGTTATGAGTTGAAAACATAAAAATAAATAACAAATCTGTGTGGTGGCCTGAGTGGCAAATTCTGTGTGGTGGCCTGAGTGGCAAATTCTGTGTGGTAACCTGAGTGGCATTTTAGTGTAAGGAGAGTCGAGGTTGATCTCTCGACTCGATTTACACAAGCGCGCTATATAAATTAAAAGAAATGAAAACTGAGAAATTAACTGAGTAGTAAATGAGTAGGAGTTCACTTGTGTGCCCTCATATATTGTATGTTGTAGTTGTTTACATTTTGAGATTATTCACTCAGCTTCCCCGCTGACCCAAAATCTCCCTCCCATTTTCAGGTACTAGCAAAGGAAAAGAGAAGGTGGACGGTTGACTGCTGTACTATTTCTGAGTGCTGATGTGGAACGTTTTTATTATTTTTAAGACTCCGAATTTATTTAAGACTTTTCCGCACTAAATACATTTTTATATCAAATAATTATTTTGGGAATTATTTATGTGACCTTTTTTATTATAATTTTGTACTCGAAAATTTTAAAAATCTTGTAAATTTTAGGGTGTTACATATTTATCTCTAAGTTTTTATCAAGACAAAAAAAAAACTTTATGTAAGTTAATATTCATTGGAACAAAAGCTTTTTTAAAAGCTTATTTATATATTTTGAGTGGAAAATTTAGATGTCAATTACTGTAAGTAATTGTGATGACTTAACCAATGGAATTATAGACATCCTTATTATTTTAACGGCACAACGGATACAACAAAGATAAACATCTATTTATATAGATGAAAATAGCATTACCTTTCGTACATCTACTAATATGGGATAAAAACAAAATCAGCATATAGTAATTGGAAAGTTGAGGAATGCATATTGTACGTTTAGATGTTATTGTAATCTGCATATGTCGAACTACTAACTTACTAATTTGACGTTAAAAAAATAATACTCCCTCCGTCTCATTTTAAATGTCCAGTATACTATTTTAGTTTGTCCCACAAAGAGTGTCATTTCCTAAATTTCAACCAATCAAAAAACATTTAAGTGGGAAAGAGAAAATTTGATTGGTGACATTATATAATTAATGCACTTTTCTTAAACTGTATGTTTTTTTGTAGTGGATAATTAAAGTGGGACGGAGGGAGTAATAATTTGTAAAGCTTTAGTTAATTATCTCCACATCCCAATAAAATTTTGTCTATAGTAAGCTATAAAATTACCATTGTTTATCTTATGTTATAAAACCCAAAAAATTCCCAAAGGGCCGCTAACAATCTTGCTTATTATTCTAGCATGGCAACAAAAATACCATTCGAGAGTGACGTTTCGATCGTTCAAACAAATTAATCATATCTTTATCTGGAAATCGTTATCTTCCTATTAAAGGATGACAAACTCAAGACATTCATGTCGGTAGTATACACGTATTTATGGTAATTTCTTTGGAAACTAAGGAATGAGAAAAATTTCTTCTAGTTCAGTTCGTGAGAAAAAATAGATTTTTCCAAATTTTATTTTATTAAAAATAAATCAAGGTGTAATTTAGGCTTTAGCTAATAAGTTGTTAGGCTGGTAGGTATGGGAGGAGGAAGCATGGCGTGGGGGGTGAGGTGGCAGACGACAGCGTGGTGGTGACAATGGAACACCGCTCCCCCCAACGGCGTGGGGGGTTGGCGTGGTGAAGCACGGCCACGGGCAACGGGCTTCCACGGGCGTTGGGTGTTGCTTTTTTGAACGAATAGAGCCGTTGAACGGCTAAAATAGCTGTTGGCTATTTAAAAAATTAATTAATTAATTAATTTAATCTATTTATCATATAAACACACATTATCAAAACACTACCAAAACACACCACAACTCTACCAAAATACCCCAACTCACAAATAATGGATTATCTTGGTTCATCATCGATCTGACGAGGATGACGCATTTATGCTAACAATATATGAAGAACTCCTCGATGAATTTGACGACGATGATGAAAGTGAAGTCTTTGACACTAGAACCGCGAAGCAAAATAGAAATCGAGCAGCTGGACACCAACGACTATATCGAGACTATTTTGCTGATGATTGTGTTTATGACGAGAGGGATTTCAAACAAAAGGTTTCGCCTGAGCAAAAATTTATTTGTGCGCATATGTAGCGCATTAGAAAACAGCTATCCTTTTTTTCAATTGAGATATGCTGCTAGAGGTAGGCGGGGATTCACTGCGTTGCAAAAATGTACTGCAGCAGTTCGAACTCTGGCTTACGGGGCATCCCCTAATTCTCTTGACGAGTACCTAAGCATGTCTGAAAGAACTGCTAGGGCAAGTATGTATAATTTTTCACAAGGTGTTTTGTAATTATTCGGACCTATTTATATGCGAAACCCAACATTAATCGATGTTCAAAAATTATATGAGGCGCACGAAGAGAGACATGGTTTTCCTGGAATGCTTGGTAGCATTGATTGTATGCACTGGGATTGGAGGAACTGTCCACAATCGTAGATAGGTGAGTACACTGGAGGACATCATGGAGTACCGTCGTTGATATTAGAAGCAGTTGCTTCCCAAGATTTATGGTTTTGGCATGCTTACTTTGGGGCTGCGGGTTTTAATAATGATATTAACGTGCTTGATCAATCACCAATATTCGACTTGTTAACAGGAAAGGCACCCGATGCTCCTTATACGGTGAATGGCAATCAATATAGATTCGGTTATTACCTTACCGATGGTATATATCCTCGTAATGCGACATTTGTGAAAGCATATCGACATCCAGTAGAGCCAAAAAGAGGTCTTGTTAACCAAAAAACAAGAATCCGCACGCAAGGATGTGGAACGGGACCTTGGAGTTTTAAAGTCGAAGTGGCACATTGTCAAAAACGCGGCCCGTCCATATGACCTTAAAAGATTAAGATATATTTTGTATGCATGTGTTGTAATGCATAATATGGTCGTTGAAGATAAAGGACTGATGATTTCTCCATATGTAGCGGATGGTCCCCGGTATGCGTTGTATATACCAGGAACGCCAGAGTATTTGCATAGGGTTGTCGACATTCAAGACCAAACAACACACGAACAACTTCGACGAGACTTGGCGGAGCATCTCTACAACAACACAAATGCCGACGATGAAGAGTAATAATTTTAAATGGAAATTTTTAATTTTTATTTATATTTAAAGTATTGTAATTTTAAATTTTATTTAAAGTAATGTAATTTTAAATTATATAAAATATTAGTTGTGTGTAAAATAAATGGAAATGAAAAGATGAGATGAAAATTAAAATGGTGTGGTGTAGTGGGTATTTCCTAAAGATGATATGGTGTGGTGGGGTGTGGTTGCTGAGGTGGCAATGATGTTGCAGGAAAAAATGATGTGAGGTGTGGTACCCATACCTATAGCCTTAGAATGGACTAATTTTCCTATGTACTTCCTCCGTCCCACAAAGAAGTTTACGTTTCTCTTGGGCATAAGATTTTAGGTGATAGTTAGTGGTGAGGTCACTAGTAATACTTTTGATTAACATTTAAGGTTGAATTGGAGATAAAAAGATAGTTAGTGGATATTAATGATGAAATTCTTAGTAATAATAATATTTTATTATGTGGGGTCCATGAGATGTGAGAAATGTAAACTTTTTGGTGGGATAAAAGTTTAGTGAGAAATTTAAACTTTTTTGTGGGAGGGAGGGTGTATAATTTTTTACTTTTGTATCTCCGCAACTTCTCGCTAAGGCTTTTTTCATTTATTCGAGTGTAACTTGGTTTGGGTTGGATGATTTCATAGCTTGTCCAAATATTTTCTTTCTTGCCTTTTGTTTGTATTAAAAAAAAGTTCAAACAAAAAACTTGAGATTCATTTATGGGAACGCAGTCATTGTTGAACGCTAATTAATTTCAAAGAGAGCCAAAGTTGATTATTTTAATTTCTCCATAACATGATTTTGTTTACAAAAGTAGTTGGACATATGTAATTAAACAGGTGGTGGCTGTATATTATTATTTTATCCTACATTCATCTCTCCACCCAACCCTTTGCTTGATTATAAATTTTGTCCCTCTCTTTCAACTCCCCAAGTAACTCCATCTCCCCTTCACTAATCTCTCTCTCTCTCTCTCTCTCTCTCTCTCTCTCTCTCTCTCTCCTGTGATCAGCCATGGCTGTTTCAGGGTCAATCATGAACCTGCAATTCACCTCATCTCCGTACACCACAACTCCAAAACTCACCAAAGCCTCAAGAAAACAGGTCATTTATTTGATCCTTCCTTATATGCAAAACTCCAAATTCCTTTTTTTGTGATCTAATACCAGTTAGCTAATTTCAGTTTTCAACATTAGTTTTGATAAAATGTTGATTAATGTTTATTTACAGTTCCGATTAAAAGCTTCAGCAACTAATCCAGATGATTCCGAAGACTCGAAGTTGACGATAAAGACAGAAAAAAATCAATGGCAGATGGATTTTTCCGGTGAAAAACCAATGACGCCATTGCTTGATACCATCAATTATCCGGCTCACATGAAAAACCTTTCCACACAGGTTTGAAATGGATCATTAGTTGTGCTAAGTCAGTTGCTGCTGCTATCACTTGTACACTGTGCATAACTTATTGTTTTAACAGGATTTAGAACAGCTGGCAGCCGAATTAAGAGTTGATATAGTATATTCAGTTGCAAATACTGGTGGGCATTTAAGTTCAAGTTTAGGAGTTGTTGAATTGGCTGTGGCTTTACACCATGTTTTCAATACCCCTGATGATAGAATCATATGGGATGTTGGTCACCAGGTAATTAAAAAATTTAACTAATTTTCTGAATATATAGTTAATTTTGAGTAATGTTTTTTGTTGTTAAAGTTTGGGTGATTTATATATAAAACAGGCATACCCACATAAGATTCTCACTGGAAGAAGGTCAAAGATGCACACCATAAGAAAGACATCAGGGCTGGCTGGTTTTCCTAAGAGAGATGAGAGTGCATATGATGCTTTTGGTGCTGGACATAGTTCTACAAGTATCTCTGCCGGCCTAGGTATATATATTTAACAAAAAGTTTTATTGTTTTCTCATACTCCTAACCATAAAATGATTGACACGTGGACACCGGTAGTTTGATAAAAAGTAAAATTCAATTAGTAGAATCTTTCGTATACTTAATTAAATACTATAACTTTATAATGTTGAATGTTTGATCAATATTGTGTAGTTGATGTGATGTAAAACGAAATAACGTTATATCTTCCGGTCAATGATAATGAAATTTATTATTCACGCGTTTTAGAGTCAAAATTAGTAGTCTGTATATATCTTAAAAAAATGTTGGAAGCTTCAAATGGTAGTTTGAGACATTTTAAAAAATCGGACTGTGAAATGAGTCCAATTAATTAATCAGACTATTTTGTGGGTTTAGTAGTAGTAACTTCTGAATAATTTTTTAAAAGTTAATTTTATGAGTAAACATTTAACAAATGAGGTTAGGGTAAGAATCAGTTCAGATATCCCGAGGAGCATTTAAAATTTGAAATAACCTTTTTAAACTAAGAATTAAGGACTGAAATGAGTTAAAACAAATAAATTTGTAGTATAATACAAAATGGGTTACACAACTTTTATGTCGTATGTTCCTATCAACGTTTTTTTGTAATAATATATTAGTTAAATATGATGATTATCACGGAGTATTATATTAAGAAGGGTTTTGATAATGACAACTTTTAGGGCTGTCAATACACATGCAACAAAAATTTATACACCAATCAATAACCATCTCATGGATTTTAGGAACTACTTCTCTACATAGATAAATGTACAACTCTTATGCGCTTATTGAGAGCCCTGTCATTATTAAAACTCAATTAAGAATTACAGCTGTCTCAACAAATTAGTGTATGTATTTAAAACAAATACCCAATTTTACAGGTATTTAACACGAAACAAAATAAAAACATGAAAGTCGTGAAAATTATAAAAAAAAAACTTCAAAATTGGATTCTCCAGAATCTGGGCCCGGTGGAGTAGGAATCTTTTTGTCCTTTTGTGAAACCCGTGAGACCACTTACTGGGCCCAAATGCTTACTACATTCCCTGTTTTACATAAACTTCTTGCCACCGAATTCCAAATTTATTTCTTTTTTGCAAAAATAAAAATAAAAATAAAAATAAAAATAAAAATCTTGTTTAATTAACAAAGAAGGTAATCATTAAGTAAATTTTATTTAATAGGTATGGCTGTGGGAAGAGATCTGTTAGGAAAGAACAATAGTGTGATCTCGGTGATAGGAGATGGAGCGATGACTGCAGGACAAGCATACGAGGCCTTGAATAATGCTGGATTTCTCGACTCAAATTTAATCGTCGTTTTAAATGATAATAAACAAGTCTCGTTACCCACTGCTACACTAGATGGGCCCGCAACCCCAGTTGGTGCTCTCAGTAGCGCTTTAGCCAAATTACAAGCCAGTACCAAATTCCGCAAGCTTCGTGAAGCTGCCAAGGTAATTAATAAAGGAGGTGACTTTACACCACCCATTTTAACTTATACATAACAATAGTTAGATTATATGTTTATATAGTCTGCAGTAATAATTGTAAAATGTGCTACACGTAAAAATTAATTCCCAATTAAAAATTACAAGCCAGTACCAAATTCCGCAAGCTTCGTGAAGCTGCCAAGGTAATTAATAAAGGAGGTGACTTTACACCACCCATTTTAACTTATACATAACAATAGTTAGATTATATGTTTATATAGTCTGCAGTAATAATTGTAAAATGTGCTACACGTAAAAATTAATTCCCAATTAATAAACAATTCCTACAACTCTCAATTTGTATTATTTTCGTAATTTATATTTGATTTTTTTTAATTTGTTATTGTATAGAGCATTACGAAGCAAATTGGTCCTCAAGCACATGAAGTGGCCGCCAAAGTTGACGAGTATGCTAGGGGGATGATTAGTGCAAGTGGATCGACATTATTTGAGGAACTTGGTTTGTATTACATTGGTCCAGTTGACGGCCATAATATCGAGGATTTGGTCACCATTTTCGAGAAAGTGAAGTCCATGCCCGCACCCGGCCCGGTTTTGATCCATATTGTGACCGAGAAAGGGAAAGGTTACCCTCCTGCTGAAGCAGCTGCTGACAGAATGCATGGTAAGTAATTGGTGGTAAATTAAATGGGTATTGCGTATGTCAG
The DNA here is from genome assembly GCA_963853835.1 of Calendula officinalis. NCBI lineage: Eukaryota > Viridiplantae > Streptophyta > Magnoliopsida > Asterales > Asteraceae > Calendula > Calendula officinalis. Next base: position 13,766,282 of record OY970823.1, read on the forward strand.
TAAAAGTAAATGTGGATAAGTTTTGGTACATGGGTCCGGTTTGGTTGGGCAATTTTTCTTTTCTTTTAACCTTTTTAGTATTCGATATTTATTACCACTTTAATGTGCCGAATAAAAGTGGTTGAGCAATTTTTCAGTTCCTGTATTCTGTAACGTTTTTAGTCTTCAAAATTTATTAACGCTTCAATGCGCCAAATAAAAGTGCTAAAGTTAAACTTTTTTAGATAAAAAGTATACTCCATAATAAGAGTTCTTTTTTTTTCTTTTTTTACTACAGACATATGTCCACAACGAGACTTAAATCCCCGACCTTAAGATTGTGAGGCAAATACCATATGCCAAAAGCCCTTTGGTACTCCGTAGTAAGAGTTAAAGATTAAAATTTATCCTATGCTCATTTTTGTTTTTATCCAATTAACTTATCAATGACAAAAAATTAGCTTGAATCAAATTATTCGGTCGTTTGGTTTATTATAAGGATTTGAAGTATATTATGAGTTTAGGAATAAGATGGAATAAAAATATGACGAATTTTTGAAATCCACCCATCATGACGGTTTAGAGAACTTTTGGGTTTGATATCCGATTTTAAAACCTAACGTTTGTGGGTATGGGTAGCACCGGTCAATTAATATTTTTGACACATCAAATACCACTTAAGCAACCACATTACACCCACTTTAGAGGAAATAAACCAAACATTACCTTAAAAGTTTGTTTTGGGTTTCAGGAGTGGTGAAGTTTGATGTCCCAACCGGAAAGCAATTTAAGACAAAGACACCCACACTTTCGTACACACAATACTTTGCGGAAGCACTTATAAAAGAAGCTGAAGTAGACAATAAGGTTGTAGCAATACACGCAGCCATGGGAGGGGGGACCGGACTCAATTATTTCCAAAAGAAGTTTCCAGAACGTTGTTTTGATGTCGGTATTGCCGAACAACACGCTGTCACTTTTGCAGCCGGTTTAGCAACCGAAGGACTAAAGCCATTTTGCGCCATCTATTCCTCATTTTTACAACGAGGATATGATCAAGTAAGCACACTTTTATTATCTCTAATAACGGATAACTGATACTCTATCCGTTCCAATTATTTATTGTCTATATTTTCTTTTTAATATGTGTAACAAATAAACTTGAAAGTTTCATTTATTAAAAAATATTTAGGTGGGAAAAATATAATTTTATTGGTTGTACCGTGCTATAAATGCATTTTTTTAAACTCTGTGTTTTTTTGTGTGTGAACAATAGTTTTAGGATGAAGGTAGTAATTTATAACTTATATATGGATTTGATAACGTTTAGGTGGTGCACGATGTTGATCTTCAAAAACTACCGGTTCGGTTTGCAATGGATCGAGCCGGTTTGGTTGGGGCAGATGGTCCCACACATTGTGGAGCATTTGACATCGCGTACATGGCGTGTTTACCGAACATGGTGGTCATGGCTCCGGCTGATGAAGCCGAATTGATGAACATGGTTGCAACCGCTGCAACCATTGATGACAGACCTAGTTGCTTCAGATTCCCAAGAGGAAATGGTATCGGTGTACCACTTCCTCCTAACAACAAAGGAATTCCTATGGAGGTTTGTTCTTGATTTTGACTTTCAGGGTCAAACATGTCCGTTTGACTTTTGACTTTGAACAGGTTGGGAAGGGAAGGATATTAATAGAAGGAACTAGAGTTGCAATTTTGGGATATGGATCAATAATTCAAGAATGTCTAGGTGCAGCTAGCTTGCTTCAAGCCCATAATGTGTCTGTAACGGTTGCGGATGCCCGGTTTTGCAAGCCGTTGGATGCCGAACTAATCAAAAGATTAGCCAACGAGCATCAAGTCTTACTTACAGTAGAAGAAGGCTCAATTGGTGGCTTTGGATCACATGTTGCTCATTTTCTGAGCTTAAATGGTCTTTTAGACGGAAAACTCAAGGTAAACTAGTCCCTAAACACACTCATTAAAGCGCCACTAATAGTAAAAAAAGGTGTCACTAAGTCAATAGAACAGTCACTAAAGATCGGGTGAAAAAAATACTTATACGTATAGTACTTTTAAACACTCTTTAAAATTTGTTTTACCTTCATATAAAAACGTGTGGGTCAAGCTTCAATAGGTAAAACCGGTAGTGACTAAAAAAACCTGTAGTGACTAAAAAAAGTGAGCAATACATATTTGAAATTTTATGCCAATTTTTTCTCTAAAAGATGAGTAAAACCTAACATTTGTACTTTTTATCTACACTTTTTAACATGTGAAGGTAATAAATAGAATATCTTACAACACTTTTGGAAAAATGTAACAAAATCGCACATATTTCTATTTGCAGCTAAGAGCAATGACACTTCCGGATAGATATATCGATCATGGTGCACCACAAGATCAACTTGAAGAAGCGGGTCTTTCTTCAAAACATATATGTTCAACGCTTTTATCCCTTTTGGGGAAGCCTAAAGAAGCACTTCAGTACAAGTCGATTATGTAGAATGAATGAATATCGATCAAAAGATATATGGTTCATGAGTCAAGTAGATCATCCCAGTCTTTCGGAGGATTAGTATCTGTTTGTTCATAAATTGTTCATCTTCCTTGAATTTGTACTCGTATATTTAATTTCGCCAAAAACTAGCTTTTTTAACACATTTGTTCAAATAACTACTGTGTTTGAATTCCGTCGGATTTAATCTAATGGGTTATATACGACCTACAAGGGCTTGGCCCAACTGTCAGCCCCCAAATCATTCGTTCATGGATGTACGTTTTTTTAGAAGATGATAAAAAAAATTTGAACGGCTAGAACATAGTTTTGATATGGACGGTCCAAAAAATCAAAAGGCCACAATGAAAACAGAACATCAACCCACCAAAAATCCAAAATCTAGCACAACATCTATCCAATCTAACTACGCTCACTTAAACTGAAAATAGTTAACACTAAATAGGGGTAAATGGGGCGGTTTTATACTCAAACTGCGCTAATTTTGATTTTAGGATTTTTAAACTCAATTATTTCAGTTTCTATTGTTTTAGTTTTTAGTGTCTCTGAGGAGACTAATTGACCTTACGTATAGTCTTAACTATTAATAAAAAAGACGTAACTTTATCTCTCTTCTATCAAATCATAATTTCTTTTTAATTAGTATTATTTATTTAATAAAAGTTAATACTCCATCCGTCCCTAAATAAAGTTCTCATTTGTGTTGGGCATAATATTTTAGGAGATAGTTAGTGGTGGGGTATTTGGTATTACTTTTGAATAAAATATAATGTTTGATTGGAGAGAGAAAGTGTTCTAAGAGATAGTTAGTGGTGAAAGTATTAATAATAATATTATTATATTAAGTGGGTCCCTTAAGTTTGAGAAATGTGAACTTTATTTAGGGACAAAACTTGAAGGTGAAATGAGAACTTTATTTAGGGACGGAGGGAGTACTTTTTAAACTAGTAATATGTACAAGAAGAGAGTACATAATATTTAAATAGTATATGTATTTTTTTAATTGTTAAAAGTGTGATATTTTTTAAGCCACTAATATGCATATTTGTTTATTATAGAACATATTTGTAAAAGCTTTAATTTATGTAGTTAAACTATTTTTGTAGATAATTATTTTTCAGAATTAAAATATAGACAGGTAATCTCATTAATATCATATTATTTGGCCATTTTTATTTAATACGGAGTATATTCTAATCTAGAAAGATAATCTCATTAATGTCATCTTATTTGCCCATTTTTATCTATATTTATATATACTAGTAGGTTCCCGCGCAATGCGGCGGCGGATACCCTGTGACTAAATTTGACGGCTATCAAGTAGTGGGTGGTGACGACGGTAGTGATAGTGGCTGTTGGTTGTGGTCGTGCGGATGATGGGTGATGTTAATTTTAATTTTGTAAAGATTAATAAAGATATCTCATAAGTTTCCTAAAATCCGAAATTGACGTTTTTTTAAATATGAATCGTTTTAGCTATGTTGAATATCTCATAAGTTTCCTTAAATCCGAAATTGGCGTTTTTTAAAATATGGGTCTTTTAGATATGTTGAAGTTAAAGGTTATATATATTAGTTGTTGGGATTAAACAAAGTGTCATTTAGATCAATCGGTTAACACACAGTCAGTACTCACAAAAGGTTTTGTGTTCGAATCCTGTAAGCAACATCTTTTTATTTTTGTGGTCTTTAAGAGGTTACCAAAAGTAAAAATAAGTTTAAGTTTAAGTTCAAATAATTTTATATTTAGTAGTCCTAAACATATTATAAAGGAGTAAGATATGATCTTAAACGGACAACAAACCTTAACACCGGAGCATATGTCATGGGTAAAATTCTTGCCGGAAATCGCAGGCGGGTATAACGTCGCCTGATTTGTAGCATCGTGTTTATGTGTAGGTTGTGTTTATGTGTAGGTTGTGGTTGTTTCGTTTTGGTCGAGGCGTTATGAACAAAAGCTTTCTATATTGTTAAAATTTAGTATAGTCAAAAGGTCAATTAATTTGGTGGTAAGACAATTAATAGTTTCCAGAAATATAAACCGAAACGGAAATAAAAGATGGTAAAACAATTTATTATAGTCAATAGTTTCCGGAAATATAAAATGTAACGGAAATAAAAGGATGGTCCAATGTGATGATGTACAACCTCTTATAATTTATTTTGGTGGGATAAAATAAAGTTTAATTTATAGCAATTGGTTAACACATAATGACTACTTAGAAGAGGTCTTGTGTTCGAATCCAGTAGGCAACACTTTTTGATTTTATTTTAGTTGAAGAAGTTACTAAAAGTGGAAATCTCCTTAAACTTAAAATTAAGGAGCTCCTTAAAATTCCTTAAAATGGTAGTCCTAAATGCATTAGTAAGTAGTAAGATAAGATATAAAAAATGAGTTTCATAGTTGATGTAGTATTTAATACCATAGCATTTAATTTCATATTTGAGTTCATTTTGATATTTTTAATTCCATGTTTGAGTTCGTTTCGTATTAAATGCACTTTAAACCTCAAACGTTTTAGAAATTTATATATGGAACGTTTTATATTAAATTCAATTCAATCCAGCTAAAAAAAACCTTTGTATTAAATTCAATCCAGCCAAAAAAAAACGTTATGAAACGATTCACACGCTTAAAAACGTTCTGAAATATGTAATTAGTTACCTTAATTGTTGCTTGGAAACCAAAAACCTTGAGTTTAGACTTGAAACGCTTATACATATTCCACATGGAAACATGCCACCTTTAATCTTCAAAACTTCAGCCTTAACTCCTCATATTCAAAACTTTTAAATTTCAAAACGTTTAGGATTCATGATTGATGTACCAATTATTACCCCTGCAAAATTTTGCCACCCTTTCACATACGAGTAGTGTTTGGGCAGATACACTTCCTTTCACATAATATAAAGATATGCTAATGGTTGACATTTTAAAGAGGGTGGTATTATTGGTGCAACGACCCATATTCTACAAGATAAAAGTATCAAGGTGAAACTGATAATGCTTGGTGGAAGTCTTCAGGTAGTAGGTTGGTGAACTTTTGATGTTTTCCTCACAATTAGCATTAATGCGGTTCTTCAGTTTATCATGTGAGGCTCATGAAGAATCATAGAATGTGATGAAGTGAATTTTTTTCTTTGATTACATGATATGTATTAGGTATCATGAAGAATCAGAAAATGTGATGAAATGATTCTTTTCTTTCATTACATATAATAAGTATTAGATATACACATGAAGAATTCAAAATACATTGAACATAATAAAAGGGTGATTTCCTACTTTGAACTAAATGGATTGAAATCTACCCAAATATAGACTTTATTTTCAAATCTTCCCAAATAAGACCGTGCGACCGAGGCCCTCGTTCTACTCCAATAGAACACCGTCACATGTGCCTATCGCGCGACTCTGCAAACTATCAAGAAACTGATGTGAAATATTGTCTTATGTGATTTCTAAGTGGGCCCGTCCCTTTGTTATGATTACCAATGACAAAAAATTTAACTATGGTTAAGTTCCCATCTTCTACTGCCGATCAACATTACTACTTCTCTTTGCTGCTACCCTCTATTCTTCTATTGCCGATCAAAACCCTCTCCGTTGTTTTCAAAAAAATTCCGCCGATCCCATACCGTTATTTTCAAACAAAATTCCGTTTCATAACAAAATGTCGAGATTACCATTTGCCCATACTCATAATATGGTCGCATATCTCGGACTCCGATGGATTTCACGAAATCATCAGCTTCCTCAATGCTTCCCACATAAAATTCGTTCTTAGTGTTAACCCCAAAATCTTCGTTAGCCAAGTGGAAGCATTCTGGAATAATGCAGAAACTATCAAATCAGGGAAAGGAGACCACATAAAATCTTCCATTGCAGGGCAAGAAATTATTATTTCAGAAGGTTCAGTACGAAAGCATATGCAACTAGATGATGCAAACGGTATAAACTCACTTTCTAAAGATATCTTGTTTGATAAAATACAAGAAATGTGATATGCAGGATCCTTAGAAAAGGTTACTTTCTATATAGCATTGTTCTCTCCCAGTGGAAATTCTTAATTCACGTTTTACAGCAATGTTTATCTAAAAAGAAAACTGTCTGGAATGAGGTTAGTTCTTGTTTAGCAACCGCATTAGTATGCTTAGCTACTTTCCAAAAGTTTAATTTTTCACAAATGATATTTAATAACATGGTATCAAATCTGGATGGCAATAAGAATAAATTTGAAATGTACCCAAGGTTTATCCGAACAGTTTTAAACAACGAATTAACTGGGTTACCTCGAACAAATGATATTTTTGAAGCTCCGTGTCATACTAAAAAGGTGTTTTCATACATGAAAATAGCCAACAAAAGAGCTCCAGAAATTGTAACTCCATTATTTTCAACAATGTTGCTAGTGAGCCAACCACAAACAGGTGAAGGATCATGGTCACAACCCACATCAAAGACCAATCCTACTGATCCCAAACCCCAAGTCACTCAAAATAAACCAAATCAAGAAATTGTCTTGTATGTGTCCCATGAACATGAGATAGATGCGTCAACTACGGCTATTATACCATAGGGTGGTGTACATACGACTATTATACCACAGGGTGATGTACATACTTCCAATGAAGCTTCACACAGTGGAAGTGAATTGACGGATCATCTGCAAGCCCTGCAAGATGAAATGACAGATCACGATGCAGAGATACATACAATGGAAAAACGGTTAAGGAAGTTGTCTCTAATAGTGAAAATCCAGAGCTTCATGATCAAAAACAATCGAAGAAAGTCAATATATCTTAAAAGACTCAAGAAGGTTGGTACTGCCCAAGTCATATTCAAGTCATCTCCTCTGGTTACTAGAAGGGTACTAGAAGCTCTATCTAAATCAAAGACTCCTGGAAAAAGAAAAACAATGGATGAACCAAAGCTTCCAACCAAACGGGCCACTCAAAGACATATGAAAGAACCAACTCATGATCAACTGATGAAATTAATACTTGTTGACAACAAGTGGAGTGCAGATTTTGCCAGTCCAGTTGCTGATGACCTCCATAATCCAATTGTAGACTAGAGATATGAAGTTGTGAACAAAAACAGTGGATCTGGAGTCTATAAGATTAAAAGGGCAGATAATGTTGAGGAAGCATATACATGGATAGTAACTTTGTAAAAACGATTGAACAGAAAAGATATTCAAGCCATGTACGACATTGGTAAACCAAGATTGGGCAGTGATGGATGGGGAATAAAAGATAGGGAAGGTGTAATGGTTGAACGTCTGGATTCAATGTTCTATCCAGAAACCATCCAAATTTAGTACAAAGCACTGATGAAATATCCCACTGGTTCCTGTATGAACCATGCGGAATTTATTTTATATTCAGAGTTAATAAAAGAGGTGAATTATATCTGGTGGAGAAGATATACAATCACGGTAGAAGAGCTCTGGTCAAGCTAAGCACTCTTCCGATCCGTTCAAGCTCGAATACAAGAATGGCTGAAGAACTTAGAATAAAGATCCATCGTCAACTCACCAATCAAATTGATCAGTCAAATGAATAAACCTAAAAATCACATAGAGAATTATCAAGTTTATGGGAGATTGATGCGATTAGTACTGATATGAAACTTAATACGGGTTTAAAGATCTCTGCTGGTATTGACGTTACCCTTGAAGTTAATACTGATCAATTTGTTAGTACTGCTCGTTGATGAGAACTGATATCAAGAGTTATTAGGGCGTGACGCGTGAGTACTGATGTAATGTATTGAAGTTAATACCGATCAACCTTGTTATTGTTGCTCATCAATTAGTACTGATATCAATACTTAATACGGGTGTGAAGATTAATTACTGATGTATTCAAGTTAATATTGATGAACCCTGTAACTACTGGTAATCAGTTAGTACTGATATCAAGACTTAATACGGGTGTGAAGAACACTGATGGTCTGATGTAGCGATGTATTGAAGTTAATGCTGATGAACCCTGTTACTAGTGCTCATCAATTAGTATTCATCAATTAGTACTCATATCAAGAGTTAATACGGGTGTGAATATTACTGCTTGTCAAGTTTCTACTGGTCATGTATATATATGGTAGTTATCATTCAACTAATAGTATGCCCAAAATGTTATATACGTCTAAATATTTCAGTCGTACAACGTTAATAGATTTACTAGATTTTATCCATTGATACTGCATTTTGAGATCATAAGAAGACTACATTAATTATCTATTAACATGACATTGAGATTACAATAAAACGTAAAATTGGTTACTACATTTTTTAGTCATCATTGAACGCTTAACGTAGTACATAAACTATTTTACTACATTCTATTACATAAATCATGTCTAACTTCTTTTATGTACTAACGGAGTTCATTTGAATAATCATGAAGATCACATCGTAGAAGAAAATACAACATCAGGTGCCCGAAAGACTAGGGTTGAGCAAAGATAGTGAGGAAAATAAATGGTGGGACGGTGAATCACAATATTTGTTAAATTCACTACAACCTGTGGACGACCTCTCTTTATGTGACGAATTTGTTCAAAGTCGATCTCCTCAAAGAGACGTTACACGTAGAATAAGTGTCCGACTTATGAGCACATACTCACACATATCACCTCGTAAAGAGGCGACTTGCACTCAAGACAGTTGAAACATCAATTATCTTTTCATCTTCTTTTGCGATCAGTAGTAACACCAACAGATCTTTGAAGATATAGAAAAGCTCAAAGTGATAATTTCACCTTTTGTGCATCTTCACCGTCTGAGATTCCGATAACAGGTTAACGACGTTGTTACTTCATAATATGGTGGTTTAGAAATGAGTAACTTTTAGAGCATCAATAACCCATTATCGAGTACCGACTTGTTACGGTAAGGTTCATGATATGGGTTATGGATGCTAAGATGCCATATTTTACTTACATAAGGTCTAAGATATGATGCTTTCACCAAAGGAGGGAATGAACATCAAATGGATCGTCGTCCTTGGATACACCCGAGGTTGTAAAAAAACCCTAGAAATAGAATTTCCTTGTATGCCCCATGACCTACACCATACACTCTTTTCAAACAAACAATTGTTCGTATATTCTTCCATCGTGCCAAAAAGAGATTAAAGTAAAGCAAGATACAGGTGATCAAAGGAAAATGTATAATTTAGAAGTAAGTTGAATTTCTGATGAACTAAAAGGAGACGTTTAAACGCACTTTTATAGGCCAAAATCACATTAAACGCTAATTAGTTGGATGCTGACGTATTAAATGTTATTTTATAATTATATAATTTTATTTTAAACATCGGTTAGTGAGAAAAAAATTTAAACTTTTGCCTTTTCGAAAAATTAAATACTCCGTAAATCGGACAAAAGTTTATGTGAGGCCTGATAAAACTTTCTTTTTTCTTTTTACCTTTAATTCTTACAATATTTTTTAAAATATTTTTCTTATGAATATTTATTAATTATAAACAAAAGATATATAATAATGCAATATTAATACAAATGTCATTGTATTAATTATAAACAAAACATATACTATAAGAAAGTGAAAAAGAAAATGAAAAAGAGAAAAAAGAAAAGGTCATGTCACCCAAGTAGATACTGCAATAAATGGGCGGCAAGGAAAGGGTTAAAAGATTCTGACAGCGACCACTCGGATGATAATCTCTGGTTTTTCTGAGTAAAATCTCTGACGAAGATCTTTCTATTATGGCAATTAGTTTAAATATTAGTAACTGATGTAATGTATTGAAGTTAATACTGATCAACCTTGTTACTGCTGCTCATCAATTAGTACTGATATCAATACTTAGTACACGTGTGAAGATTAATTAATGATGTATTCAAGTTAATACTGATGAACCCTATAAATACTGGTCATCAATTAGTACTGATATCAAGACTTAATACGGGTGTGAAGATTACTGATGGTCTGATGTAGCGATGTATTGAAATTAATACTGATGAACCCTGTTACTATTGCTCATTAATTAGTACTCATATTAAGACTTAATACGGGTGTGAATATTACTGCTCGTCAAGTTTCTACTGGTCATGTATATATATGGTAGTTATCATTCAACTAGTAGTATGCCAAAAATGTTATTTACGTCTAAATATTTCAGTCGTACAACGTTTAATAGATTTACTAGATTTTATCCATTGATACTACATTTTGAGATCATAAGAAGACTACATTCATTATTCATTAACATGACATTGAGATCACAATAAAACGTAAAATTGGTTACTACATTTTTTAGTTATTCATCGAACGCTTAACGTAGTACATAAACTATTTTACTACATTCTATTACATAAATCATGCGAAACTTATTTTCTGTACTAATGGAGTTCATCTTTGAGCCTCAAACTTATCAGGAGAATCCGAATAATCATGAAGATCATATCGTAGAAGAAAATACAAAATCAGGTGCCGAAAGACTAGGGTTTAACAAAGATAGTGAAGACATGGGACAGTGAATCTCAATATTTGTTAAATTCACAACAATTTGTGGACGGGATTTCTGTATGTGACATATTTCTTCGAGGTCGATCTCCACAAAGAGACGTTTACACGTAGAATTAGTGTCCGACATGAGCACACACTCACACATATCACCTCGTAAACGAACGACTTGCAGTCAAAGACAGTTAACACATCAATTGACTTTTCATCTTCATTTGCGGTCACTAGTAGCACCAACAGTCTATTAACCGCGAAAAGATCTAGAGGCACATCAACATCTGAAGATATAGAGAGCGCAAACCTATCATTTCCCCTTTTGTGCACGTTCACCGTCTGAGATTCCGATATCAGGTTATCGGCATTATTAATTCTACGGATGGTGGTTTATAAAATGGTAACTTTTGCAGCATCAATAACCAATAATCAAGTACCAACGCGTTACGATAAGGTCCAGGATATAGGTTATGGATGCTAAGATACCATGTTTTACTTATGATAAGGTCTACGATATGTTGCTTTCACCAAAGGAGGGAATAAACATCAAATGGATCGTCATCGATGGATGCACCAGAGGTTGTAAAAAAATCCCGACAAAAAGAACTTCCTTGTAAGCCCCATGACCTACACTATACACTCTTTTCAAACAAACAGTTATTCGCATATTCTTCCATCGTGCCAAAAAGAGATTGAAGTAAAGCAAGATACGGGTGATCAAAGGAAAATGTATAATTTAGAAGTAAGTTGAATTTCTGATGAACTAAAAGGAGACGTTTAAACGCACTTTTATAGGCCAAAATCACATGAAACGCAAATTAGTTGGATGCTGACGTATTAAATGTTATTTTATAATTATATAATTTTATTCTAAACATCGGTTAGTGTGAAAAAAATTTAAACTTTTGCCTTTTCGAAAAAGTAAATACTCCGTAAATCGGACAAAACTTTATGTGGGGCCTGATAAAACTTTCTTTTTTCTTTTTACCTTTAATTCTTACAATATTTTTTAAAAATATTTTTCTTATGAATATCTATTAATTATAAACAAAAGATATATAATAATGCAATATTAATACAAAAGTCATTGTATTAATTATAAACAAAAGATATACTATAAGAAAGTGAAAAAGAAAATGAAAAAGAGAAAAAAGAAAAGGTCATGTCACCCAAGTAGAAACTGCATTAAACAAGGGCGGCAAGGAAAGGGTTAAAAGATTTTGACAGCGACCACTCGGATGATAATCTCTGGATTTTCTGAGGAAAATCTTTGACGAAGATCTTTCTATTATGGCAACTAGTTTAAATATTAGTAAACGTTTTGGCTTAGTTGTCATTTTTCTATCCGTTTTTTTAAAGGGCGATAGACGGGGGGGTCACCATACGGGATGACCAGATTTTTAAAAATATTTAGGGATTTAGTACATCACATGTATTTTTTTTTAACGATAATTAGTTTGAATTGGTTTGGAAACTATTTTTTTTATTAAAAATATTACTGTTGTAACTAATGTATTAATATGATTTGGAAAACAACTATTATCATACTATTTTATCCATCATTTATTATATCTAATGGTTAATACTGTCCAACAACATAAACGACGTGGAGAGCAGTACTTATGCTAGATCAGTATTATCTTTGATAGTCGTAATAAGTCATCAGCGAGTTCCAGTAGTAGGTAAGCTTAGTACTGCAATCGTTATTACTATGGATCAATCAATTAGCACTGGAATGACTTATTTATAAATTTTGGAAAGGTTACTTATAAATTTTGAGTGGAAAGTCTAGGTGTATATTACAATAACTCATTGAAATGACTGAACCATTGGGGATGCTCCATAACCTAAATTTCGAGAGAGAAGATCATGACTAGATAATTTGACAGATTTAACATTGAGTTAAAATAAAACATATATATTTTAATACATAAAAACGTTAACATGACATAAATGAGAAAATTAACAAAATATTAATGTTATCATCAGGACAATCCTTACATCAAAGGGAAATAAACTAATATAAAAAAACCAAATATTTCCTACATCAGATACTCTATTTACTTAATTTCTTCAAAGATAAGAATGAGAATCGATCTGTGAAAACCTAGCAAATATTGACTTCATCAAAATTAATGCATACTGTCTTCTGTTAATTTCTTCACTGGTAAAGAACAGACTTCCAACATAGTAGCCAAATTTATAGCATCATGTGTTCGTCAGGAAATATTTGAAAAAACAACATTTACATATAATCAAACCAGGGATCTATTGTCTCTTTCTTTATTATGATTCATCGAACCAAGCTAACCTGCTTTTGAAGACTAGCTAGGGTTTCTGAATCATCAAAAAGAAACCAATGTCAAACCTTCAGACACCATTGGCATACTGCCATTAGTTAATTTCTTCATTGATAACCATCAGCTGTTAGGCATATCTGTAGATTTAAGGGTGCCAAAAGGCAGATGAAATAATAGAAAACCTCAAATACAACAAAACCAAAATACCGCTTAAGGGTGATTTCGTTGAAGATCAACCCCTTCTAAAGATCAGTTACGATAAGATCTAGGATACCGTCATATAGTATATAGAGAAATATATCTGCCATTAAAAGAGAACATCGATGACATTCACTAGATGGAAAAATGGGAAAATATTCATTTAATAGAGTAAATTTGAAGAGAGGTGAATGATGTGAACCAACTAACATGGTTATGCATTATATATTCAACGTAGGTTGCAGTACCACGATATTTCTTTATACGGTTGTACAGTTTGCAGGAATACTTGTACAGTGTGGTGGACACATTAAAAATGTGGTGTGAAAATTAATTCCCTTTTTTATTAAACAAATACATTTCCTAGTTTGTTAATCAGGCACCGTCCGCACAGGTCACGAACTATCATGATTCGTGACACATGAACCACTAACCCTCGACCATCATGAGTCAGGACACATGAACCACAATAACTAGCTATAGACCATGAATCATCAAAACTCATGAACCAGTAAACCATAAACCCTAATGTGTGACCTTAGTAACCCACGAACCATCATGACCCATTAACTTAATTGTCCGATAGCGCAATAACCCGTAATAAATGATCTTAGTAACCCTAAACAACAAGATTCCATGAAGCATCATTACCTAATTGCCCGATGGTACCATAACCCGTAAGGTATTAGTGACCTTACTAACCCTACACAACTAACCCTAAATCCTAAACAACTAACGTACTAGCTAGGGTGATAGTCGTGGTTCGGGTCAATGATAATTTAAATGGGACGACCTACCAACCCGAACCCGACATGAATTGCCACCCATACTAATGAAGCATCATCACGGATGGGCCAATAACCTAATTGACCGATGGCACCAAAAGAACTAACGACGAAGCTTCATCACCAATGCACCAATCACCTAATTGGTCGATGGCACCATATCCCGTAATATGTGACCTTAGTAACCCACCAACCAGGCAACCATCATGACCCATGAACCATTCAGCATCATCAACGATGAACCAATAATCTAATTGACCGATTGCACAATAATCCATAATAAGTGATCTTAGTAACCCTAAACAAACAAATCCTAAACCCTAAACAACTAACCATGAAGCATCATTACCTAATTTCCCTATGGCACCATAACCCGTAAGGTAGTGACCTTACTAACCCTACACAACTAACCCTAAACCCTAAACAACTAACTTACTAGCTAGGGGTTACAATTTCTGGCACGTCATGAAACCCGACCTAAAAGCGAAAACAAAAAATACAGGTTTGAGTTGAGATAAAAAAGTTTTGGGACAGTCGTGGTTCGGGTCAATGATAATTTAAATGGGATGACCCACCAACCCGAACCCGACATGAATTGCCAGTCATACTAATGAAGCAGCATCATCGATGGGCCAATGACCTAATTGACCGATGGCGCCAAAATAACTAACCACGAAGCTTCATCACCAATGCACCAACCACCTAATTGGCCGATGGCACCATATCCCGTAATATGTGACCTTATTAACCCATGAACCTTCATGACCCATGAACCATTAATTAAGGATCATGACCGATGAACCAATAACCTAATTTACCGATGGTGCAATAACCCGTAATAAGTGATCTTAGTAACCCTAAACAACAAATCCAAAATCCTAACCAACTAAACATTAAGCATCATCACCGATGAACTAATCACCTTATTTACCGATGGCACCGTAACCCCTGATGGGTTTAGTAACCCTTAACCCTAAACAATTAACCATGAAGCATCGTACCTTTTTCTTTTACAACATTTCTAATTTACCTTTATCTATATTAAAAGTTTTATAAACCCGTATATAATTTGACAATTTTTTTGACACCTTACCGAATATTAATGTTTTTTTAAAATGTCTCATACAAAAGTATTATAATAACTGATATTATATAATTTATTTATTAACTAATAAATATATAAGAAACAATCTATATTGGCTGAGGTGTAAAATGAAAAGTTATTAAACATAGCGGACTAAAAAAGACAAACATTGAAAGTTAATTAAGAGAATGAACTTTTCAAAAAACATAGGGGGTAAAAGGTTATTCAAATTAATTACAAATTAAATAATACGAAGTATATTTAAAAGATGAAAAGCAAATGATGATTAAACTAAAATACGTCTGAGGTGTACAATATATTACTATGCCGAAAGCAAAGGAGTGTTACATTAATTATTACCCATATATTTCCTCTACGAGAACCGAGATATTTACTACGTATACGACGAGACCTTTCTTGTCCTGAAAACTATCGCTAGGCAGTAGATATATTATGGTTTTTCTAACATGTGCCCCCAAGTCACATGTTAGAGTGCATTAAATGCCTCAAAATTTCTATTAATATTTAAAACTATATATACATCTATTAAAAATGTAAACTTATGAATGCTTAATAATATTCTATTAACTTTGAGTGAGTTAGTGCACTCTAACATGTGTCATGGGGGGCACATGTTAGAAAAACTCATGCTCCGTAATGCATAGGGTTTAACAACAAAACCCTAAAACTAATTGGTCTAGATCAAGAGGTCTCGGGTTCAAGACTTGTTGGCACTTGGTGGGGCCCGCATGTACAAAAAATATGATTTTTTGTTTATTTTAATAGAATTTTTTTTATTGGCCCCACTTGTTAATTGGTTAACTATTAGTGGACCCCGATTGATTTTAATCCTAGATTCACCACTGCTTGTTGGGGCCATTCTTTAGGATAATAAAAAGTGATGGGGTTTATTCCCCACAAAAGGAGATGTTCGAGGAATGCATACTGCCCACTTGGATGTCACTGCACCAGTCGAACCACTAACTTACTAACTTGCCGTTAAAAAAAAAAACAAAACAAAGCAAAACCCTGAAAAAGAAATATGTATTAAAAGCTAATGTTAATTTTAGATATACGAGTCGATATTGCTAAAAATTGTTACAAAGTAATATTTAAATTTAAATTACAATTACAATTAATTAATAGATTACAAATTAATTAATATATTTCAAAGATAAAAAGTAAATGATGATTAGACTAAAATATGTCTGGGGTAATAATTACTACGCCGAAAGCAAAGCTGTTGGTGTACTCAATATGTATCTACACATATCTTTCATTTACGAAACCCAAGATATTGACTGTATATACAACAAGACCTTTCTTGTCCTGACAACTATCGCGAGGCGGTAAATACATTTGAAAATTGTACTCTAATAATAATGAATACAACATATACTAAATATCTCAGACGAACGAACCCCGAGAAATTTCCTGTATGGTTGACAAGATCTTTCATTGAGCCATCTCTTTCTTTGTCCGCATCCAAACTAGTTAAAATAATTTATGGAATCCATCAGTTCTACACGGACTACGTCTATGAGCAGTACTATATTCTTGAAACAGTAGAAAGTTGGTTTATTAGTAGAAAGTTGGTTTATCAGTACTAACCATGTGCGCTATTAAGGTGTTTCTACCGCTATACATGTTTCTGCCACTAAAGGTGTGTCTACTGCTATAAGGAACGTGAATCACGTGATAGAGTTTCTTAAAACTCACTCTATATTTGAAGTGAGAGAGTGTCTTCATTTTTAACCCTAATTTAATATAGTGTTTTAGTTTACCAGTAGTATCTTCATTTGCCAGGATTATTAGTTGACCAGTAGCAATTTGCTTTTTAGTACTAACTTCGTCTCAGCATTAACATGGGAATCAGCACTTATAGTTGATCAGTATTATCTTTAATAGCCCTAGTAATATATCCCGACAATATTGCTAAGCATTAAATGTAAAATACGTCAGAAATAATAGTTACCTTTAGCTTTTAAGCGGAAAGCAAGGTTCTAGTTGTATGACAATATCTACACATATTATTCCTGTACGAAAACCAAGATATTGTGTTGCATAGATGACAAGACCTTGCTTATATATGGTTATTTGCTAAATATGAATAATAATGTAAACGCTTTAACAACTATGTTTATATATCGGGTATATATGTCTAATAAAGTACCATCATAATGAGCTATAAATAGATTACTTTTGAAATCACAATGAGATTAATAATGTAAATGTACAACATTTACCGTAGAAAGTTTTTACACTTTGAGATTACATTTGACACATGTAACAAATCCCAGTATCTATCTTTACATCAATTTATTACATTTGAGATTACATTTGACACATGTAACACATCCCAATATCCAATGTCCAATAGCTCTTCGCCTTTATAGCACAAAGTTTTTACACTTTGAATGAACGATTCACCACTCCAGCATTCAAAGCTTTCAAATGTGCATCTTTCAATCTCTTTATGTATTTCCAACAATGTTGGTTTAAGGTTTAGGGTTTAGGGTATGGTATTAGATTCTCCAAAATCTACCTCAACCCGATCATCAACAAAGCACATCTTACGCTTAAAAGATGCACAAATGATATACGAGTAACCGGAATTAGGAGACAGATCAGATAACTCGAGTTAGGAGAAATAAAGTAAACATCCTTACGGTTGGAGGATGCTCGACAAATACAAGTCTAACTCGAGGTAGGAGACAGATCAGGTAACTTGATACGAGAAGTTACCAAATTGAAGTATCAAAACCAACACATGTTTATGAATTACACAAACCCGGCAGGTTACGATACGGTCGACGATAAGAAACACTCCAACAAGCAACCATGATCTGTTCGTGTTAAATTAGTGAGCGTTACGATAAGGTTTAGGATATGGTCCACCATATGACAAGGGCATATTTGAAAAATAGGAGAAGCTTTCTAAACTCCAAAACTTGAACACTTTGAATGTTGACAAAAAAACAGGCTTCTTACCTTCTTCCATTGTGAGGAAGAGATGGAAGAAGAACAAATAGACGTTCAAGTACAATGGATATGTGGAAAAATAGAGCTCTTTTATATGCCAAAAGTATAGTGTATGGAAAATTAAATTTTATTACTTCGTATATTATTACATTATTCCAGATATTTGTATTTTAAATTTTATTAGTACTAATAAATTATACTTATATAAAAGAGTGTTGTAGTTAATAAAGATCAGCATTATCATCATTTACCAGTAGTAGTTGTGTGGCAGTTGAAAGTTCATGACTTTTGACCAGTAGTATTATAATAATATTACAGTAACTTCGTCTCAGCATTAACACTGATAGCAGTAGTATTACAGTAATATAGTGTTTATATAAAGTAATAAATATAGTCCCTATTGATCAGTATTATCTTCATTTGACTTTTGAGCAATATACATTTGTTGATTAGTACTAACTTCGTCTCAGCATTAATATGGGGAGCATCACTTATGGTTGATCAGTATTATCTTAAATAGCCGTAGTAATATCCCAACAATATTCTAAACAACATTATATGTATAATTCATCAGAAGTAAATACAAATACACGTTTAAAGACAACGAATGCGTGGAGAAATAGATTGACGAAAAAGATGATGAAAAGTAAATACAATATATCTATATTTTAAATCATCACTTTATACATTTGAGATTACATTTGAGATGACAATGAGATTATAATGAGATCACAATCGTGCAATGGTCAAGTTGCACAACATTAAGTAGTTAGTCGTACAAGTAAAAAAATTAGAAACATGTAACACATGCAAATATCCAATAGCTCTTAGCCTTTATCGTAGAAAGTTTTTACAATTTGGATGAACGATTCTAGTTTCACCGCTCGAGCTTTCAAAGCTTCAGACTCTAATTCAAACACCGCCACTCGAGCTCCCAAAGCTTCAATCTCTTTCTATAGTTTCAACACTGTCTTGGTATTAGATTGTTCAAAATCTACGTCAACACGATTAACAACAAAACGTCCTTATGGTTGAAGGATGCCTAAAAGGCCAAAAGATATACGGCTAACTCGAGTTACAAGAAAGAAACTAAACATCCTTACGGTTGAAGGATGCACGGAAAATTATACGGTGGTGGTGAGAGGCCGAATCAGTCAAGCGGTGGGGTATGGTGGTATTGGTATACAGAGAGAACAAAGAGAGAAGAAACTAAACATCCTTAAGGTTGACGGATGCATTGAGACTCTAATTCCGACATCACCACCCGAGCTTTCAAAGATTCGTTCTCTTTTTGTAGTTCCAAAACTATGTTGGTACTAGTTTGTTCAAATTCTTCCTCCACTCGTGCATCATCTAATCATCCTTAAAACCTCTGGTTCACGATTAGAGGATGCAATCAAGATATATGGGTTAGACGGAAACGAGTTAGGAGACATATCAGGTTACGGTAAGGTACACGATATGTCCAATGAACATCAAGTAACCATGATCTGTTCGCGTTAAAATAACGTGACAGTTACGATAAGGTTTAGGATATGGTCCAAGATATAACAAGTACATATTTGAACTTTTTGAAAAAAAAAGAGAAGCTTTCTAAGCTCTGAAACTTTCACACTTTGAACGTTGACAAAAAAAACACGCTTCGTACCTTCTTCCATTGTGAGAAAGAAATAGAAGAACAAAAAGACGCTCAAGGACAATGGATATGTGGAGATATATAGTTGTTTTATAGGCCAAAAGTATAGTGTATCGAAAAATAAATTATTTTAAATTTAAAAATATTCATAATTATAAGTATAATTTATTCCAGAAACATGTATTTTAAATTTTATTAGTAATAAATAAATTATACTTATAATTATATTTTAAATTATATCTACTGATCAGTATTATTCATGTAACTATTATTCATGTAACTATTTACAGATACAGATTACAGTGTTTGAGCAATATAAATTTGCTGGTAACTTCGTCTTGGCATTAGCATGGGGAGCAGCGCTAGGGAATAGGGATCCATAATTCCATATCCATTTATATACACAATATCTTTCCAGTACGAAAAGCAAGATATTGTCTGCATAGATAAGACTTTTTGTATCCTGACCTTTCTTATTGACTGCTATAGCCTATATGGCTAGGCGGTAGACATATATTTTTTTAAATTTGGGTTTAATAACTATGTTTATTTAATATATGGCAATATATAAAAGGGTGTTGTAGTTAATAAATGGCAATATCTACTAATCAATACTATCTTCATTAACACTGAGACCAGTACTTATGGTTGATCAATAATATATAGTGTTTTATACGAAATACAATAAATGTAGTCTACTACTCACAAATAATGGGAACATCCATAAATAAGCTATGGAAGAATTACAACGATAAATAAGTCACAAACTAATTAAAACAACATGCATTTACACGATAAGATGAACATTCAACCAAAGTCGGCCTGGAGAACTGTTCATTTTCTGAAGATTAATTGTGAAACAAACCCATTGGTTGTATCTGATGCCAGACCTCAGTCTGAACTGTTCAAAATCCCCATGAATGGTAATCGGGCCATAGGGTCTTTCATCAACCGGTCTCTTTCGATCACGAATGGTATCAACCATCACGTATCTTTCACTAAAACTTTCTCCTCTCTCCATGACACATATAACATAGTTTTAGAGTTTGTGATCTCTCACCAGATTTGCTGGTATAGTCTGAAAGACATCAGAAACAAATAAATCATCATTATAAATAAAAAATAGAAAGAAAATATAACCAAAATTTCTGCATACATTTTCGGAACGATTTCTTATCTGCATATTCCATTTCACAGCAAAGTAATGCCCATTTATTAATGGGAAATCACTTTCATAGTTTGTAATCTCATAGTCACTTGATGAACTCATGCTTACAAAGAATTGTTTGAGATCAATGGTGTTCAAATTTCTATATCACATACAGGCATGTCTTATATATTGATACAAAGACCACAAAATTTTTGGCGGGAAATTGTCATTTTTGACGCGTATCACAACTGTATAACGGTTTTTGGATATGTATCATACTGTATAATGGTTCCACACTTACGGCGGTTACCCAGTTAGGGTGGTTACACAGTTTTGTTGTTATAAAGGTTATTGGATATGTATCATATAAAAGGGTTCCGCAAGACCCGATGACCATTCATGGGGATTTTAGTAACTTTTCATTTTAAACCTTAGATATATTATACTATATAGATTGTGTATTATATTTTTATGAGTTAATAAATAAATTATGTAATATTTAATGTCAATTATTATAATATTTTTATATGAGACATTTTAAAAAAGATATCAAAAAAGTGTCAAATTATATATATATATATATATATATATATATATATATATATATATATATATATATATATATATATATATATATATATATATATATATATATATATATATATATAGTGAAGGATTCCATACAGAACTCATTTTAAATACAGAACCCATAGAACTCAATCTTAAACCATTAGATTTTAAAATTAACGGTTAAGATCAATTGTGCCATTTTTGTAAATAAATCAAATCATTCTTTTGGAAATAATTAAATGTAAAGGGTATTTTAGTAATTGTGAAAAGGAGAGAAAACCTCCCCAAAAACCGTCTGGCTCATATCGTTCTTATTTCAATTTCATCAAACCCTACATCTATTTTCAATCTCTTTCTCTCTCTCTAGAATCACTCCCTGTGCCGGCAACCAATGAACAACAAACAAAATTAAGATCAATGATTTCTTCTTCAAGGTATATATCTTTGATTCTCATTCACGACTTTGTGTAAAAAGTTTCATTATATATTGATTTGGCACTGGTGTTTGATTTTTTGATATGATATCCGGATACGATCTAAAATTTCGTTGAGGTTTTTATGCGTTTAGTTATATTCGATTTGTATTGCTAAACGGATATTTAGAAGGAACCTGATTAATTGATTACCAAGTCATCACTAAGCTAGAAAGAGAACATAATATACGAAGCTAATCTTGAATTAAGCTATCGTGATTTGATCAACCAATGTATTGGGATTTGGGGGTTATGTGTATATATTAATTTTATTTATTTTGTGGAATTTTGATATAAAGTTTTCGTATATGTGCATGGACATTTAGGTTTTGGGTTATAGTGCCTTTAGGGTTAAGCCTATATTTCTTAATTTAGGAGGGTTTTTTTTATAATTTAGTCAATATATTTTCGAAGCTTGATTTTTTTATTAATTGTGTATACTTTGATACGTTCATATGGAACAAATCAGTCACTGATTATTTTTTACATAATTGCAGGTCATTGTTGGTATATATGTAATGATACATCTATATCTTAAAGCAATGATACATCTATGTTATTTGATACATATATGTTCTCGGTAAATCAATTTCGACCATAGGGGCTGATACATCAATGATCTCTCAACTACCTATACTCAAATGGTTCATAACTAGTGAAATCCCCAACATGTTCTCTTAACCACGTATTCAATGTTAATGATTGTGAGCTCCAACATGGATTTCAAAATAGAGAAAAAAGATACTATAAAGATCAATACATTTATGTCATTTTTTGAACATATATGTATTGATAATACATATATGTTATATTTTGCGCATAGGTGTTATTTTTGGATACATGTATGTATTTGTATTCAATTCTCGTTTTTTATAAATAATTTGGAAGCGGTTATTGTAGCATTAATGTAAGTATTTCTATTATTATGAATATTTGTTATAATTTGTATATATTACATTTATGCTCCTATGACATTATTGTATAAAAACATGACACAATCACGTTTGGACATTAATGTATTAAAACGAATTATACATATATATAGATCCGTAAATATAACATATATGTATCATTAAAATTCTGAATTTAATTCCTAAATTTTAGTAAATTTACAAAAAAGAAAAAAATAAAAAATGTATAATGACATTATTGCCCCCGAACCATTAAATGAATTAAATAATTATAAATTAATTTACTAGATTCTAATTGGTTGAAAATAGTTCTACCGGTTCTGTAAATAATATGGGTTCTGTATGGAATTCGACCCTATATATATATATATATATATATATATATATATATATATATATATATATATATATATATAGGGTTGAATTATTTTCAGAACCAATTAAGACTACAGAACCAGCAGAACTCAATCTAAACCATTGATTTTTAAAATGATATGATCATGGAAGACACATTAATGTATTTGATGAGGGACCCTCAAAATTGGTTTGCATGGATGTCATTCATGCATGTATACATACATGTATAGATAACACTTATGTATACATACATGAAAACATATACATATATGTATACATGCATAAATGACATTCATGCAAACCAATATTTGGGGGTCCCTCATCAAATACATTAATGTGTCTTCCATGATCATTTCATTTCAAAAATCAGTGGTTTAAATTGAGTTCTGCTGGTTCTGTAGCCTTAATTGGTTCTGATCTTAATTCTACACTATATATATATATATATATATATATATATATATATATATATATATATATATATATATATATATATATATATATATATATATATATATTGAGAACTCTGATTTCAAAAAGAACTCTGAGAACTCTTATTAACCAATCAGAAATTAGTAAACTAATTTTGATTAATTTAATTAATATTAATTATTCAAAGGCATTTACGACATTTTACAAAAAACAAATTATTTCCTTTTTTGAAAATCTCTTATAATTTAGGAATTAATTTCGAAATGTTATTGTTACTTTGTCATTTTTATTGAGCCGGTTGTGCATATATGTTTTTTTTAATTAGTGTTACATGTAGGTTGTGCATATATGTCAAAACGATTATGCATATATGTTGCGGGTTTGTACATATATTGAACATTTATGTAACATAAAACAAACATGTTTAACAAACAAAATTTATATGGTACAAATTTTATAAAATTGATAGAGCAAACAAAATACATACATGTCAACTTATTTATACAAAAATTAAAAAGCTATTTCTAAAAACATATATATTTGTATTCAAACAATAACATATATGCATCCAAATGGTTGTTAGCGTGCAATTGTGTCAAGCTTTGAAGAAACTTTCATATTTATATACTCTAACGCAAAATGTTCATTTCTTCATTTTCCACTTGTACAACTTGTCAACTTTTCTTGTATCACTTACTGCAAAACACAAAAGGAAAATGTATATACATATTTGTTCAAGAACATATATGCAATCTAATAAATAACATGATTTGCACACTCGCATATATACCAAAATAGGCTATGGCAAAAACTTAACTACGGAAATGTATCTTTGATGGAACTGTTAAAATTTTCAAAAATAAATTTTCATATATACAGAGATAAATAATTTGTTACATATATGTGCTTATGAGCCATTAAAATATTTAAATAAAGAAGGAATCTTTTAAGAATGCTTAATCTTCCAAAACAAATATCCATATATGCATACACAATTATGTATGTATATGTGCATATATATAGCACAAATTATTTGCTGCATAGTCTCGCGAATCACACCCACTGTACTCTAAATTATTTAATTAAGGTTTTAATCTTCCAAATCAAATTTCGATAATACCAGTTAGTACATACCATGAGCTGTAGCAGTTTCTGAGATCTGTACATACCATGGTTCAACAATAGGATATCACAAAGCAATCATTAATTTATATTATGCCATAAATTTTAGTTTTTTATAGTTAATAATTCTTAACCCATGAAAAATCAATAACTTAGTGTACAAGATCTTGCAATTAAAATAGCAACTTATGTAGTGTGAACAATAACAGGTAAAAACAAACCTGCATTAAACAAGAACCAGTTCCGGCAGACCATTTCGCCGGATCTACACAAACTCGTCGGTTCGAAACCAGCCGCCACAAATGAACGACATTCCGTGATCGTCAAAACCGCAACAGAGGACCACCAAAAACCCACTACCGCAGAAATTGGTGCCGTAATTCAAATTGGTTGCCGGTAACTCCTCTTACTGGAGAAATTGGCGTCGGAGACGGTTGCGACATGGTTGGTGGTGGATGGTGGAGGGAAGAGAAGGCAGGGGCATGGTCGGTTGCGGCATGGTCAGTTGCGGCGGCGGTTGCACTAGGGTTTCTGTGTTTACGCATCTTTTAGAGGAAGATAAGAATATGAAGACAATATGAGTGGATGAAGAAATTAGGGTTATTATAAGAGGGAAGATAGAAAGTATAAAAAAAAGAGTCCACGATTAAAGGAGAAAACGGTTTTTAATGGATTTTCGTTTTGTTTCTTTTTCTTTGACAAAATTACTTATTTACCCTTTTAATTAAAACTTACCAAAAAGTAGATATCTATTATTCACAAAATGTCATACAAGATCTTAACCGTTAATTTTGAAAATTAATGGACTAGATTTGATTGAAATAGTTCTCAAAGTTCTTTTTAAAATCAGGGTTCTCAATATAATCCTTTAATATATATATATATATATATATATATATATATATATATATATATATATATATATATATATATATATATATATATATATATATATATATATATATATATATATATAAGTGGGATCCTGTGAGGACTCTTTTTTCGGTGAGGACTCGCGAGTACACCTCATAAAAATTTCAAAAAATTCCGAAAAAAATATATATAACCCACCATGATTATCACTACATTTGACAAAAAAAAAATTTCAAAAAAAAAAAATTATGATCCACTTTTTTTAGCGAATCATAACAATGATCCATATTTTTTTGTGGATCATTATTATGATCCATATTTTTTTTTTGGATCATTTTTGGAATTTTTTTTTTTTTTTGGATCTTATACATAGCGATTTTCCAAAAAATGGCTATGTATAAGATCCATAGCGATTTTTTTAAACATTAAAATGGCTATGTATAAGATCCAAATTTTTTTTTTTTCAAAAAATGATCCAAAAAATAAATATGGATCATAATAATGATCCACAAAAAAATATGGATCATTGTTATGATTCGCTAAAAAAAGTGGATCATAATTTTTTTTTTGATTTTTTTTTTTTGTCAAATGTAGTAATAATCATGGTGGGTTATATATTTTTTTTTTCGGAATTTTTTGAAATTTTTATGAGGTGTCCTCGCGAGTCCTCACCGAAAAAAGAGTCCTCACAGGATCTCACTTATATATATATATATATATAGTGTCCAATTCCACGCAGAACCGATTTAAGGTGCAGAACCGCAGAACCCAATCTTAGACCGTTAGATTTTAAAGTTAACGGTCAAGATCAATTTTTTTG
The DNA here is from genome assembly GCA_963853835.1 of Calendula officinalis. Lineage (NCBI taxonomy): Eukaryota > Viridiplantae > Streptophyta > Magnoliopsida > Asterales > Asteraceae > Calendula > Calendula officinalis. Next base: position 13,792,963 of record OY970823.1, read on the forward strand.
TAAATAAAACCCTTTATATTTTTAGTAAAAATTAAATAAAAGGGTAAAATGGGTATTTTACAAAAAAACCAATTTAGAAACCGTCTCTTTCTCCACCCTTCCAACTTCCCTCATTCATACTCTCTCTCTCTTCACAAACCCTAGCCGGCGTCTCATTCTGTCTTTCTCTCCCGGCGATCGTGAGTTTTACCACTGGTAGCTGCCGAAGAGTGATGGCACACAGAAGCTTTCGTCAATACGACATCGATCGCATCACCACCACTAGACGTCGCCTCGTATGATGATGTCGGAAGCTATCGAGAGATGCATCGAATGTTTTAGGTTGTACAAACACACCACCACTGAGTTTCAACTCAAAAGTTAAAAGGAGAAATTAAAGGTTTGTATTAGTTTCACTGTGTGCTTCATCATGTTACGGTTTACTTATATTTAACATGAAGATTTGTGTCATTATCTTTAGTTATGAAATAGAATACTTACACAATGTTGTTAACGGGCGTGATATGCGTCAACAATAAGTTCAAAATGATGAACTTACTGCTGCACAAGTTGTTATGGAAAAAGAAAGTGAGGTGATTTGTCATTATAGTATTGATTGTGGAAATGAACAAAAGTATGGAAGAAATTGAAGGTTCGATTCACTATTAAATTACTTTTTCCTATTCAGTATTTTTGAGATTTTTAGCTATTGTACAGAAAATATACATAAAATCGAGTTTGAGTTCTTTGATTTACTTTATAATATGATATCAATGTGTTTTGTTTTCAGTATACATGTTTTAACCGATGCATGTTTTGTAAATATGGTTTTTATAAATATATGTAGGATTGTATGTGTTTTAACCAGTTGAAACTATTGGTATGTTGTTGTTGTATTATTATTTTTTGTATTACATTTAATGTGTGTTTTTGTAGTTTTAGATTCTGAAGATGATGAACACATTAATATTAACCGAAAAGGGAAATCTAAGATTGGTGAATCTGAAGGAATTATGTGCACAGTTAGTCAACCTATGATGATACATCCATACCTACGAAACACTTAACGGTGTCATACCGGTGAGTGCATGTAATACGAGCAAGATATGCAATGATACTACGAAGAGGAATGATTCATAATAGTCATTATGAATCAGTTGATTCATAATAGTCATTATGAATCAGTTAAGTATTAATTTAAGTTTAACTTATTACTAGATTAGTTTAACTAACTAATTAATACAAGTGTTTGTACATTTACTAGTTGAGTAATTATACAATGTGTTAATTAAAGATTATCCATGATATGATTTAAAGCAATTGAATCATATGATAATTGAATAATATTGGTGTATAATTATATAAAGGTTATTATATAATTAATTATGAAAAGTATAAATACAAGCATATATTTCGTGTATATGGGTACCTAAATATATTAGTGTATTAATACTAGACATTTAATAGTTAAGTGCAACAATAATAAACTAGTAAAACTATAAGGGATGGAAATGTTAAAAGGAAAGTTTAATTAAAGATCTAATCTTAATTAAACTTAAGGGTTCTAAGCGTAACTTATTTGTATATAAATAAAAGGCTTAGGGTAACCCTAAAACCCCTAGATCACCACACGAAATCACCCCATTTCCCCCTCTCCTATTCGGCCGACAACAAGGGAAGAACACAACTCTTTGTGTTCTTTGTGTTCTTCGAGTTTCGAAGATCAAGGATCGTTGCAAGTGATCATCTAGAGGATCGCTCATCGTGTTCATCATCAGTGGACTATCTTAAGCTAAACCTAAGGTATGATTCATGGAACACTCTTTCTTCCTTTCCTCTTGTTTGAATTCGACCAAGAACCCCAGGGTTCTTGGTTGATGGTCGACGAACACACACAAGTTGTGTGTGTGTGTGTGTGTCCGAGTTCTTCGTACAAGGTTTCTTTCTTGTTAATCTAATCTAGATTTCCAACATCCCAATCCTTTAGGGTTTAAGGATTAGGTTTAATCCCACTTCCGCTTTTAGGGATTAAATCAGCTAGTTGGTTTTAACCGGTCAAGAACAAGTTCATGTTCTTGGTCAGTATGGTTCCAACCAAGTATACTAGGTGGTCGACCCTATGGGTTGATCAATTACAATGAAACCCTTCAGTGATATCAGAGCGTTGGTTTAGAAATCTAAACTAGATTAACAAAGCTTGTTTGTCTATTTCGATTGAAGTCTTTCTTTTTGTTCCAATTTTTTCTTCTTCTTAATTTTCGAAAAGGGTAAGAACCCTAGGACCAAGAATGTAACGACCGGAAATTTCGGTTAATGAATTAAATGGAAATATTGAGGAATAAATGTGGTAAAATATTTAATCGGGACTTGGATATGTTATTATAGGTAAAGGATCGTTTATGACTCGTGATAATCGAAAACGGGTCAAGACTTGGTTAGAAACAAGTTTGGAGATCAAAAGATTTCCCTAGACATGCAGCACTCGCGATGGGAGCTCGATGGGAGGAAGGAACAGGGAACTCAGAAGTTCGGTGGGAGGATTTTCGTGCTGAGGTTTCAATGGGAGCTCGATGGGAGGATTTATGTGCTGGGGTCTCGATGGGAGCTCGGTGGGAGCTCGGCGCGAGAATGCACAGAGCTGCATATAAGCCGAGGCCGCGTAACCTCGCGATGGGAGCTCGATGAGAGCTCGATGGGAGCCCTGTCTGGACTATAAAAAGTCGATTTTTAGGGTTTTTTCTCATTCTCTTCAACCTTACACATAGTGCAGCCGTTTTGGGAGCATCCTTGGTCGTTTTTGGAGCTCAAGAGCTCAAATCTTCACCATCTTGAAGGATTTATACATCAAGGGTAAGTATTCTTGATTATCTTGCTTATCTACCTTGATTATGAGCTTTGTATGGGTAAAAATGGTGGTTTGGGGAACCAACCATGTCATCTTTGGGGAAGATGACTAAACATGGGTGTAGAACACTCATTCTAAGCTTGTAATCGATGTGTACAAGTTGGATTTGGGTTTATTGATGGAAATCTTGAACTAGGGTTTGAGATTCCACCAAGTTGGATGAACTTGGAGGTTAGGAATGTTAATATGGATTGATTAGTGATTAGTTATGGATAATAACTAGTTATTGTGATGATATTGATGGTAGGTCAAGAAGACCTAAAGTTTGGTGACATTTCACAAGTTGGAAAGCAAGGATTCGTGTTGTCAGACACGATTTGGAGTTAGCTTGACTAAGGTGAGTACATGAGACTTTTACTGAGTACATAGCAAAGAGTTTTTTTTTAAAATACATATGATATTTTTATGGGTCTTTATTAATAAATGTTTTGATAAAGATAGTGATTGAAAATGATAAGAGAATCTGTATAATGTGATACTAGAATAAGTCTAGTATGATTGATGATTTTGGAAGTAAGAATGGTAAACTAAAGTAATTATGGAATCTATATTTATGAACCATAATAATAAAGTTATCGAGTAAAAGAATGTATACGGAGCCTTTATTAATAAATATGTATTATTAAAGCAGTTGGGAATGACTTTATAGTAATGAGTACCTATTGGTAAGATATACTAATAAAAGTAAAGAACGAATATATATGAGAAAGAATATGGTGTGACTAGTAATAATTGTCTATTATAGTCAAGGAAGAGATAAAAGTATTATGATATCGATAAATAAGATATGTATCTTATGTATAAAGTAAGTATGGACCTCATAGGGTTCATAGATGTAGAAGTAACTGTGGTTGCTTATGATCGGGTCCATGGGACCATACAGGTACGTTCACACTGTGATGAACTAATTATATGTCGTTAGTATTAGATGACTAACTTGTTTGATGTTGGATGTGATAGCCGAAGGCTTTGACTGGCATAACTGTTAGGTTATGATAAGAGATAGATGGTGGTGACGCGGGGGACCCCCGGTCACTGGATGGTGGTATATATGTTTATACACCGAGTGTATATATGTTTATACACTAAGCACACGGGTGCTTCTAGTACGCATATGTTTGGTACTAGGTATGTTAGGTTCTAATACATATATGTTTATGTATTAGACATGTTGGTGTTTCTAGTACATATATGTTTATGTACTAGATATGATTGGGCTTCTGGTACCTATATGTTTAGGTACTAGATATGTTTGCTAGGAAAACAAAGTAGCTTGAGTCACAACAGGGTGACTAGACGGTATTTATGTAGTTTATATATATGTATACATATTTATGAAATGACTATTATCATTGGGGTCTAAAACCCATGTATCTCACGAGACTATTTTGTCTCACGTACTACATTTGTTTTGTGGCTATGTACTCAGGTACAGGTTGAAGTGATAGAAGGTTGCACTAGAAGTGGCCTAGAGATGCTTAGTTCGGGAGCTCATAGGTAGATCCCGTTGCCTATGGTTTTGATATACTTGGTGACACCGTATTTTTGTAAACTCTGATAAAGGTTTTAAAGTTTTTGTTAAACTGTATTTTGGACAATATGTCAGAAATTGGGAAAAATGTATTTTAAATGATTTAAACGATGTTTTAAAAATACGGGTGTTACAACTTGGTACCAGAGCTATAGTTTAAGTGAATTAGGTTGGATGTCCATCCTAGTCTTAGACTGTAGCAATAGGAATGTAAGATTCCTTGAGATCGATAGGTTGACCTTGAGACTTAATGTTAAGTTTAGGGTTGAACCTAGGGGACCTATAGAAGTTGTTATGAATTATGAGATGTGAGTCTTTTGAGACCGTAGGGCATTGGTATGATATGGTCGACCCCTATGAGAAATGCCACGTTTTGATCTAATTGTGTTGTTTTCGATGGTCGAGTTGACCGTTTGAACCCTGTTTGTTGGATACGATAGTATGGCGAAAGAATGAATGTGAAAAGTGAATGAGCCCCACTAAATTGGGAAGAGTTATGAATGAGAATGTGAACCAGACGTTTGATAATCGTATGAATGAGGGTAGGCGGAATGATTCCAATACCCGTATGAAGGAAGAACGATATGGCGACTTTGACGTCACCATTATTGAAGGATGAGGTGTTGACACGGTAGAACGTGTTGTATGAAACATTGTGAAGGAGAGCACGATGCAAGATGTTGTGAAATGAACTCACGAGTGAGTTGAATTAGGGGATTGACCCGGAAGGGCCACCTCGGAGATCTTGGGTAAGATGAATGATTTGAGGTTATGACTTAATTGTTGTTGTTGCACGAATTGGTGCCTATAGAAATTGTAGATAAGTTGTATGATGTGGAGATTTAAATTCGGGAATAGCTTCCCGGTTAGGATGTGTATAGAAATCATACATTGGAAATGATTATGGGCCGGTGTGTCGCATGTAGTAAAGATATATGGGTTGATGCTACTATGTAGTGTCAAAGGGGGGAACCATGAGAATGGTAGATGTTATCAACAAAAGAATGATAGTAAAATGAAATACTAAGTCTTGGTAAGAATTGTTAGTTGGATGAGAATTATAGAAATAGAAGCTTTGGAAATGGAACTTGGATATCCGGCGGGAATCCGGATAAGTAATGTGATGTTATTATACGTGATTGGTTAAGGGAAGAATGACTAAGGTATAGCGATGCCTTAGAATTTATGAATGGAAAATATGTGGAAAGTAATGAGTGTCAGGAATGACAGATTTTGATCGTTGAAAACGGTTGAGTAAAAGTTGGCACATAGCCATAGCTAGATTCGTGACAATATTGATAAATTCGATGTCAAGGGTGAAAAGAAAAATTATTGGTAAAATGCCATAGTAATAGTGTGACAATGTATGTCATGGTGTAGTGTAAGACTACGATTTGAAAAGGGATATTTCGGAGTCCCACGATGTGTAAAGGTAGAACATCGAATGTTGAACTATCGGTTGCGAGGGCGGACCGGAGTCGATTGTTTGACTCAAGAATGATTGTATTGGCCAGTATTGTATGGCTAATAGAATGTATTGGTAACTACGCCGGCGGTGACAAGAAACTTGGAAATTGTTAAGGAAATGAACCGGTTAAAGACGGTTAATGTGTAAGTGAAACGATAAATAACAAGTAGAAAATGTTATTAGTTACCCGCGGGGTACAATGCATGTGCATTATATGATGGCCTTTGAAGGCATATGATAACGGAAAGATAATGTTATGAGAAATGTGTTAAGCAGTACGTCCGATGGGAAATATGTTAAATAGGAAAGAGAACGATAATGTGATTGTAGGAAAATGGTGCTAGAATGCATGATGAATAATTGGGCGATTGAACGAGTGAGAAAGTAGCAAAGCTACGTAATGTAAAAAGATGGATACCAGATGGTATTGGTGTGACATATACATATGTTTGTATATGTGCATAATATATGTATAGATGGTATTGGTGTGACATATACATATGTTTGTATATGTGCACAATAGATGTATAGATGGTATTGGTGGGACATATACATATGTTTGTATATGTGCACAATAGAGATGTATAGATGGTATTGGTGTGACATATACATATGTTTGTATATGTGCACAATAGAGATGTATAGATGGTATTGGTGACATATACATGTGTTTGTGTATGTGCACAATAGAGGTGTTTAGATTGAATTGGCGTGATATATATGTGTGTGTGTATATATATATATATATATGTGTGTGTGTGTATGTTTATGTGTTTACATGATGAATGTAGAACCATGTGGTTAATGAGTATTGCTATTATGTTATGGTAAATGAGAATTCGGTTCGAAATGCGGGTTGCATTTAGGTCATGTAAGTGTAGGGGATGCCTACGGTTTATAGAATAGGAGGAAAGAGAAACTCCTAGTGAGCAAATTATCAGTTAATAACCAAAGTATGGTAAACTTGTATGAAATGGTGGAATTTGTTACAATAGGAGAAATAATTCCGGTAATTGAGAATAAGAGTTATGAAATTGATTAATGTGACGCAAGGGTAGTTGAAAGAAAACTAAGTGATGGGTTGAGGGACCAAATGTTGGTCAAGAATCGGTAAAGGTCGATGTGACCATATGTGAATGTACGACTCTCGGATAATTAGGAGAGAAAATGAAAGTGTGGAAAAATGAGACAATTGTTAAGGGGACAATAATGATTGGAACCGGAAGTGAGATATTAGTGATGGTGCCCGTAAGTATGAAATTGGTTAGTTGAAAGAGTATGGTTGACTTCACGTAAAAGTCAAGGGTGACCAATTGGCGATTGGTTGACTTTGCCAAGGATGGGCTTTGACTCTCGTTATGAACGTTTAGTGAATGTTGAGGGTATAATGTATCGATTGTATGGTCGTGAAAGGATTGATGGGATAATTGAAATAGTTGTGGTCAGATTATTCGACTTTGACCCGTTTGGGTGTTGTCGAGATTGAAATTGGGAATCGAGTATATGATTGTAGATGGATCATAAATTAAAGGTCAATTGTAAAGGAAAGGAGGATTTATGGGATCCTTAACGAGAGAGGAAAATGTTAAAGTATAGTTGACTTTGTACTTAAGTCAAAGGGTAGATGATGTGGGGATATACCAATGTCGGGATATATCGGTTGGGTCATAGCTAGAGTTGACATTCGTTTAAATCAACTAGTTAATGGGATGATTGTGTCATACCATTGTTACGAGAATGAAAAGATCGGTCGAGAGAATGTCGGTATTTTGGTCAAATTGTGAAATTTTGACCCGTTCGGGTATTATGAACTCAAGTTTGATTTTTGACCCATTTGGGTATAACGGGGTCAAGTGGGCGTTTAAATGCATAAGTATTAGTGGATCATAATTGGAAGCGGAATGGGGATTGGAAATCCTTGAGTTGATTCCGAGGACGGAATCTTTTTTAAGGGGTGGATAGTTGTAACGACCGGAAATTTCGGTTAATGAATTAAATGGAAATATTGAGGAATAAATGTGGTAAAATATTTAATCGGGACTTGGATATGTTATTATAGGTAAAGGATCATTTATGACTCGTGATAATCGAAAATGGGTCAAGACTTGGTTAGAAACAAGTTTGGAGATCAAAAGATTTGCCTAGACATGCAGCACTCGCGATGGGAGCTCGATGGGAGCTCGATGGGAGGAAGGAACAGGGAACTCAGAAGTTCGGTGGGAGGATTTTCGTGCTGAGGTTTCGATGGGAGCTCGATGGGAGGATTTATGTGCTGGGGTCTCGATGGGAGCTCGGTGGGAGCTCGGTGCGAGAATGCACAGAGCTGCATATAAGCCGAGGCCGCGTAACCTCGCGATGGGAGCTCGATGGGAGCTCGATGGGAGCCCTGTCTGGACTATAAAAAGTCGATTTTTAGGGTTTTTCTCATTCTCTTCAACCTTACACATAGTGCAGCCGTTTTGGGAGCATCCTTGGTCGTTTTTGGAGCTCAAGAGCTCAAATCTTCACCATCTTGAAGGATTTATACATCAAGGGTAAGTATTCTTGATTATCTTGCTTATCTACCTTGATTATGAGCTTTGTATGGGTAAAAATGGTGGTTTGGGGAACCAACCATGTCATCTTTGGGGAAGATGACTAAACATGGGTGTAGAACACTCATTCTAAGCTTGTAATCGATGTGTACAAGTTGGATTTGGGTTTATTGATGGAGATCTTGAACTAGGGTTTGAGATTCCACCAAGTTGGATGAACTTGGTGGTTAGGAATGTTAATATGGATTGATTAGTGATTAGTTATGGATAATAACTAGTTATTGTGATGATATTGATGGTAGGTCAAGAAGACCTAAAGTTTGGTGACATTTCACAAGTTGGAAATCAAGGATTCGTGTTGTCAGACACGATTTGGAGTTAGCTTGACTAAGGTGAGTACATGAGACTTTTACTGAGTACATAGAAAAGAGTTTTTTTTTTGAAAATACATATGATATTTTTATGGGTCTTTATTAATAAATGTTTTGATAAAAATAGTGATTGAAAATGGTAAGAGAATCTGTATAATGTGATACTAGAATAAGTCTAGTATGATTGATGATTTTAGAAGTAAGAATGGTAAACTAAAGTAATTATGGAATCTATATTTATGAACCATAATAATAAAGTTATCGAGTAAAAGAATGTATACGGAGCCTTTATTAATAAATACTCCCTCCGTCCCTTAATAAAGTTCCCATTTCACCTTCAAGTTTTGTCCCTAAATAAAGTTCCCATTTCTCAAACTTAAGGGACCCACTTAATATAATAATATTATTACCAATACTTTCACCACTAACTATCTCTTAAAACACTTTCTCTCTCCAATCAAAACTTATATTTTATTCAAAAGTAATACCAAATACCCCACCACTAACCATCTCCTAAAATGTTGTGCCCAACACAAATGGGAACTTTATTTAGGGACGGAGTGAGTATGTATTAGTAAAGCAGTTGGGAATGACTTTATAGTAATGAGTACCTATTGGTAAGATATACTAATAAAAGTAAAGAACGAATATATATGAGAAAGAATATGGTGTGACTAGTAATAATTGTCTATTATAGTCAAGGAAGAGATAAAAGTATTATGATATCGATAAATAAGATATGTATCTTATGTATAAAGTAAGTATGGACCTCATAGGGTTCATAGATGTAGAAGTAACTGTGGTTGCTTATGATCGGGTCCATGGGACCATACAGGTACGTTCACACTGTGATGAACTAATTATATGTCGTTAGTATTAGATGACTAACTTGTTTGATGTTGGATGTGATAGCCGAAGGCTTTGACTGGCATAACTGTTAGGTTATGATAAGAGATAGATGGTGGTGACGCGGGGGACCCCCGGTCACTGGATGGTGGTATATATGTTTATACACCCAGTGTATATATGTTTATACACTAAGCACACGGGTGCTTCTAGTACGCACATGTTTGGTACTAGGTATGTTAGGTTCTAATACATATATGTTTATGTATTAGACATGTTGGTGTTTCTAGTACATATATGTTTATGTACTAGATATGATTAGGCTTCTGGTACCTATATGTTTAGGTACTAGATATGTTTGCTAGGAAAACAAAGTAGCTTGAGTCACAACAGGGTGACTAGACGGTATTTATGTAGTTTATATATATGTATATATATTTATGAAATGACTATTATCATTGGGGTCTAAAACCCATGTATCTCACGAGACTATTTTGTCTCACGTACTACGTTTGTTTTGTGGCTATGTACTCAGGTACAGGTTGAAGTGATAGAAGGTTGCACTAGAAGTGGCCTAGAGATGCTTAGTTCGGGAGCTCATAGGTAGATCCCGTTGCCTATGGTTTTGATATACTTGGTGACACCGTATTTTTGTAAACTCTGATAAAGGTTTTGAAGTTTTTGTTAAACTGTATTTTGGACAATATGTCAGAAATTGGGAAAAATTTATTTTAAATGATTTAAACGATGTTTTAAAAATACTGGTGTTACAAAGAATATTAAACTAGTCTAGTTTAATTGGTCAAAAGGTTTCTAAGAACCCTAGAATTTTTGAAAAACCAAGAAAGAACCCTAGGACCAAGAACATTAAACTAGTTTAGTTTAATTGGTCAAAAGGCTTCTTTCCCTAACCCTAGTGTATTCGAAATTAAGAAGAACCCTAGGATCAAGAACATCAAAGTTCTTGATCAAGAGGATTCTTTCCTTATTATTTGATCTTCAAAATCTAGGACCAAGTATGTTAAACCAAGATTTGGTTTAATTGGTCAAAAATGATTCTTTCCTTTTTCTCAAGGTTTTCGAGATCTAGGAGGTTGCTTGGACACCAAGTTTGTTAAACTAGCCTAGTTTAATTGGTGGAAATGTTTCCTAGGCTTTAAGGAATTTTCGAAATACCCTAGAATACTATCTAGGACCAAAAACATTAAACTAGTACAGTTTAATTAGTTAAAAGAATTAATTAAGATGATAATTATACAAGTATAATATAAGTATTTTACAAGTCATGTAAGATACTAGATTAATGATCAAGGGATAAATAACAAAAGAACTTTATGACCTATATTTAACTAGTTCAAGTTAAATGTAAGAAAGGTTTAAACAAACTAAGAATTATTATATATAGTCTTTATATAATAAGTTTATTAGTTTCACCAAATATAAACCGGTGATTGTGTTTGCTTAAGTTCCATCATGGTTGTTGGAGCTAGTGGGAGCTACACAGGAAAATCACAAAGTTTATTAATGTGTCGCTAAGACATAAGTTTTGGTCAAATCTAATAAGTCAAAACAAATGTTTAGTTATATTATTAAACATGTGAAAAACAAGGTGTGTTAAACTAGATTTATGATTCAAGTTTATGAATCATAAAAGGATTAAAAAGTTTAACATAAGTTTTAAAGGTTTTTCAAGAAAGATAAAATAAGTAAGTTTTATTGTAGATAAGGTTTTTACAAAACCTAGTAAAACGTTTTGTACGCCTCGTTTTAGGTATACATATAGGTTGCGCAATTCTTGAAACTATAAGTTTTAAAGAAAAGTTTTAAAGATTTAAAAAGGTGTCTTGTGGAATTCTTAAATTCACAAGTCACACATTTTAAACAAGGATTAAGATTGGAATAAAGGTTTAAGTTTAGTTTAAGACTTAAACAAACCCAAGAAAATCTTAGATCTAAGTACTATCCACCTAATGGAACACCTCACTTGTTCAACGATATTCATATTGTAAGGATAAAGAACCTTATATATGGATTCAAAATATTGCGAGTGTTAGGGTGCGTAAGGTTCTGTGATAATCGGGAGTCCCGGCGCAGAGTATCGCACTGTTTTAGATGGTCTGATCTACTTTGGTGATAATCGGGAGTGCCGGCCCAAAAAGTACTTGAGTAGAATAAACATACTAGACTTAATTACTAACTTAGAAATGTACAATTAGATTGTAGAAGGTCGTAATAAATTATAAGTCTAAAGATTCTACGACCCGTAGGAATCGTGTCAAGTCTTGATGCGATCGGTAAGGATGTTACCTACCAGAAACAACAAGTCTCGTCGGGAAGTGCCCAAACCTTACGGCGAGAATGTGATATATGAATCCTAGGCCTTAAATATAAATTATGGGTTTATAATATATTTTAGAGAATGTTTATTGATGATTACTAATTAAACTGCGTTTGATTTGTAGATGGCAGCAAAAACACAACGATAACCTACAACAAACTCTCGCGACGTTTCTTTCTAGGAAAGAAAGAAAAGAGTGGGTCAAATTTCCTCAATTGGAGACGTGATTTTAAGATCATGCTCAGACAAGAGAGGGATAGGAATGACCGAGAAAGAAACGTGTTGAAAACCCTGCCAAGGATGAAGGAAACGAACCAGGACAAACATTTTACGCTTGTAAGACGTTCGCTTCTTGCAAGATGGCTAAGGGAGCATCAGTAGGTGCACACGTCATGAAAATGAAAGTGCACATTGATCACCTTACTAGACTTGGTCACCACATGCCATTGCAGTTAGCAATTGACGTTATACTCAACTCATTGTCCGATGACTACAAATTCTTTGTAGCCAACTACAACAAACGTGATATGGATAATAATGGTGATTTTCTTTTATTACAAGTACCAAAACGCAGCGGAAAAGTTCAATCACCATGAACGGATCTAATATTAATGATACAATCAAACTACACATAAAATCAAAGAGAATAGTAGAGGTATTCATACCCTAGTTGCCTTTGATTATATGTTAATTCGGTTGGAGATGGTGATGGACGAAACCAAGGATACCAATGGGGAATCCCTCCAAAGTTGATCCACACAACACTTGTACAAGAACACCAATTGAGATGCTAGTCCCTTGAGCAAATCGCTAGAACACAGAGTATTTGTACGTCAAAAACCAAAGCCAAAAGGAATCTTTTTCTTTGATTTGTTTTATGCGTATGGCAGACCAAGCAAAAACCACACCTACTTTTTACTACCTTGCAAAATAGGTGCGGCCGAATTGTGTAGAGTGAGAGGAAATTAGGTTACCCTAATCTCCTTTAATTACTTCCATAAACAACTTGGTTTATTTGCACTCTAGCTCCTTTCCTTTTATTCCTTCTATTTAGCTCACCATTAAGTTTCAATATTAACAATTAATATTAAACTATAATATATACAAGCTAGTAGCTTATATTAATAAAAAAATGTAATTACCCTAATTACACTATATTTCTAATGGTGTTAAGTGTTTAAGTGTGTGACCCTTTACGCTCACAAACAACTAGCCATATAACTATATGTTATACGCGTGAAGCATATTCCAACAGCTCCCACTTGCGCACGTGATAACATCAAGTAGTTATACAAGCAAAGGTTAGAGTCTAGCAACCCGCCAATGCCCCAAGAAGTGCATGAGGAGTTTCATAAAATCTTTGTTCAAAGTTTTTCGAGCAGTTATCCTTTTGTTACTGATAATATGTTGAATTTTAGACAAGGATTAATGTCAATCTAAAATTTTAAAAATTTTGTTTCACGATCTATATATTGAAGTAGATTACCAAAACAAATCAAGATTCATCTTGATTACCTTTTGGGTGCGGCCACACATACATCTATTCAAATCATCGAGGGGCCCAGTAGTATCTAATCCACATATGTGGAGGAACAAATTCTTTATCGACTACACGTGTTTGCTATATGCTTAATGACAAACCCGATAATGGTTGTTATAGAAGCCTTATTCAGGTCAGCGTTTAACCACATCAAATTTTGTCCTTCCACATACACAAACCAACTTGCATCTCAAGTTAGAGGATAAGTGACAAAGCCTTTGTGAGATTCACTTGTGACATAAATCCAGGAAGTGATTTCTCATAGGTTGGGTCAGTCCAACTGTGCATCACAATGAACAACATGTGAGTTTGATTTCATTATCCTTGGTCGTACCAAGATAATGTTATCAATGCCTTCAGATTTGTCTCAATAATATTCCCATGTTATTAATATGACAATGGACAGTTTAGAATATAAAACACAGTAAATATTCAAGGATATAAACATGCAAATATAGAACACAGTACATATTCATATAAAAACGATCATATCAAATATATCAATTTATTCCAATAAAAACTGCTCAATGTTCCATTATTCAAATACTAAAACAGATTACATGAGACTACTAGCCAGTCGAAGCCCAATGTTCCTAGCATGCTCAATATGTTTGGTACATGACATTGGCTTCGTGAAGGGGTCAGCTAAGTTGTCATCTGTATGAACTTTGAGCAAGCGTACATCTCCCATTGAGATAACATCTCTAATGTAGTGAACCTTCCTTCTGTAATGTTTGGAGCCTTTCTGAACACCAGGTTCGTTGGAAATGATAATCGCACCTGAGTTATCACAGTACATATCTATAGGTCTTTCATTGCTGGGGACAACTCCAAACCCAGAAATAAATTTCCTTATCCAAACAGCTTCCATTGCAGCTTCAGCGATTGCAATGTATTCGGCTTCAGTAGTGGACATAGCAATAGTGCTTTTCTTTGCACTTTTCCAATCAACAGCGCCTCCGATCATAACGAAAACGTACCCCGTTTGAGATTTGGAATCATCTCGATCAGTCTCAAAACTAGCGTCAAAATAACAAGTAACGCTTAGCTCATTTTGAGTATCACCACCATAGACAAGAAACATATCTTTAGTATTCATAAGATACTTCAGTATGTTCTCAACAGCAGTCCAGTGACTCTCACCTGGATTCCGTTGATATCGGCTTGTAATGTTCTGAGAGAACGCTACATCTGGTCTCGTGGACCGTACATCATACATGAAAGATCCTACTGCCGAGGCATAGGGAACTTCACGCATACGTTTTATCTCACCAGGTGAGGACGGTCCTTGAGTCTAACTCAAGTGTAGATTGTGTTGCATAGGAAGATTTCCACGTTTGGCAGCATCCAGTCTAAACCGTTTTAGAATTTTATCAATGTACGCACTCTGACTTAATCCGATTAACCGCATTGATCTATCTCGATAGATCTTTATACCAAGTATATATGCCGCTTCCCCTAGACCCTTCATAGCGAAACACTTCCTAAGCCAGGATTTTACATCTGGTAGCATTGGAACGCATCATTTTCACCATACATTAGTGTTTGACTATTTTTGGTCAACATAACATTTTATTTTACTTCATGGTGACATTACATAAAATAATTTCTAAAAACCATTACATATACAATAAAACATTAAATATTTAATAAAACGCAATGCGTAACGATTTAAACCAAAAAACCGACACATCAATGTTGCATTGGACCCCCTTGACCGAATTTAACTTGCTTGTGATGCAAGTTTCGGCCAAAGGCATCATCACCATCATCATCATCATCTTCAATTTGAAAGTAAACTTATCCTTATCTCGGTTTAAACCAGTTTGAGTCCAACTCAAACTCCATCTAAATCCTACCTATAAATACAAGCCCTCATTTAACCTTTTTTCTCTCTTGTTTCATTCGGCCAAAGCTTCCATCCGTGCCCTCTTGTGTTCGAATCCCAAGCCATTCCAAAACCCTTGCTCGTTTTGTTCGTATCTTGAAGGTATACCAAAAATCCTTATTTCTTTATCTTAGTTTCGATTTTATGCATACAAAATCGAGACCATGGCCGAAGGCCAAGTGGTCTCGGATCATCACTGATTTCGAACCATGGATGCATGGTTTACCATGCATGCATTCGTGTGTCTAATCGTTTATGTTTTCGGTATTGTTCGTATTGATTTATCTACTGTCTTGATAGTAAACGAAACCCTTTTAATCTGAATTTTTGATATGTTAATCACAACGATAAACCACACAAAACCCTAAAATTTCATAATTTTTGGAATTCGTTTGCCTAGTTTTTTACCTAAATACCGGTCAAAACACTAAACCAAAAACCCTAACCTAGAAACCGGATCTTGAACCCTAACTCACTGAGTTGACTCGGCAACCCACTGAGTTGACTCAGACCTGTTCTTTGACAAAAGTTGACCCGTTGATGAATCGGGCAAAGGCTCGAACTTGGCCCAAACCGATTTAACCCAATCTGGCCCATTTGATCCATAAACCCTAATTGGGCCAAGCCCATTTACTTGAGCCCAATCCGAACCAAAAGCCTTTTGGGCCGAGCCCATATTCGGTCCAAATCAGGCCCAAATCCGAGGCCCATTATCCATTGGGTCGTAGCCCATTAAGAAGCCCAGTTGGCCCATATCGTGGCCCATTAGCCCATTTCATTTCATTTCGGCCCATTTCATTTCATTGCGGCCCATTTTATCCAACCAAGCCCAAATAAGCCCAATAAGGCGGGCCTTGGCCTAAGTTCCGGCCCGTTAGCCCAAATCTAGGCCCAATAGACCCATAACCCCTCATCGTTACAAAGTTGCGTAAACATAAAACATTTTCAATAAACCAAAACTCTTTTATAATCAAACAATCAATACAAACAATATCAGTACACAAACAATACCATTATAGATCGCATGTGTGTGATAGCTTAGACTAATTAGGAACGTTGTGCTTTAGGCGCTAGGAATCTCTAAGGATCCATCAGTGAAGTTTGTGTTCTAAGCTAAGCATCAGGTGAGTCCACAACCCCTTTTACTCTTTTACTGTTTTATAACTTATGGGGTGAAAAACATAACATGCTACATGTATTGTTTTATATTATGACTGTATTACATTATCATTTCATTTTCATTATGGCATGACAAACAATTCATTATACTGTACTAAGTCCATCCTTCATCAAGTAGAATAACCACACCCTGGATATACGTATAGTACTATCGGCCAATACTCAGCCTCCCACATTCATTGATCACTACTTGGTTTATCCAAGACACTTCCGGAACGTTTATATCCATGACCTTATAACACACACATGGGAGTTGCAGTTTTGATTGTGAACTTAGGGGCATGGGTATAATACCTCAATAGCCTTGCAATCTATTGGGAATAACAGTCTTATATGCCAAAATTGTGATAAATCGTTTTCAACAAACATTTTTACATTAAACATTTGAGTTGTAGTTCATCTAAAATTCCTTTACATTTCATTTCGGTTTATCAACTTTTTGTACAATTACATTACTTTTCAACAGTCATAAATTATTTTCATATTACTCATTGGTAGCAAATAAAACCATTTTTCATACATTTTATCTAAACTTTGTGGATTCACTCAACAATTTAGTTGACCTTTTAAGTTATGTTTCCAGGTAATCTATAGACTCAGTGAGCAATGGGGATGTGAGCAGCGATTGTCTCCTGGCCATGAACTATCTTTGCATTTTAGTTTTCAAACAATCTTTTCATTTCAAAACTTACCAATTTTGGAAACTTTCTACTTTTAGAAATTTCCATTTTTAGCAATGAAACTTATTTTAGATTTTATTGCGTGATTGTTTGATTACTATTTCGCTTGCTTTAATAACATGAACATTACACCTCCGTTCTTCCTCAAAACATTTAGTGAGGTAAAAACTCATTTTTGGCGGGGTGTGACAGTATGGCAAACTAAGCAAAAACCACACCTACTTTTTACTACCTTGCAAAATAGGTGCGGCCGAATTGTGTAGAGTGAGAGGAGATTAGGTTGCCCTAATCTCCTTTAATTACTTCCATAAACAACTTGGTTTATTTGCACTCTAGCCCCTTGCCTTTTGTTCCTTCTATTTAGCTCACTATTAAGTTTCATTTTTAACAATTAATATTAAACTATAATATATACAAGCTAGTAGCTTATATTAATAAATAATGTAATTACCCTAATTACACTATATATCTAATGGTGTTAAGTGTTTAAGTGTGTGATCCTTTAGGCTCACAAACAACTAGCCATATAACTATATGTTATACGCGTGAAGCATATTCCAACAGATAATTCCATTCCCGAGCTACAATCCATGCTCAAGGCTGTTGAGTTGAATATTGGGACTAGGTTCTAAAAGGGGTCGCACAACTGATGATAGCGATGAAGAAGGGCATGGTGGTAAAGGAAAGGGTAAAACCAATCCTAGCCAAGGAGTGCCAAATCGTAAAGGTGTCAAACAAAAGGTCAAGAAGGTAAAGCCTAACACAGCGAGGACCGAGAATCCGTGCTTCAAGTGTGGCGAGGCTGGGCATTGGAAAAGAAATTGTCCAAAGGGTGCAAGTGGTGGTGGAGGAAACGCAAGTTCCTCAGGTAACACAACCATACTTCTTAATCACTTTAAGATACTTGTAAAGTACATTACGAGTAATCTAACTTTTGCAATCGTTTATTGCAGGAGGAGATGGAAAGTGATGATGACCGGCATGAGATGGTGATGATCCCACAAGCACCAAGTTTTTTATAATTCAGTATTTTTATGGATTCAGTAAAAATAATTTTATTTTTATTGTTTTGATAATTTTTATTTTATGTTAAAACAAAGTTTTTGGTTTTAATCAATTTGAATCCATGGTTGAATTATATTGTGTGCATGTGTGATAATTACACTAGTCAAGGTTTATGACTAGATTGTAAGTCAAGTTTTTGATTTACTTTATATTTCATGTTTTATACTTGTTTGATTGTTGTATGAATGAATAATGTCTTGATAGCTCAAGGTACTTAGATACTAGAAATTAGAAGTTCTTCTAATACAAGTATTTAAGAGTTTTTTTGGAAGCATAAGGTTCAAAAGTTATTGAACTTAGTTAAAACATCGTAAATAATACTCATTACTTATGATAGTACGTTTTAAAATATTAGTATTAATATAGTATGATTATATTGGATATAATCAAGATAGAATTTAAGAGTATTATTACAAGTCTTTCATAATTGTAATAAAGGATTTGATGAAGTCATAATTCCCTAATAGGAATAATTGGATATTCGTAAAATCCAAGTGAAATGACTTAGACATTAAATGAACTCTTAAAAGGGACAAACTATATTAAGGTATTTAAGAACTAAAAGGTATTATTGCAAGTCTTTTATACTAGTGATAAATACGATATTTAATCAAGTCATAATTTCTAATAGGAATAATGGATATTTGAGAAATCCAAGGAATGACTTTGACATTAAATAAAGTTCTTAAAAATTACTAATACATTTAAGAATTGGAAGTATCGTTTCAAGTGTTTTATACTTGTTAGATACAGTAATCAATAAAGGTCATGATTCCCTAAACAGGAATAGTGGATATTCGCAAATCCAAAGGATAATCTTAATTATTGATAGAATTCTTAAAAGGATTAAACTACAAGTTATTGACTTGGTCAAAGTAGTAGTTTAAATTGATGCTTGAATTCCTTAAAAGATAGTGGGAGCTATGACTAACATAATTCATTAAAGACATTAATGAATTTAGCAAGTTAGTGAGACATTAACAATAACGAATTACCAAGTCGTTAGCCAAAGAGTTAAGAGAGATAAATGATCATTGATTAGATTATTGCAATCCTAATAGCGTGGTCACAAGTCTTATGATTAATCATTTCTATCTAATAGGATGTTCACGCTCCAGTGAACAAGTTAATCATTTAAGGGAATTTCTTTAACTAGTAAAAGTACCTACAAATCAAGTAGTTAAAAGAGACTTAGTTACAAGGCAAGTTTTATAGATTCAAGAAACTAAAGGTGTAATTTTCCAATCCTCCTATGTTTACTGAATCATGTAAAAAGGGCAAGACTAGAATATGTTCAAAAGTTGCATGAACAATATCTAGCAAAGACAAAAGTAATACTATTTTTAAATACTCGTCTTATGTCTTTAGTTTAATAAAAATGACTTATTGTAATTAGTGATAAAATTTACAATTAAGGAGTCATTGAGCAATCAACACAAACACAAAGAATAAGTAATGATTCCGTAATAATTTAGTATCTATGTCCAATGAGGAATAATACATGAGTTAGTATCATTTTTATTCAGACTTTGTATGTTTTACAATATCCATGAGTAAAAGTATCTTTATTCAAAAAGGTATAAATCTGTGACTACTCGTCTTGGTGGGAACCCTGATGGGACATTAACGTCATCGTGATATTTGGTGGTAGATTCGAAGTTCTTCGAAGATAGCTACACAAGTTTTGTGTAAACCAAATATCGGTGATATTCTGTTGGAGATCGACGAATATTGGATTGACCACCGTGATAATACTTCGTGGTTGAAAAGTTCAAAAGTATTATTCACTAGGCTTGTCCTTAAGCCTGAGATATTTGCTTTGGGATACAATGACTAATGTACTTTGGTTCGTCTTAGACAAGTCTGAAATATGTTTGTCATACGAGGCCTTACTGGGTACAGGGGAAGTTATATTTTGAATCGAAATATAACAAGATGGTAATTGCACCTCCTTTTTAGGAGAGATATTTATGGGTCCTTTGACATGATGAAAAACTGACAAGTGCACGGCCGTGCCCAAAGGAAATGATTTGTTCTTTGTCGTTTATCACAACAGTTTAAGTCAAGAAGTCAAGAAATGATTTCGAATACAGGAGTTGATAATTTCTACCATGCTCGTATTCGTTGTCACAAATATCGTGTTTTAATGGATAAACCTAACAAAGTTGCCCAAGAAGTAGAGACAGAGTGTTCTTTACTAGGAGACGTTATTAAAGACTTTTTTGAAGCTATACCAGGGTTACATAAGTCGTTTTTATGGGGTTGGTTACCTACATGCCCATCTAGAAAGCCACTGTAGCTCGTATCATTAAGATAAAGGTTACGAACTTCCACAAGTGGGAGTCTGAAGGAATTATGTGCACAGCTAGTCAACCTATGATGATACATCCATGCCTACGAAACACTTAAGGGTCACACCGGTGAGTGCATGTAATACGAGCAAGATATGCAATGATACTACGAAGAGGAATGATTCCTAATAGTCATTATGAATCAGTTAAGTATTAAGTTAAGTTTATCTTATTACTAGATTAGTTTAACTAACTAATAAATACAAGTGTTTGTACATTTACTAGTTGAGTAATTATACAATGTGTTAATTGAAGACTATCCATGATATGATTTAAAGCAATTAAATCACATAGTAATTGGATAATATTGTTGTATAAATTATATAAAGGTTATTATATAATTAATTATTAAAAGTATAAATACAAGTATATATTTCGTGTATATGGGTACCGAAATATATTAGTGTATTAATACTAGACATTTAATAGTTAAGTGCAACAATAATAAACTAGTAAAACTATAAGGGATGGAAGTGTTAAAGGGAAAAGTTTAATTAAAGATCTAATCTTAATTAAACTTAAGGGTTCTAAGCGTAACTTATTTGTATAAATAAGAGGCTTAGGGTAACCCTAAAACCCCTAGATCACCACACGAAATCCACCCCTTTCCCCCTCTCCTATTCGACCGAGCAACAAGGGAAGAACACAACTCTTTGTGTTCTTCGTGTTCTTCGTTCGTTCTTCGTGTTCTTCGAGTTTCGAAGATCAAAGATCGTTGCAAGTGATCATCTAGAGGATCGCTCGTCGTGTTCATCATCAGTGGACTATCTTAAGCTAAACCTAAGGTATGATTCATGGAACACTCTTTCTTCCTCTCCTCTTGTTCGAATTCGACCAAGAGCCCTAGGGTTCTTGGTTGATGGTCGACGAACACACACAAGCTGTGTGTGTGTTCGAGTTCTTCGTACAAGGTTTCTTTCTTGTTAATCGAATATAGATTTCCAACATCCCAATCCTTTATGGTTTAAGGATTAGGTTTAATCCCACTTCCGCTTTTAGGGATTAAATCAGCTAGTTGGTTTTAACCGGTCTAGAACAAGTTCATGTTCTTGGTCAGTAAGGTTCCAACCAAGTATACTAGGTGGTCGACCCTATGGGTTGATCGGTTACAATGAAACCCTTCAGAATCATCTAAGCAAGACGAACCTACTGTTATGGGCAGAACATTAGTGATTTGGTTGTTCAGAAGGATGAGCGTATGATGGAAGAATGGTTTTCTCATAAACATAAAATCTTTTACGTATACATCATTTGTACATTTCCGTCCATGTTGTAACACATTTACACATCCAATGTTTTATTGTTTTTACATCCAGTGTTTTTTAATTTGTCTCATGTTTACAGAAACGTTATAAACATCTCATGTTTTTTATATTCTGATATATATATGTATATCCATGTCGTGCGATACTTAATGTCATAAACGTGCAATGTTTAGCCAACAGCAAATATTTATTTAAAATAATATATATGTTCAAAACATCTATTGTTTTTAACTTTCGAATACATATACATGTTTTTAATGACAAAAAAATTAAAAACCAAAATTTCAACATACGTGATAATGTTTAGAATAACCATCTTTGTTTATTTTAGGAATCTAATAAATGCATTAAGCGGTTACCATACAAAACTTATTTTGGTTAAATCCCTTAAACACCCTCCATATATATACTACTTTATAAAGCAGATTGAACATTTCTAAATAAGGAAGGTCTGAATTCAAACCTTCCATAATTAGCAGTGTTCACTTTGCCTGAAAAATAATTAAAAAAACTGCTTATTACGAGGCTCGAACCCGGGTGGGAGTGGTCCAATGGTAAAGCTCTTACCACTATGCTCAGCCACGGCTTTGGTTACAATTTCATAACACTTTAGTAATAGGCAATTTCCTTTAGTACATCCTTATAACGGAAATGACATTAATACAGAAACCCATTAATTGGTTACATCCTTATGCTTTTAACAAACGGAAAAGTGCATTAATACAGAAACCCATTAATTAAAAATGTATTGATTGCAAACATTAAATTAAATGCTATTAAACAACATTACTCGAACAAAAACGTCTATTTCCTCACCTTAAAGGCTTAAATTTAGCACAAATTTGCCTTTAAATTTATTTCCTTACTTATTTCCTTTAGACTACAAAGGATAATTTTGAAATGGCTATTGAAGTTGATAATTCAAACACTCATACGAGATACTGGTTATCAATATTTCACATGAAATTCTATGTACCTGGCGAATGTAAATATATGTAACAAACTTTATTATCTCGAGATATAATATTTATTCGTAAATTAAATTCTTAATTTTTAATCAACTTTTTTCTTGATTTTGCAATAGATGAGCTGCTTTGTTGGTTGAAGCTCCAGATATGGGTGATGCAGATGCTCAATATTTAAGAATCAAGGTCACGTTTTCTAGATTTAATCTGCACAATTTATTTATTTGTGAATATTATGAACAAACTTAATTTTTTTTCTTGAATTATCTTAAGCACAAAATGAAGGTGTTGATATTGATCAACAAGCTTTATATTGTTTGGAGTAGGCATCCGATTAGGTATGTCACTAAAGATGTAGTTACATTTTGGGTGCTGTAGGCGATTGTGTTAGGAAATATATACCCTCAACATTATCTCTACTATATGGTTGATGTTTTTGTTATAGGATTAAATTCATTTTTGCAGGAATATATTCTCACAGTTATTGCCAATTTTAGCGCTAATGCGGTTGTCGATGGAAGTATTGTGAATTTTGGATAATATTGGTAATCTGTTATTGTATCAAAAATCCAATTTTATTCTCATTATTAGTCTTTATGAACTTTAGGTTTAAGTTTCATGATTTCTGACCAAATTATTATGACTTTTTAGGTCAAGAATATTATAGTAGATTAATGTCACTAAGCTATAGAGGTGCACACATTTTTATGTTGGCTTTTATTTACTGTTTTCACTGTTTTAACCAGGTATGCAAGGATTTGAAACTTTTAGCGTAAATATCTCTTAAATAATTCACAGCAGAAAATGATTTATGCGCTACCAAATAACTGATATGTGATCATCTCTTCACTGTTTTCAACCAATAGTTGGTTTGTCAAACTCCAAAATTCCCTTTTGGTTTGATTTGATCCATAGATTAACCCTTTCCCCATCAGATCTTCTTCTCCTTTCAATTAGATTTCACCAATATTTTAATTTTAACCACTCTGTTTGGCAAATTTTGTGCCATTTTATTTCTTTCTTTTTGTAATTTTCAACTTCCACCCGTATGTTGTGTTTTAGGATCAAACAGAGATATTTTTTAGTTATAATTAAAAGTTAGAAAATATAATTATGTGTTTCTGATTTTCATTGCACAACTTTAGCTAAATGATCATTTAACTTGAGGATCATAAATCTTCATCATAATCAAATGATGAAATTTTAAAGAGTGATTATAATTTGATGAGGTATGCTATTTGGTTTGATGAACTTTTTGTAGGCATGTTTCCATCCGCGGTCGGACCGACATGTTCACAATGGTTCTGTTTCAGGTGGACGTCACGATGGGCTTTAATGGTACAAAGATACAAGATAACATTTAACTGGAAATTTCTCAATGGATATATACCAAGCCAATAATTTTTTACAAGATCAATATCAACTGAAATCAGGGTGTTTGAGTATGCGAGATTTGGGATCTTTTGGTACTTTTATAGTAGTTATGATGTGCATGGAGGTCGTGAGACCCCATGGTTAATAAAGTCATCTTTCTCAACATCTTAAGAGTAAGCCACTTCAATATATATTCATTACTTGATGTTTATTGTTGAGTTTATAATGTTGATTATATGTCGGTAACACTAACTTTTTTTTATCCATTTTGATATTCAATTTGAGAAGTCATGTTGTTCTTTGTTAAGTTTATAGACCACCATCACTACCCATCACCCACTAACCATCAACACAATCACTACACCAACCACCACCACCACAATAACTATAATCGCCACCTATGCAAAAAAATTTAATCTCGACGGAGTTTACACACCAAACGTGGTGTATCGGGAGGTTTTACATGATGACTAATACGCATAAAAAGACCTTTTTCCCTCTATTTTTTATTTAATAAGGTTTATTTTCTTATAACAAGAAACATTGGAGATGGATCATTTGTGTTATTATATATCAAAACATGTAACCGAACAACATTTCAATGCTAATGCTAATTCTTGCTTTTTACCTCTATTTTATACACAGTTTTTATGCTTATATATTGTATTCATTATAAAAATATGTAGCCAGTAGACATTTAATCGCCAGGAATATATAGTTCGCAGCCGCCGCATCGCGCGAGTTTTAACCTAGTATATATATATATATATATATATATATATATATATATATATATATATATATATATATATATATATATATATATATATATATAGGGTGCGATTCAGTGCAGAACCGCAGAACCATCCTAACATCCAATGTTTTCTATGTTATACATAAGGTGTACACTTTCATACACGCTGTAACACATTTATACATTCAATGTTTCCAATTTTTTATACACATGATATATAAATATATTTATATATTATTTGTACAAAATATTGAAAACATTGGATGTTAGGATGGTTACAGCGTGTATGAAAATTTACAGCTTATGTATAACATAGAAAACATAGGATGTTGGGATGGTTCTGCAGTTCTGCACCTTTAAACGGTTCTGCGCTGAATCGAACCCTATATATATATAGGGTTCGATTCAGCGCATAAGCGTTTAAAGGTGCAGAACCGCAGAACCATCCTAACATCCAATGTTTTCTATGTTATACATAAGGTGCACATTTTCATACACGCTATAACATATTTATACATTCAATGTTTTCAATTTTTTATACACATAATATATATTTGTATAAAAAATAGGAAATATTGAATGTATAAATATGTTACGTCGTGTATGAAAATGTACACCTTATGTATAACATAGAAAACATTGGATGTTAGGATGGTTCTGCGGTTCTGCACCTTTAAACGGTTCTGCGCTGAATCAGACCATATATATATATATATATATATATATATATATATATATATATATATATATATATATATATATATATATATATATATATATATATATATATATATATATATATATATATATAGAGAGAGAGAGAGAGAGAGAGAGCGGTTCATGCGAGAACCACTAAAATTGCGAGAACTGCGAGAACCACTTTCTGACCAATCATTTTGCTTAATTACATTTTTAAATCTAAAGGGTATTGTAGTCTTTTTAACACTAAAATCTTTTTATTAAATCCAGTTTCCTTAATTAAATTAATTCATTTTTAACCTCAATCCTATTTTTTAGGATCCGAATTTTGTAATTTGTAATTTTTTCGTAATTCGTATGTGTTCATTGATGAACGCCTAAAAATAACTAATATTATTTTTACCATATTTAACCTGTTCAACATAATAATAATGTGTTCAATTTGCAAAATTTACAGATTTATTAGAACAAATCTACAATATACATAATGAACATAATGAACAACTCTGACAGGAAATTTTATTAACCTTATTTAATGTATTCAATGATGAACGAATGAACAAAGTTACAAACTATGCACTGAAACCTTAGACTGATACAAAGAATTTTAGTAAGGTATTCAATGATGAACGAATGAACAAAGTTACAAACTATGAACTGAAACCTTCGACTGATACAAATCTGAAATTACAAACCGATGAACAAGAACATATCTGAAATTAATCATGTACAGATCTGAAATCATATTGCACCCCGTCGGAACCCTAGTTCAACTAGTAAAAGATACCAGTGAACCAAAATTACTATTAAAAATATCAATTGAACAAAAATTACACATCTAGGTTTCGGTTTTGATCCAGTTCACTGATTTTGGATATATTTATTTTTCATGGTAGAGAAAATCTCAACTTCAAATACTTTCATCAGTGTTAATGAACATGAATCAAAAAAGGCAAAAATAATAATATTAATAATTTGACTACGTAGTGAACATGAAAAAGAAAAACCAAACATCAAACTTGGAAAATACTCTACATCGAACAACCCTAAAAATGAAAGATATATGTCTGCTGACGGTGCAGCACTCGCCAGAGATATGAATCGCCGGAAAACCCTAGATCTGGAGAAGGAGGAGAACAGTGGTTGGGGGTTATTGATTTCTACCAGATCCGAGATTAGCGGTGGTCGGGGGTGGGCGTGTGGTGGTAACTCTTGAGATGGAGTAGACTGTTTTAGTCAACCACCACCGACAAATGATGATGTGGGCGAAATCTTGGAGAAGGCGTCTCCAACCAACGAAGAAACCTACCAGAAAAATGGTGATGGCGGAAAATTCCGGCGAGGAAGACAACCATTTCAATGGCGGCAAAGACCTTTGTTCATCAATTTCTCGGCACCTGTATCCGATTTCTTCACTGTGAAGGTTTACTACCGACGATCGATAGTTCCTAGGGTTTTTTCAGCGACGGTTGTTTAGAGAGATGGAGAGATAAGTCGGTATGGAGGGTTTTTTAGTGAGATGGAGAGAGAACTAATGTGTATTCAAGAGAGAAGATGGGGTAAACGATTTCTTCAATATCCCTGCTTTTCAGGGATCCGTGATATGTATTCCAAATTAAACGGTTTTATTTTAATACCATTAATTAAATTAGCTGTTCATTTTACTATAATACCCTATATACACGTTTTTTCATCTAAATTTGTTCATTTAATTACACTTAGACCCCTCTCAATCTTAACCACTCATCTACATATCCAAGGGCTGTAAATAGGTTCTCGCAGTTCTCGTAATTTTAGTGGTTCTCGCATGAACCGCTGTCTATATATATATATATAAGTGGGATCCTGTGAGGACTCTTTTTTCGGTGAGGACTCGCGAGGACACCTCATAAAAATTTTAAAAAATTCCGAAAACAATATATATAACCCACCATGATTATTACTACATTTGACAAAAAAAAATTCAAAAAAAAAATTATGATCCACTTTTTTTAGCGAATCATAACAATGATCCAGATTTTTTTGTGGATCATTATTATGATCCATTTTTTTTTTTGGATCATTTTTGGAATTTTTTTTTTTTGGATCTTATACATAGCGATTTTAATGTTTAAAAAATGATTTTTTTGAAAAAAGTTTGTTTTGGATCATTTTTAGAGTTTTTTTTGGAGTCCTCACAGTCCTCGCGAGGAAAAAAGTCCTCACCGGATCCGGACCATATATATATATATATATATATATATATATATATATATATATATATATATATATATATATATATATATATATATATATATATATATATATATATATATACAAGTGGCATCCTATGATGACTCAAAAAAGGGTGAGGACTCGCGAGGACACCTGAAAAACATTCCAAAAAAATCCGAAAAAAATATATATAACTCCCCTTGATTATTACTACATTTGACCAAAAAAAATTGAAAAAACATTATGATCCACTCTTTTTTGCGGATCATAACAATGATCCATAATTTTTTTTGTGGGTCATTATTATGATCCATATTTTATTTTTTGGATCATTTTTTAAATTTTTTATTTTTTTGGATCTTATATGCTGCGATTTTAATGTTTAAAAAAGAAAGTTTTTGAAAAAAGTTTGTTTTAGATCATTTTTAGAGTTTTTTGTGGAGTCCTCGCAGTCCTCACCAGGAAAAGAGTCCTCACCGGATCCGGACCCTATATATATATATATATATATATATATATATATATATATATATATATATATATATATATATATATATATATATATATATATATATATATATATATATATATATATATATGTGGGATCCTGTGAGGACTCGCGAGGACACCTCATAAAAATTCCAAAAAATCCGAAAAAATATATATAACCCACCATGATTATTACTACATTTGACAAAAAAAAATTCAAAAAAAAATTATGATCCACTTTTTTTAGCGAATCATAACAATGATCCAGATTTTTTTTGTGGATCATTATTATGATCCATATTTTTTTTTTGGATCATTTTTGGATTTTTTTTTTTTTTTGGATCTTATACATAGCGATTTTAATGTTTAAAAAGGAATTTTTTGAAAAACGTTTATTTTGGATCATTTTTAGAGTTTTTTTTTTTAGTCCTCACAGTCCTCGCGAGGAAAAGAGTCCTCACCGGATCCGGACCCTATATATATATATATATATATATATATATATATATATATATATATATATATATGGTCTTTATAAAATATTTGAGATAGATAAAGATAAATATTATAAAAAGAAAAAGCTTTCGGAAAGGTATTGCCTGATTAATGAATATCTGCACATATCTTTGCAGTACGAAAACTTTGATATTGCCTGCAAATATGACAAGACCTTTCTTACGAATAAGCACTTCATAAATAACATCTCCAATAGTTAACCTTTCCAAAAGCTTTTTCTTTTACAATTTTTTTAATTTACCTTTATCTATCTCAAATATTTTATAAATACCCCTTATATATAATTTGACAAATTTTTAACATCTTACTACATTTAATATTTTTTAAAATGTCTAATACAAAATCTAATATTTTAAATTTGTTAAATATGATTAATAATGTAAAAGGTGGATACTTATTATGAACCCAGAGCAGCAGAAATTCAAACAGAATTCCAGCAGAAACCACAGTCTCAATTCTCAAATATGGAGAGCAATATTATCTTTGATTGTCGTAGTAAGTATTATGCTTGATCAGTACTGCAATGTTTATTACTGCCCAACAACATAAACGATGTGGGGAGCGGTACTTATGCTTTATAGGTATTATCTTTGCTAGCCGTAGTAAGTCTTATGGTTGATCAGTATTATCTTTGATAGCCGTAGACCGCAGTATGTCTTATGAACCATCAATATTATCTTTGATAGCCGTAGTATGTCTTATGGTTGATCAGTATTGATTAGTACATTAAAATAAGTGTTTCTGCTGCTTGAGTTGTTTCCGCCGTTCATACTGCTAGAGGTGTTTCTATAGCTAGAGTAGAAATTTGTTTATTTTGTTCCACTTCACTTCAAATATTATTAAGTAATCGTAAGGGACAGTATAAATCGTAAGACAAGTGGCAAATTGGTTTATCGGTACTAATGATGAGCATTAGTAATGTGAAGGGTTTAACAGCTATGTTTACAAATAATTAATAATATATATATATATATATATATATATATATATATATATATATATATATATATATATATATATATATATATATATATATATATATATATATATATATATTATTAATTATTTGTAAACATAGCTGTTAAACCCTTCACATTACTAATGCTCATCATTAGTACCGATAAACCAATTTGCCACTTGTCTTACGATTTATACTGTCCCTTACGATTACTTAATAATATTTGAAGTGAAGTGGAACAAAATAAACAAATTTCTACTCTAGCTATAGAAACACCTCTAGCAGTATGAACGGCGGAAACAACTCAAGCAGCAGAAATATATATATATATATATATATATATATATATATATATATATATATATATATATATATATATATATATATATATAGTGCCCGATTCAGCGCAAAACCGTTTAAAGGTGCAGAACCGCAGAACCATCTTGACATCCAATGTTTTCTATGTTATACAAAAGTTGTACATTTTCATACACGTTGTAACCATCCTAACATCCAATGTTTCCATTTTTATATACACATAATATATAAATATATTATTATAAAAAATTGGAAACATTGGATGTGTAAATGTGTTACAGCGAGAATAAAAATGTACAGCTTATGTATAACATAGAAAACATTGGATGTTAGGATGGTTCTGCGGTTCTGAACGTTTAAACGGTTCTGCGCTGAATCGGACCCTCTCTATATATATATGATGCGATTCAGCGCAGAACCGTTTTTAGCGACAGAACCATAGAACCATCTTCTAGCCAATCATATTGCAGCATTTAATGTTTTTTTTGTTTTTATTTTTATTATACGAAAAGGGTATATGAGTCAAAATACATAAATCGGTTATATATGGAAATACATTAAGTGTGCGCTGTATTCCTTAAAACATGGTAAGTCTGTTTTTTCTCATTATCACGGATGTAACATATGGAAATACATTAAATGTAACATATGAAGTTTATGGTAATACATTAAATGTTTATGATAAACCCAAATACATACAATGTTTACACTTTCAATACATAC
Organism: Calendula officinalis; assembly: GCA_963853835.1. Taxonomy (NCBI): domain Eukaryota; kingdom Viridiplantae; phylum Streptophyta; class Magnoliopsida; order Asterales; family Asteraceae; genus Calendula; species Calendula officinalis. The sequence goes on from OY970823.1 coordinate 13,823,913, forward strand.
ATGTATAACCCAAATACATACAATGTTTACACTTTCAATACATACATATATAACCGAAACATACAATGTTTACACTTTCAATCCCTATAACAGATTGTGTTGCTGAGTATAAACTTCACAATCAGCCGCATCAATTGTTTCAATCGGTTTAGCCCTCCCACTTTCATTATAGTTAACCAATGTTGCCTTCTTCCTACTGCTTCTCCTTACACCTGGATTCATAAGATAACACAATATCACCTATTTTAAACTCAAAGTCACAGGTAAGCTAAACTTCCAAAAGTTAAACACCCAATGTCACAAAAACAAAAACTACACAAATTGATAAAGGAAAATTCATTCAAAATGTATTTGAAACACCAAAACAAAAATCAAATAATTACTACATTTTTATTATATTGGACAAGACATTGATGGTGCGTAAAAATCAGTATGCCGATAAAAAACCCTATTTTGGCGATGATAATCGAACTGATGTATAAAATCAACGTGATTTCGTGTTTTATTATATGAAAAATCGAACAATATCAAAGATTTCAGAGATTCAGTTGATGATTTTAAAAACGAACTCAAACAAACTGAAACATTGGTGTGAAATAAGAACGAACATGAGGTTTTCGTAATATAACACTAACTATATGACAAATTTCGTTAAAAAAGAAGAACGATTACGAATAAATTACTCACCTGAAAAAGTTATTGAAGCTTCGATTTCAATTTCTTCACCTCATGTGTGCAAAAAAACCCTAATTCTTTTTCAGAGTTCCGATCGTATCTATATAATCAAGGGGAATGGGCATTTGATTTTATGTAAAATCAAAATATGTATAAAATGTCGGAGATTTAGTTGTCAATTTTAAGATTTGAGTTCATCTGGTATCGAGATTGCAGGGGAAGTTCCAAAACGAGATTTCTTGAAATAATGCACACGAATGGAATGTATAATACCCCCTAAAAATAACCTTTGTATGCTAAATTCCGATTGTACCCCTAAACGGACAAAAATCCAGATTTATTTAATAATTAAATATAAATAAAATACATGCTACATATCAGCCATAGATTGAAATATAAACGGTCCACATTAAAAATTAAAATGGTTATGTGGTTCTGTCGCTAAAAACGGTTCTGCGCTGAATTGGACACTATATATATATATATATATATATATATATATATATATATATATATATATATATATATATATATATATATATATATATATATATATATATATATATATATATATATATATATATATAAAGTACCATTATACTGAGCTTGAGAAAGTAACAACCTTTTATAAAGAGATTACAACTAGATTACTTTTGAAATTACAATGAGATTACAATTGAGATCACATTGAAAATTGTACTCTTTGCATATCTCTGGCGAACGAAACCGGAGGTATTGCATGCATTGTTGACAAGATCTTTCTTTTGTTATCATGCAGACTACGTCTTTGAGTTGGTTGAGTTGTTTCTACTGTTATTTCTACTCTTTAGTAGATATGTGTTTATTAAGGAAAACGTTATTTCAATATGAGATGGAAAAAGTTATGGGATATTTGTAACGACCCGAAATTTGTAAATAAATAAATTGAATAAAAATATGGTAAATAAGGATAAATCGTTTAAAGAACGTAGGAATTGGTTTCGTGTCGTTTGGACACCGTATGAGGAAGTTATGGACGAAACCAGGCCGAGACAAGGATGGAAAATTGCAGCCCTAGCTGCGTTTGGAGTTCGCGACGCGAACCTATGTTCGCGATCGGAAACAGTCATCAGATATTGGGGCTATCGGGCGTGAAGTAGTTACCGATCGGATGGCGATCGCGAATTATGCGTATGGGAAATAGTTAGCGACGCGAACTTTAGTTCGCGATCGCGAACTTGTTTGACACCAGCATTAAAGTCGGGTTTATCTCATTTGTCACACCCACAAACCCTAGTTTTCTCCCATTGGCGATTTTTGAGTTCAAGAGCTGGTTTTGGTCGAATTCTTCACAATTCTTTGGTAGATTTCGCTCCTAGTTGAAGATTTAAGGTATATCTTCAATCCTTTGTAGTTGTAGCTTTAGATCTATGGGTTTAGAAGCTTGGGTTTGGAAACCCTAGTCCTTGGGGTATGGGTTATGGTGATATAAGTGATGTATACACCTAATAGATGGTATATTAACAAAGGAAACAAGTGCATGATTATGATTTGTAAGAATCTTAAGTGTTGGTTAACCTAGGGTTTGGTAAATCACCATAATTGGGGAAATGTGTTAATAAGTGTTATCTAGAGCTAGATGGACACATTGGTAGTAGAATGTGATGTTGATAATCTTGTGATTATTGTATTAGGCATTTGGTGAGGTCTTGGAAGGTTGACCGAATTGTGAAGCAAGGATTCGGGTTCACAGACGCGATCTGGAAAGCATTGCTAAGGTGAGTACATGAGACTTTTAAACTGGGTACATAGCAAAGAGTTTTGAAAATACATATGATATTTTATGGGTCTTTATTAATAGATGTTTTTAATAAAGATATGATTGAAAAGGCGAGAAAATGTAAATACTAGACTATCTAAGTATGTCTAAGATGATTGACGATTTTGAAAGAGATCATGAAAAGTGATTAATACTAATTATTAATATGATGTATGATATTTAGTTTATTAATGATATGCATTAATAAAACTAAGGATGATGATATTAAGTAAAGAGTATTGATTAGTACATAATACTAATAAAAGTGATGAATGAATGTATATGAAAATGAATATGGTGTGACTGGTAATAAATACACATTATAGTCAAGAAAAGATAAAAGTATTATGATATCGATAAATAAGAAATGTTTCTTATGAGAATAAGTAAGGATGGACCTCCTTGGGTTCATGGATGTAGAAGTAAATATGGGTTGCTTATGATCGGGTCCATGAGACCATACAGGTACGTTCACATTGTGTTGAACTAATTGTATGTCGTTATTGTTAGATGTCTAACTTGTTTGATGTTGAATGTGATAGCCGAAGGCTTTGACTGTCATAACTGTTAGGTTATGGTAAGAGATAGATGGTGGTGACGCGGGGGACCCCGGTCACTGGACGGTGGTATATATGTTTATACACCGAGTGTATATATGTTTATACACTAAGCACACGGGTGCTTCTAGTACGCATATGTTTGGTACTAGGTATGTTAGGTTCTAATACATATATGTTTATGTATTAGACATGTTTGTGCTTCTAGTACATATATGTTTATGTACTAGGTATGATGGTGCTTCTAGTACGCATATGTTTGGTACTAGGCGTGTTAGGTTCTAATGCATATATGTTTATGTATTAGACAGGTTTGTGCTTCTAGTACATATATGTTTATGTACTAGATATGATTGTGCTTCTGGTACCTATATGTTTAGGTACTAGATATGTTTGCTAGGGAAGCAAGATCGATAGGGTCGCGATAGGGCGACGAGACGGTATTGATGTAGTATTTATATATATGTTTATATATTTATGAAATTGTCATTATTATTATTGGGGTCTAAAACCCATGTATCTCACGAGACTATTTTGTCTCACGTACTACGTTTGTTTTGTGGCTATGTACTCAGGTACAGGTTGGAAGTGATAGAAGGTTGCACTAGAAGTGGCCTAGAGATGTTTAGCTCGGGAGCTCGTAGGTAGATCCCGTTTGCCTATGGTTTTGATATACTTGGTGACACCGTATTTTTGTATACTCTGATAAAGGTTTTAAAGTTTTTGTTAAACTGTATTTTGGACAATATGTCAATTATTCGGAAAACTGTATTTTAAATGATTTAAACGATGTTATAAAAATACGGGTGTTACAATATTGACATTAGATATTGGGCCCCTGGTAAAATATTAACGTTAGTAAACTACAATTTTCTTTTTTAATAAATTATGTGGTATATAAAACATAATTTTAAAATGTAACACTTTAAAATAACAAAACATCTATCTTTAAATCATCACTTTATTACAACACCGCCACTCGAGCTTTCAGAGCTTGAGGCTCTAATTCTTTAGACTCTATTTCCGACACCATCACTCTTGCTTTTAAAGCTTCATTCTCTTTCTTTAGTTACGGTTGAAAGATGCGCAAAAGTTTTTTGGGTAAGTCGGAAAACGAGTTAGGAAATAGATTAGGTAACTTGCTATGACCACTGATAAAATCGAAGTATCAAACCAACACATGTTTGTGCATACACAAACACGACAGGTTACGATAAGGTCCACGATATGTACAGTGAACGTCAAGTAACCACGATCTGTTAGCGTTAAATAACGCTAGAGTTACGATAAGGTTTAGGATATGGTCCACGATATAACAAGTACATATTTGAACTTGTTGAAAAAAAAGAGAAGCTTTCTAAACTCCAAAACTTAAACACTTTGAACGTTGACAAAAAACCACACTTCTTACCTTCTTCTATTGTGAGGAAGAGATAGAAGAACAAATAGACGTTCAAGGACAATGGATATATAGAGAAATCGAGCTCTTTTATAGGCCAAAAGTATAGTGTATGGAAAAATAAATTATATTACTTCATATATTATTACATTATTCCAGATACATGTATTTATTATACTAGTAACATTTAAAATTATATTAGTAGTAAAATATAATATTATACTTATAGAAAAGGGTGTTGTAGTTAATAAATGACAATATCTACTGATTAGTATTATCTTCATTTACCATTAGTAGTTGTGGGGCGGTGGAAAGTTCCTGATAAGTATTAACTTCATCTCAGCATTAAGCCGAAAGCAAAGATATTGCCAAGATATTGCCTGCAAATATGACAAGACCTTTCTTATCCAAGATAGCTTAAAACCTTTCCAAAAGCTATCTTGGATAAGATAGGTTTTGTCATATTTGCAGGCAATATCACTAAAACATTTCCAAAAGTTTTTTCTTTTACAATATTTCTAATTTACCGTTATCTATCTCAAATATTTTATAAATATCCCTTATATATAATTTGACAAAATTTTAACATCTTACTAAATATAATATTTTTTTAAATGTCTAACACAAAATATAATATTTTTAATTTGTTAAATATGATTACTAATGTAAAGTGTATAAATGTCTAATAAAGTACCATTAGATACATAGCATGATAAATCTTTCAATAACAGCCTCCCTCTTAGAATTAAGAGAACCTCATGGTAGAAAGATCCATGAAGAATAGGAATGGGGAGAAATGGATGTAGATGTGGATACTTCTGAACCCAGAGCAGCAGAAATTCAAACAGAAATTCCAGCAGAAACAACAGTCTTAGATATGGAGAGTAGTATTATCTTTGATTGCCGTAGCAAGTATTATTATGGTTTATCAGTATTATCTTTGATAGCCGTAGTAAGTATTATGCTTGATCAGTATTATCTTTCATACCCGTAGTAAGTCTTATGGTTGATCACTACTATCTTTGATAGTCGTGGTAAGTCTTATGGTTGATCAGTATTATCTTTGATAGTCGTAGTAAGTCTTATGGTTGATCAGTATTATATTTGATACCCGTAGTAAGTCTTATGGTTGATCAGTATTATCTTTGATAGCCGTAGTAAGTCTTATGCTTAATCATTATTATCTTTGCTTGATCAGTATTATCTTTGATAGCCGTATTAAGTCTTCGGATTATCCCAACAGTATTGCTAACCCACACTTTTAAATGCTAGCCAAAATCTAATATACAAACAAAATACATGTAACATCAAGACTTCTGAAACATTTAATGACATTTTTTGCTTAAGAAACGTTGGGAATTACAAGTTTTGTGATATTCTCTCAGTGAAGGGTGAGAAATGACAATCGTTTGGGTTATCACCTCTCATTGAAGTGGGGAGAAACGACAATCATTTGGGGTATCACCTCTCGGTGAAGGGGGAGAACTGACAATCACTTGGAGTGTCACCTCTCAGTGAAGCAACCAATATGTTAAAACATGATTCTTGAAGTAGCCAAGATGTTAAATCATGATTCTTGAAGAAGCCAAAATATTAAATCAATGATTACAAACCAAAGATGAAGCTCAAATATGATATGATTCTCTACCAACAACCTATTGGACATAAACAAAATAAACTACTAAATCTAATGCTAAATATTTCTGTAGGATTAGTAATTAGAACTAACCACCCACACCTATTGGATTTACACATATAATTACTCACCATTCGTTTCTTCCTTTTACAGATCCCACCATTTCTCGATCCCGAATCACCACTTTCAGGTGAGTCTTCCACAATCGTTTGTTCATGTGTAACCAACCCACGGTTTCTTGAAAATTTCTAATTGGTGTTGTGGGCATGGGTTCATGTTGAAAACAAGTGGTGTTGGGTTGACTGGACTCCTATGTGGCATTAGCTCGTCTCCTTCAGTAGTCGAGTCCATCATTAGCTCGATATTTACGATAAGATCTACGATACGATAAGAGAAAGAACATGATGACATCATAGTGTTTTTTATGCATTTCATTAAGAAGAAAAAAGAATATGCAGAATGAAAATGGTGTGAAGAACGTAAACAGAAGGAAAATGGTGTGAAGAAAAGATGATAGTTTGTAATGAAGGTTAACCATAGTTAAATAATGTAGGGAAAAGGTACAACAGTCAATCGCATCACCTTTCTTTTCCTGACATGTCTTCTTACTATTCAAGGGGACATTTGGAAAGATTTGAATGGAGTTGACCAGTCGACCATATGTGTTTTAAGTCGCAGGGGGTATTTTGGGAATATTAAAGTATATCAGTCTTAAATGGGAGTCTCTCACTTAAATTGGTCTATTCTGGTAATTATTTCTAATAAAAGACTTAATGACATAAAGAAATCAATATAGAAGCTTTTCCGGCATTTCTTCAATTACGTAAATATTACCATAAGTCTCACGCATTAAATCTTTAATTGTTTCTTGCATTCGATAATTTTCAGGCGAGATGAACTCAAGAACCACATTCCGGCACCCAAGTATCTGGATCCCCTGACAACCGTACAACACATTCTCGAACCCGTATACCCGGATCCCCTAACATGTGGGTTTTGAAATGCTAATTGTAAGGATTGTAACATTATCTTGAAAAATTATCCATGTTGGTTCACTGTTTTCATGTTAGTTAGTTAGTTTCTTTCTTTGAGCTAATAATGAAATTTTATTTTTTTGGATGAATGACGGTTAATTTGACAAATTCACAACCAGATTAATAATACAAATAACTCTTTGGTGGTACATTGATTAGGATCTTAATTGCAAAGGATGAAGAATCTGTGAAGAAAAAATACAAGGAAATCAAAGAAAGGTACAATTTCTCAATGTATTCAAATGCATAAAAACTTCTTTTATTGCAACAATATATATAGTTTTTGTTAACATTTCTGGGAAATTGCATTGGTAAAATGAAAGAAGAGAAAATAGTTGATCTTGGAGAGCAGGTAAATATAAGTTTTTTTAAAAGATTTTGAAAACTCAATTCCATGACGGGTTCCTAATTGCAGATTTGAGACTTGAAAAAATTTATATGTAAGCTCAAAAAAACACCGAGTGATGAGACAAAAGGCGAACAATTTTGCCAATTATTTTGGTATGTTTTGAATTAGATATATAAGTCAATGGGTTGTATATTTATTTGGTATTGTTTGGGAGTCCTCTTATTGGTTTTTATGTTATTAGATTGTAAGGTTTTATATTTTTATCAAACTTTGTAATTTCTTTGCAAGCCTCTGGCTTAATTTTGTTATATATTTGTTGGGTGTTTCCGGTAGGGGTAATAATTTTGCCGAATCTTCTATCTATTGTCCCTAATGCCGTTAAAAAAAGGGTGATTTTGCACTAACAATATGGATTACTTTAAAAGCTTGCAGGTGAGTTGAATGTATACTACATATATTCGTTTGGAATTTGGTCCTTTCAAACTATTAATGTTCTTGATTTGCTAAACATTGATTATTAATAACATGTTTTCTATTATATTAATAAGTACTTATGTTTTGTTAATTTACGTTTTTCTACAACACATTTTGCTTTGTTTAAACTTTAGAGGTGATGAATAAAACTCATGCATCGCACGGGCCATGCTGACTCATTTAATATATTAAAATCTAGATACATTAAATATTTTATAATTAGTTATGTTTATATCTTAATATTTATTACATTCAAAAGATATTAATATTACTCATATTTATCAAAATAATTAATAGTTATGTAATGTATATTTAATAGTAAAAGAAACTATTTTCAAACTTTTCCTTTTACTTCTATGTTAAAAGAGAGAAAAATGAAGAGTTCTTTTTTCCTAATTTAATTTTGAATTTAGAGGTCAGACTTCAAATATATCCTTAAAATAGTTAGACACTCACTTTTAATAGTATGTTTTTTTATTTATTAATTTATATTGTAAATGTGTCGAAACCAAAAACCAATTAACAAAATATGTTAGACTAGAGTTGAAATTGTCAACATGAGTAACACGTTCAAATGTGCCGAGTTAAATAGAAATGTATATGAACTAGTTAAGATGCTAACTCAAACATGACACAAATTATCACTACTAATTTTCTGTAAAAACATTTCCTCCAATATATATACATATGGCATATGAGTAACCTCTCTCTCTTTTCGTTATTTAATTCGTTAGTTTCTTCATATATAAATATGTTAGAACTTTATTTCTGTCACAAAAAGAGAAAACTAACTAAATTTCTTAATTTTTACACTATATATTTTAACCTACAAACCATAATAATTTTTATATATACTTAAACAATCTATTGTAAAATGCGATATAAGCATTAAAAATATAATGTTCTTAGCCATCATGATTTTTCAGTGTCATATCTTATCACAGTCATTTCATACAAAATAATAAAAGATATTCAGCCCATTCATTTCCTTACATCAAATATCAAGTAAAAGATTTTAAAACCGACATGACCGATGATCTGCAGTACGTTTCAGTCATCCCCAAATCTTCATTTACACTTGAATTCCCCTTCAAGCGGAAATAATTCAACATAAAAATAAAAATGTCAGACTACATACCTTTAGAACTTCAAGCGGAAATAATCCAAAAGCTTCCTATCAAATCGTTGATCCAATTCAGGTCGGTTTCTAAACCATGGAAGTCTCTGATCGATAGCTCCAAGTTCATAGCTAATTACAGCGTTCATCACACTCACACTCAGCCTCAACGTATACTTGTCAGGTATGATTTTCCAGAAGATAATGACCATAATTATGTCTCAATCGTTGACGACGATACTTTTGCCCAAAATATGTTCGATGATAATATCCCCACGCTGTTGACCACAATTGAAGATTCAATATTAGTTGGTAGCTCTAATGGCTTGTTATGCTTCTATGGCGATTCTTCATCTTACTATACCTCTGGAGCAGCCATGGCTGTTCTCTGGAATCCTGCAATTAGAAAATCAGTTGGCATTTTTTTGCCGAATGTATCATATAACATGTTTACTAGACATGTTTTAGGGTTTGGGGTTTGTTCTTCCACTAGTGACCCTAAGCTTGTTAAGATTACATATATTCATACATGGAAACATCTTGACTCTATATCTTGCATGCATTCCTTTGTTGAGGTTTTTCCACTAAGTTCAGGGGCTTGGAGAAGTCCATTATGCAGCATCAATCTGCCTCGTAAATCAATTCAATTTACAATGTCTCAGGTGGTTATAAACGGGTTCATATATTGGTTTGCTTACGACTTGGTTCTGCAATTTCAGACTAATAATCTGATTATTTGTTTTGATATTACGCGCGAAGAATTTAAGGATGTATATTTACCAGATAGTTTAGCAAACCAACATCCAGGATCCTTGTCTGTATCTAGTCTGAGGGGATCTCTTGTTGTTCTTGAATATAGCATCAATGGTGGAAAACGTGTTTGTGATGTATGGAAAATGGAGCATGGTGTTCCAAACTTGTTTATGAAGCTATACACGATACATCCGGTAAATGAATCGATTAATAAAGTTTTCGGATTCATAAATAGTGGTGCACCTGTGATTAAAGTGGAAGTTGGTGATGATGAGGATTTTGAAGATTGTTGTGTAATGGTTTCACTTGCTGTTTATGAACCTGAATCAAAACAGATAACTGCAATCGGGATTTATGGAACAGAGGATTTGGTCTTTCTGACTTGTTACAAGGAATCGCTTATTTTGCTCGATCGACCAGATGGTCGGTTATTTAACGTTAACAGTGATGATGATGATGATGATGATGAATCTCAATCTTGTTGACAGTTGGAAGTTATATTTTGGTAAACCTTCTGTTAAATGGGCTTTTGGAAAATCCCTATCCCTATTCGTATATATATATCAACACTTTTGTTAGTCTATTAATGCAATAGAAGATGATGTGCTATCTCATGAATGGTAAAATAGGAAACTTACTGACATTGAGAAGTTTTGCTACTAGATTAGTTGTATAAATATCCTATAAGTAGTTGTTTGGTACTTAAGAATGGAATTATCGGGTATTTTTGTGTTTGTTTTGCAATGCAGAATGGAAGCCGATAATCGTTTCATTATATCTAGTTGAATTAGGGGTTCCAAACATGATTAATAGTCTATAACTTCAGATTCATGGTAGATGGTTAAATGTTCAAAACTTCAATCATGTTATTATGTGGTTTGAATGTAAACTTTAATTCTTTTTTGATGATGATGATGATGATGATGCTTGAAAGTAAAATGCATACTTCGTTCTCTTTTAATTTTAACATATAAACTTTTGTGTCAAGTGCATTCTTGCTGCTCATTTGTTTTATAAGGAAAACATGTGAACTGTGACACAAATATAACGTCATTGATACTTTCAATTTACACATTCATGCCAAAAGTATCTTCACACTTGATATTTTATACATTAAATACGTAAAAAAAAAAAAATAACCACTCCTTCATCAGTTTACATTTTGTGAAAGGTAAAAACTCTAACAGAAGTTATAACATACATTTTTAACACTATTTTATAACATATTTTTAACGTAGAGATAGAAAACCCTTGTTAGGACATATACTTCCTCTGATTCAAAATAAGTGCTACACTTCTACTTTCACGATTTTTGAAGCAAAATAGTGTACTGATGGTTAAATTAAATTAATTGAATGATTAGTAGATAAGGGGTCCCACACTTTTTGAATAAAGTGGGGTTAATGATGTTTAAGGCTATGGGGTATGGGCACCACCACAACATCATTTTTTCTGCCACATCATCTGTCACCTCAGCAACCACACCGCACTACATCACAACACTTTATTTAGGAAATATCCACCACACCACACCATTTCATTCCATTTAATTTTAAACTCACGGTTAAACTCATGTCATGTCAGCACCACCACGCCACAACTTGGCCCATACCGAACGGCCTAAAAGTAAAAAGTAAGGATAAATGAGTCATTTCACTTTGTTAAAGTAGATAGTTAGTGTGTGTGGTTCCTACTATTTTTTGTTATTTATGGAAAGTGTAGCACTTATTTTGAATCACCCATTTATGAAAAGTGTAGCACTTATTTTGAATCGGAGGAAGTATTAATTTATTATATACTACAAACACAAAGTTGTAGCAAAACAGAAAATGGTTTCAGACACTTCAACGTAACACTTTTTTATACGATCGGGAAAGCAATCAAGAGGTGGGGTCGAGTATATCAAAGACGTAAACCAAAAGATCCTAATTGAAGCCTACATTTATTCAAAGATTTGAATGCTTAATTATCTATTAGGAAAATATTATTATTTTAGTATTATTATTATTGTTTCCTTATTCGATTAGCATTGGGGCCCGACCCTATATAAGGAGATCGGCCAAACCCCATTAAGGTATCGAATGACAGAAGCTGAATATGCCGATAAAAGAGCAAAAGGGCTTTTTTACCGCTGTGATGGGCGGTATGCTCCCGGTCATCGGTGCCCGGAGAAAACACTGCAGGTACTCATGATCAATGAAGAAGATGAGGATGATACAGATGAGGACCACGCCCATATAGATATGATGGAAGTTTCCGCCCAATCTGTCGCCGGCATTACGTCACCGCACACTATTAAGCTCCGTGGAACCCTATACGATCACGAGGTTATCGTACTTATCGATTGCGGGGTAACCCATAACTTTTTATCTCGCAGGTTAATCGAGCCGTTGCAACTGTTGATAATTGGACGGCGAAAGAAAGGTATAATCCTGGGCAACGGTGGCACCGACGCCTGCTACGGGGTTTGTAAAAATATACCACTACAGCTTCCCGGCATTTTAATCGAGGACGAATTTTACCTCCCCGAGGTAGGAAGTACCGATATCATTCTAGGAATGAAGTGATTGGAGGAACTTGGGGACACGCACGTGAATTGGCAGACCAAAGTCATGACGTTTTTATGGAACGGAGAACGGATCACATCACGGGGTGAACCGGGACTACAATAGTCTCAGGCGTCTCTCCAATCGTTGGCACGAGCAATCCCCAATATCACCGAGGGGTACCTAGTTACCTTTGCGAACATAGATCAAGAAGAGGGCACACCGGCAGCTAACCATCCGGAGTTAGACTCAAAACTAACTAATTTTTTCGATGTGTTTAATATGCCGACAGGTTTACCGCAACCTCGGGATCATGAGCATGCCATCGTGCTAAAGAGTGGGACCGAACCAATCAGCGTACGACCGTACCGATACCCGTAGCTGCAAAAGGACGAGATCGAACGCCTGATCGATGAAATGATGGAGGCATGGATAATTCGACTAAGCACTAGCCCTTTCTCCAGCCCGGTCTTACTGGTGAAAAAGAAAGACGGCAGCTGGCGATTCTATGTCGACTACCGCCCGTTAAACAAATCCATGGTACTCAATAAATTCCCTATTCCCGTTATTGATGAATTACTAGATGAATTACAAGGAACTACAGTTTTTAGCAAACTGGATCTGAAATCAGGGTACCACCAGATACGCATGTACGACAGGGACATACCCAAAACGGCGTTCTGAATACATGAAGGCCACTATGAATTCTTAGTCATGCCGTTCGGCCTCACCAACGCACCTTCAACCTTTCAGGCGTTAATGAATCGCGTTTTCAAGCCGTTTTTGCGGAAATTCGTCTTGGTTTTCTTTGACGATATCCTCGTATATAGCCGATCAATGAAAGAACATATCGAAAACTTGACGACAATTTTCAACTGCCTCCGAGCCAAACAGTTATATTGTAACAAGAAGAAGTGTGTGTTCGGGCAAAGTCAAGTTGACTACCTCGGTCACATCGTGACTGCCACCGGGGTAAAAGCCGATCCCTCCAAATTCACCGCCATGGCCGAATGGCCCGTACCGAAATCACTTCGGGAGCTACGTGGGTTTCTCGGACTGACAGGGTATTACCGTAAATTTGTGCAAAATTATGGTAAAATCATCCATCCCCGCACAGAGTTATTAAAAAAAGACAAGTTTCTTTGGTCGGAAGAAACCACCACGGCGTTTGATAAATTGCAGGAGGTCATGACTCAAGTCCCGGGCCTAGCCATGCCAAACTTTACAAAGCCCTTCATCTTGGAAACTAATGCATCAGGCTACGGAATAGGTGCAGTGCTAATGCAAAACGGCCGCCCGGTCGCATACAAGTGTTGGGGCCACGAGCACAACTAAAGTCAGTATATGAACACGAACTCATGGCGATCGTATTGGCCATACAAAAGTGGAGACCGTATTTATTGGGGCGGAAATTCACTGTAATTACGGACCAACGAAGTTTGAAATACTTGCTCGAACAACGGGTCATTACAGGTGAACACCAACGTTGGATTTCTAAATTATCAAGGTACGAGTTTGATATTATTTACCGACCTGGCCGTGAAAACGGGGCAGCGGATGCTTTATCACGCAAAGAAACAACCGTGGAATTACAGGGAACTTGTTCTTAGCCAAAGCCGCGATGATCAGACACTTTTAACCGAGTTAAGGCGCGACTCGGAAATCTAGGCTATACGCACTCGCGTAGAATCTAACGAAGCAGGGTTGGAACATTATACGGTGGTTAATGACGATTTACAATACAAATGCAGATTGGTACTGCCCCGCACTTCGGTTTGGGTTGACCGTGTTTTCCAAGAATTACACGCGGGGGCAATCGGGGGCCACGAGGGAGCCCAAAAGACATACCATCGTATTGCAACTGAGTTTTTTTGGGTCGGAATGAAACGAGACATTGCTAAATTAGTTTTGGAATGCATCGTGTGTCAAAGAAACAAATATTCAAATATGTCCCCGGCAGGGCTATTACAACCGCTCGAGTTAGCGCAGCGAATTTGGGAAGATGTATCGATGGACTTCATTGACGGATTACCAACATCCGAGGGGTATAGCGTTATCATGGTGGTGGTCGACCGACTAAGTAAGTCAACCCATTTTGTGGCTTTAAAACATCCATATACGGCATCAGGCGTGGCTGCCGCTTTCACCCGCAACATTATACGCCTCCATGGCGTACCTGCTTCCATCGTGTCCGATCGAGATCGCGTGTTTATTAGTCATTTCTGGACATAATTATTTAAATTTCATGGCACAAGCCTTAAACGAAGCACCGCCTATCACCAGCAAACGGACGGGCAGACTGAAGTCGTAAATCGTAGTTTAGAGACGTATTTACGATGTTTCGCGTCCAGCAAGCCGCGACAATGGGCGCAATGGTTACCTTGGGCCGAATATTGGTACAATGCTTCATATTATTCTTCTATAGGTATGACACCCTTTAAAGTATTATATGGTCGCGACCCACCGGCTCTGCTGAGTTACAATAAAGGTGTTGCCACTACTTTCGAAGTGGATAAATATTTAGAGGAGCGGGATCAAATTCTAGCTGAACTAAAAGCACAATTCGTTCGCGCACAACAATTGATGAAAACGAAAGCCGACACTCATAGAAGGGACATACATTTTAATGTCGGGGATAAGGTGTCCTTGAAATTACGACCGTATCGCCAAAGTTCAGTTGCTAAAAGGATGAATGTGAAATTGCCGCCCGTAAAATTACATCTCGCGTCGGAGCGGTCGCGTATCGTTTGCAGTTACCGGAAAGTTCCTCTATCCACCCGGTTTTTCATGTGCCACAACTCAAAGCAGTAGTGGGAACGCACTTGGTTGAAAATATTAGAGGGGCCAGCCTAGTGGCCCAACCTAGTTGTCTAGGTTGGGCCCTCTAATAGAAACATCACTACCTATTGATTTTATGTCGGGGCCAAACGAAAGGTGGCAACCGGATCAAGCTCTCGGTATTCGTGAGGGCAAGGACGTGTTGGAAGTGTTGATACAGTGGAAGGATTTAACACGTGAGGAGGCAACCTGGGAAATGGCAGATGCTATCGAGTTACAATATCCAGATTTTCACCTTGAGGACAAGGTGAGTCTTTGGGGCGCGGGTAATGATACGATCGGGAAAGCAATCAAGAGGTGGGGTCGAGTATATCAAAGACGTAAACCAAAAGATCCTAATTGAAGTCTACCTTTATTCAAAGATTCGAATGCTTATTATCTATTAGGAAAATATTATTATTTTAGTATTACTATTATTGTTTCCTTATTCGATTAGCACTGGGCCCGACCTTATGTAAGGAGATCGGCCAAACCCCATTAGGGTATCGAATTATCACTATCGTCTTTTACTTTTGTATTAGGGATATACCTGGATCTCTATTCCTAGGAACTATCAATTAAGCATTCGGCTAACGGTTTGTTACCGTTAGTTTTATTATTTGTTCTCGAGTCATCACTTTTCAAATCCAGATTTTATAATTTTCATTTCAGAAATTAATTCCCAAATTATTATATTCGCCCACCTTTCAATTTTAATTATCACATAACACGACAATATTACAACTATTTGCAACAGTCCCAAACACGAGTATCGTGCATAATCTCAAAAGGGTAAAAGCGACATTTAGATATTATATAATCCACTGAATACACATTACTGATGTAGAGATGTGAGATTTTATATCTAATTAAAATTTATCTACTATAAATACCTGTTAATTTTAGTGAGGGGAGGTTAATTTTGCTTCATCTGACTCATGCTTCATTGAAGAATCTCCACCCATCAATTCTTGAAACCCTTCAACTTTCACAGGTGGAGCTCTAACCAATCCCATGTTCCTGTATCCAAATACGTAAATTAAAATTATAAAAAAAATATATATTTAAACTGGAACGGCCAAATGTGTCAAAAATTGTAGAATATTAACTTGCGCAATCATTTAAAAGATTTATCTCCCAGATCTATTTAATTAATAAAAACCACATCATCATTGAGAAAAGAGTATATTATAGTTTTCTTCCCTGTGGTTTTCCTATTTTTGCACGTTCCATCCCTCGCACATTTTTACCATTTATTGTCCCCATGGTCCATTTTTTTACACATTACATCCCTTAGCCACTTAAAGTAACAAAAATAGTAAAATACCTATCTTTATTTCTTTGTCATTTTAGAAAATGAAAAAAATGACGATAAAGGTATTTTAGTCATTTTATGTGGCTCAGGCTCAGGGACGAAACACGCACAAAAAGCCGGACCATAGGGACGAAAAATGATTAAAAAAGTTGGGAGGGGTGAAATTGATAAAAATGGAAAACTACAGGGACGAAAGCTGTAATTTAGTCTTGAAAAAAATCTTACGGTGAATGGGCTTGTGGCTGAAGTTGAGGAATTTGGACAGACGCCATTGGTCGAAACTGATTACTGTTTTGAGTTTGAAAAGCTGAAAGTGAAGCAAACTGCTGCTGACGAAACTGCATTTGTGGATTCCTATAACTCATTGCAAAAGCAGCAGCATTGTTGTCCATGGGAAAATCAGGCGGGTTTTCAACTTTGACTTCAACCATTGACCTTTGACTTTGACTTTGACTTTCATTATCCACATTCATGTTACCACTCATATTCATCAGAGCACGAGGTGTTGTGCCAGGTTGGCGCCGTCTCATTCTGTCCCATTGCTGCTGCTGTTGTAAAGTGTGAATCATTTGTTGCTGTTGTGGTTGCTGTTGCATAGGGTGGACCATCTGATTGTGCATTTGCCTTGGGAACTATAATAACCAATATATATATTAAAATAAATAATGATTTTTATTACAATATTATCAAAGATTTAACAAATAAAATTGGTAGTTAAGTAACCTGATGTGGTTGTCTGGCAGCAGTTTGATTCTGCAATTGCAACTGTGACTGGATTGCCTGAACTTGGGCTGACTGTACATGGTTTTTGGTACTATCTTTAACAACCTCAGCAAAACCCGCAAGATTACTACAAAAGCCAAACCCAATAACCCCGTTAGTATTACAAGATTCAGAATTAGGGACTATCCGTGTAACAAAAAAAAAGTAGATGGACGATTTATGTAAATTACTCTAGGATATATTAAAAAGTTTAAACATTTAATTAGAGAAAGTGAAGTACCCATGTCCAATTGTTTGGAGAAACATCTTAAGCAGTTCAATTGCTGAATACTCTTTCTTGTAACTGTCAGATAAAACTTTCAAAATCCGACCTAGTTTAGTTACATGAGACCCAAATAACTGACTAAATATATCTAACGGGCCATCAGTTGCACTTTCAAAACCAACATCCATTAACAAACGAGAAACCACTTTTCGCGACATTTCTGCAGCTTGTTCTGAACTTAAATTATTCTTCATTAAAATAGATCCATTTTTTCGACGGTCAAGATTACCTTGTTGTTGTTCCATATTAAGGTATTCGGGCCGTATACCAAGTCTTTCCAACATAATCGGGCTTTTTGTCATTACTGGTGGCAAATTATCTAAAACCCCATTTGATTTCCCAATTTGGATATTTTCTAAATGATTTGAAGGAGGTAAAACACTATCGGGAACAGAGTTTGCTGAAAACATTGTTTCGGGGAAAAATAATGATTCATCATCTTCTGGATTTGAATTAATTCGAATTAAACCGGTATCAAATGTGGGGTTGTTGGGGCCCTTGTTTTGTTCTTCCATGAAAACTGCACGGGATCGTTTATGTTTTTCAACAATTTTGAGGTAATTAGACATTTGCTCGGGTGTACGTTTTTCGGATTCTCGGTCTCCTGATGGTAATCTGTAGGGTTTTGTGGATCTATATTTTTCAAAAAATTGGGTGTACCATGATTCTGGGAATCTTTGAGACATACAATTATCATCTTCATGTGTAGTATATCTAGATCCAATACCAAAACTTGCTTTTGATTGAACCTGTAAAATGAATTTGGTAAAGAAAAAATTCATTTATAATATAAGTAAGGTAACATAACTCACCTTTGAAGATGGTGCTACATTTTGCGTAGGATTTTCCAGAGTATAATAAACATCATCCCCATGCAACTGCAAATCTGAAACAGCAACAGGAGACATTTTACAGGCAGAAATTGGGGCGTTTGGCCGAATGCCTAAAATTTTCCTTTTTGCTTGCTTACAACAACGATTTCTTCAATTAATCAAAGCAAAAGATACCAAAGGACCTTAATTAAGACAATTCAGAAGCATAATTGCTTTAACTCAAATGAAAAAAAGTAAAGAAGCACGAAATTCTTACAATTTGGATTGAGCTTGGAGTTGGTAGAAGATCGATTGGAGAGGGGGAAAAGTGAAACACAAGCTTTATCAAAGAGGAGAGCGCGTGCACGGAGTTGAAGTTGAATTTGAACCCTAGACTTGGTCTCATCGGTTCTCATGAACGATTCCCATGAAGATGGTGATGATAGAAAGGGAACGAAGACAGCATAGAGAGAATCATCTCCCAGCCATGATCGCCATACGCCTTGAGATTCAAGTTTCCGAGCGAGCTCGTACCCTCGACCATCGTCACCCAGTAACGCCATTGACAGTGTTCTTCGACTGTTTAGTCTCGAAATTAGGTTTTAACAAAAGTGAAAGTGAAATTTTTTGACTCTGAAAGTGATGTTGAGTGGAATTGTGGAAATACATATTTCGTCCTTCAAGTATGATATCTTTCTTAAAATGATCCGTTGGAACTGTTGTAGGACTTGTATGAAATTTATGGTTTGTTTATAAGTAGATAAACCACATCTTAACATGTAATGAAGTAACTATGTAATATGTAATGAGTTTTTTTAACATGTGCCCCTAGGAACATATTTTTGGCTTAAAAACAGGGTAAAAGCATGTAATATTAATAATCGTTAGTCCGAGTGGTGTAATAATCCTCGTTCGTGTTTCTAGGCTTCAATTTTTAGGTTTGGATTTCGGAGTTGGTGTTGGCTTTGATGTAATTTTCTTTATTTATGTCTTGTAACGGCTAGTTTCTTGCTAGTTTTATATATATATATATATATATATATATATATATATATATATATATATATATATATATATATATATATATATATATATATTATATATATATATAGTTTTTTAGGGGGTTTTCGGGAGGGTGATGGTAATGCCGAAGCCCGTTTCGTTGCCCTCTTTTGCTGTTCAAAAAAAAAAAAAAAAAAAAAAAAAAAAAAAAAAAAAAACTCACTCAAAATTTCTATTAAAATTTCAAAATGCATTGAAAATATGTCTTTCAAAATGTAACTTATAAACTTTATTGATGATTATAACACTTTATAAGGAAATTTTGAGTGAGTTAATGCATCCTATCATGTGCTTAGAGGGCACATGTTAGAAAAACCCATATGTAATTGATACATATACATCAATACTAAACGTCTTAGTACTATATATGTTTCATAAATTAGACTTACAACAAAGATAAAAAGAAACCTTCAAACACATTTAATAACTTGAAAAATTATCATCATTTCCTCTCAAATGACTTGAAGCACGGTGTTGTTACAAATTTAAACCACCAATTGATTATCACTTCACCACGCTAAAGTTGTGGCCCACATAAAAAATACAACACACTGGCAATTTACCACCCACCAGCGTTGTATATACCACGCATAATTCATAACGCGACCACCTCGCTAGGGAGGCGTAGTGTCAAGTGTGATACGAATCTTCTAGTGACTGTCACGTAATGTGCACATGTCAAGCTGTTAATCACATTAACTGAATTTAGTTAGTAGTTATTTTGTATTTGTACTATAAAAGGTAAATATATGTGAAGGATTAGCCATGTTTAGTGTGTGAACTCATTTCCTCCTTATTCTCTCTATAATATTATCATATGAAAAAATCAATACAAATCGTATGAATGATCTTCTGTCAAATTCAGTTCTTAATCTTTGAATTCCAAGATTGATTATCTTCTTTCTTCATTTTTAAAGTGATTTTTAGAAAGGATCCTGTCAATTGATATCAGAGCAACTATTCTAACTCAAAATTGTAGATATCGTTTCTGAGCTGAAATGGAATTTTAGATCTGGACTTCATAACTTGGAGCACGGTGTTGTTACCAATTAACACGGTGGTGTTACAAGTTACCACACTAAATTTGTGGCCCGCACAAAAAATACCACACACTAAGTCAATATATTAAATATTAAAATTAATAATTAATAATATTCTCTCTTTTCTTTTTCATTTTTATTCTAAAATAACTCCATACTCCATTAGCACAACCTTTAATTCATATGATCTGATTTGATTTGAAGGTAAAAATATTTTCAGTGATACACAATTCACCACCGTTTTACTTGCTTTAAGCGTCACCTTTAATGATATAATTTAAGTTTTCTGTCAATAAATAATATATCGTAAAGTGAAACAAAAGACCATTTTTCGGTCAAAATAAACAATAAGATTCGCCATCGAATAACACAGTGTGCACCAAAAAGACATTCTTCTACCAACTAAGCATTCCAAACACCTGTTTACAAGTTTTAGTTCAACCTCCACAAACGGAAAATTTTGGAAAATCGAAACATTATACCCCTGCCCGCACTAATTCTACAATAAGTCGGTTAAGCTACGTTAAAACCGGTCAGCCAATGGTCAGCATTAAGAAAAAATTAAAACCGAAAAGCACTTGGAGAATTAAGTTCCAAAATTAGCTATGTCTATGGTGCTAGCCAGCTAAGCTATTAGTAGTGCTAATTTTGTCACATGTTAATAAGACTGATGTGGCCAAATGAAGAACTCGGGCGCATTTGGCGGCAGTAGCGGCATACCGGTGGTTGTGGGCCCGACATGGTGGTTCGGGTGGAGATGTTGGAAGAAATTCTGATGGTTGTAAGGTTGTGTTGAGTTAGGATCAAATGGCATGGTGTAAGCAATGGGCGGGATGTTGGCAAAACTGATGCTGCCGCCGCTATTGCCGCCAGTGTATTGTGGCGGCTGGTGGTGGTTGGTGATCAGGGGCGGTTTTCGTTCCGCCTCGAGTGAAATTTTTAGGCGCTTTGCTGAGCCGCCGATTGGAAGGGAGCTGTTGGAAATAGCTTCGGTATCGTAACGTTTCATCTCGAAATTTGTGACCGCGTTTATTCCACGGAATTTTATTGCGGCTATGTCGTATGCTTCTGCTGCTTCCTCTTCCGTGGCTGAAATATCATACATTATAAGATCAACATTTTATAATCGTATAACAAATGTTTGTATATATAAGAGTGAAAAAATATATAGTCCTAAGAAATTTTAGGTTACAATTGAATAAAGTAACAATCGCACTTTTGGTGAAATGTGGACATTCATTTGTGACTTACCGAAAGTTCCAAGATACAAATCTTTGTTTCCTGCTACACGGCCGATCCTAGCTTGCCAACGACCTTGTTGATGATGCCTACACATTTTCCAACTATTTAATAAAGAAACTATGATACTTTTGACTAACTTTAATCGGGTTTTTAAAGTTCAAACCTTGTGACACCCCGATAGATGGATGCTCCCCTCGAGAACCCGCTACTTTTTCTGAAATTATTGCAACAAGTTCAGGAATGCCATTGTATAAGTTACTCGGCAATTTGCCATTCATAATAAGCAGTTAAGAAAACAAACCTTCTTAGCGATGCAATAAATTCTTGCTTTGTTGCACTTTTCATGTCTTCCAATTCTGTAGCATAGCTCGCAACCTAAATCATAAATAAACCCAAATTAATCATCATTTGTAATGACGCTTGCTCAAATTAAAAAAAAATAAATTACTAGGGGCATGTTTGGGAAAGCTTATATAAGGGCTTA
Organism: Calendula officinalis; assembly: GCA_963853835.1. Taxonomy (NCBI): domain Eukaryota; kingdom Viridiplantae; phylum Streptophyta; class Magnoliopsida; order Asterales; family Asteraceae; genus Calendula; species Calendula officinalis. Next base: position 13,846,071 of record OY970823.1, read on the forward strand.
TAAGCTTATATAAACTTAATTAAACTTACATTTGTTAGCTTAATTAAGTTTATATAAGCTAATAAGCATATAAACCCTTGTATAAGCTTTCCCAAACATTTCCTAAATCAACTTAATTCAATCAAATGACATTGATTTACCGGAAAGTTTGTGGTTGCAGTCGGTCCCCAATATTTAAGAGCAGCCAAATCATAGGCTCGTGCTGCCTTATCTTCCTTATCATAACCACCTGATAAAGAATTAATAATTAATTTAACAAATATTACGTACGAAAAACAATGATTGGCGAGAATAATACGGAATCCACTTACCCAAGTACACTGTAGAAGAATATATCCATAGTCGAGTAACATCAATTTGCCAATTCCATGTAAAAAGCCAACAAAAGAAATCAAACATTAGCCTTATTAATATAAGTGGTCCATCATTTGAGCACCAATATACTTTAAGATCAAGCAAAAGCAAAAAGATGTAGAAACACTCATTTGCACCCGTACATATACCGCACGGTGAACTTTTTTTGTTAGTGTTTTTCAAAATAACTTACTAATTCTTAGTAACTTATTGAGCAAAAATGAACTAAGAAAATTACTGAAAATTGTGAGCTACAAAAAGTACAATAATTTTAGTAACTTGGTCAAACATAAGGAAAGTAAAAAAGCAAAAGTAAAAGCAAATAGTCATGAAAAGAAACTACAGTGGGCTGCAATAGACCTACATAGTTTGTGTGATTATAGATTTAGAAAGAGAAACAAATATAACACGGATCCAATTGTACGTATTTGTAACAGGGTTTTAATGTAAATCTAGTGGACAAATTCCTTCCATTTTGGGCAAAGATTATTTTATAAATTAAAACAAAATAAACATATAATTATATACAATGTATACACTGTCCAAAAAAGTATTGCATCAGTCCAATATGACAACAACTCAGCGCCTGACTGATGTGAAAACTAGGAACCCGCTTCACTTCTTCATTGCAGTATCTTAGTCAAATCTAGAACTATTATTCCAACATGTATTTATTGTTAAATTTTATGGTACACCCATTGATATATAAAATACTAATTATCTTTAAAAATCTTATCTTTTATTTGAATAGTTGTATTTTATAAGTGATGAAGAATTTCAATGTTTACCCCAAATTGAAAGATACCATGTCATCTCAAGTGGGTGATACAAGTAACAAGACTAGTCTAACGGGATAAACTAAAAAAGGTTAAAAATTAGTAGCAAAGAAATAGGCGTAAAAATTAATAGTTATTTAATGTCAAGTTACATTAGTATATTTCATAAAAATTTAATACTTATTTAATGTCAAGTTACATTAGTAAGGAAATATTAGGTTATTATATCTATATTAACATATGCCCTATGGCACATGGTAGGAAATCTATGTTAAATAAAGGAATTTTTTCAAATTGTGTTTAGGATGAAAATTTTCACCTAAATTTGTCATACATCACTTTTTAATGTTTAGTTTGGGTAGTACATGTGTTCATTGATAGTGTACATGAATGGGATTAAAGATGTATTACAAATTTAAGTGGTATAAGATGGCTCGGTGTGGAGGCCCTATGACCCCACCAGACCCCTCTTTTAACGGGGCTAAAGGAGAAATGTCATGCCATGCCTACCACCAAACATCTCTTCGCCAAGCCTACAACGCCTGGTTATCGATTTTTTGAGGTTTAATTTTTATTTTGTAATTTTGAAGTAATGTTAAACTCATGTTAAAAAAACAAAAATATCTTTAACATGACTATAATTTCATCCCTCACCTTGTGCTCTAAGAATCATCAAATATGCAATCCCACATAAAAATTTAGATAGTCATTGTAATAAACATTATATTTTAACCACATTGATTATGTATTTATGGGAGAAAAAATAAAGTAAAATTAATGTTTTATACGTATTAATTACTAAACGTGATTAATAAGAAATATACCTTGACGTCCTTTCCTTGCCTGACCCTCTCGCCTACAGCTATTATCCCAAAGATGCGCTTCGTATCTTCCAGTCCACCTATGTCTGCACAAATCAACAGTTTCTCATAAACATTATTTCAAAAAAAATTAAAAATTAAGAAAAAAGGTCAACAAATACAATAATTATAGGTGATATTTTTTATAATACATATTTCACTTATCCATCAAAATAATTAATTTATATATTTCTACAATTTATAGTAATATTTGTAGAAGTATTAAAAAATTTGGGGAAGAAATTAATTCAAAATAATAGTACCTAGTAACACCTCTGTAGATCGAAGTTCTCTGACCAAAAGTATCAGTAATCTTCTTACAACTATTCTGACCGCCAGAATCAACGGCCACGATTGACTTCTCATCGGTGACGGGGGCGGGGGCGGCGCCGGCGTTGGCGGTAGTCGTGATTCCCAGCGACAAGGCATTCATCGGACACTGAGCATAAGTTAACTCGTTACCTGACTCAATAGACTGACCCGCAAACTCAGTCATCTGAGTAACCGAGTCATCCACCTCAGACCCTGAGTTCGTTGAAAACGCCGGAAACCCAGCGGAGCCGGCGATTACTTTAAGATCTTGTTGTCCAGCGAAGTAGACGGAGCTTCCACCCTCGTAAATGTGAGTCAACGACGACGAGTCCTGGGTTTCCGTTTGTGACCCGTCGGAGTAACGAAATGGGTGGGACGCCGCCGTATTGATCATATCGCCGCCGAGGAAATCCTCTAGTTTCGGAGCTTGTTGCTGGTGGATATCATGTGACTCCATGAAACCTCGAAAAAGCGGCGAATCTCCGCCGTCTTTCAATTCTCCGTTAGTGTTGCCGTTATCTTTCCCGTTACTACCCCAACCTGCACCAGAAAATGGGTCACCCGTTATCCCAACTCAGTTTAAACACATGCACAACTAACTTTTCATAACAAAATACAGATTTGAGTATAATATATAAGTACCATTAGCGTAGAAGTTGTCATTGAAGAAATATTGTTGAGGTTGAGAAGTTGATGAAGTGAACATATCCATAGGCGAAAGAGAAAACGAAAGCCAGTTATTTTCTCTAGCCATATTCGCAAGTTAAATACACAAAAGAATCAATCAATCAACAACTTCTCAAAACACCATTTTTAAAAACAATGTGATTAATTTTGGGTGTAGAAAAGAAAGATTGGTGTAACGTACATGCAGATAAGAGAAAGAGAAATTGTTGTTGAAGGGTGAAAGTTGAGAAAAAAAGTGTGGTAAAAAGATGAAGAAGAAAAGAGGGGGTTTATAGTGAGTGGGGGGATAAAAGCAGGTTTCATGGCCGCACCGGCGTAAATTCAGTGGGAAAAACACAGTTTTCAATATGTATTCTACTGACCATAAGGTTTGAATGCATAATTCTTTAATCACAAAACTCACCCTACTCTACACTTCTCTCTAGTTACTTTTCAAAATATATTCCACCGTTTCACATTTTTACTAATTAATTTCATTTAACCAATAAGTTTAGATCAATCGATATCAAGAGTTATTTTGGGAGTTTATTTTCAAAAGATTGGGTTTAAGATTTGCTAAGTGTATTTCTTAAGAGATTAAAAAAAGGTGGAGTTTATTCCCCTAAAAAAAGATATGTTTGAAAAATACATACTGTTCGTTTGATGCCATTGCATATATCCAGTCACTAGTTTAAAAAAATTATTTCCATTTCATTTTATTTATAGTATAAATGTTTCAATCGAAAGATAAAATTAAAAAAATAGTAGATATGTCAATCATTTTAGAAATGATACTTCCTTTTATTCAAAATAAATGTTACACTTTACATAAATAAGTGATTTAAAATAAATGTTACACTTTCCATAAATAAGTGATTCAAAATAAGTTATAAACTTTGAAAAATTACTTATTTGACAAAAAATAGTAGGACACACACACCCACTAACTATTTATTTAATAAAATGAAATGACTCATTTACCCTTACTTTAGACTTTTAAACATCATCAACCCTACTTTATTCAAAAGGTGTGGGACTCATTATCCACTAACCATTTAATTAATTTAATTTAACCATCATTATAATCTTTTGTCTAAAAAACTGTGAAACCTAAAGTGTAGTACTTATTTTGAATTGGAGGAAGTATAATGAAATTTGAAAATTTAGTGGGATAGAAATACAGTTTTGCTTTTTGTAAATATGAAGTGATTCTTGTAATTACATTGAAATGATTGTAAATCCAATGTTTATTAGAATTGGAAAAAATTAAACTTTTTGTTATTCAAATTAAGTGGTATATTATTGTTTTTCGTTTTAACATCTAACTTCTTTTTGGAAAATTACATCAAACCTTTTAGATGAAACACCACAATCAGATTAAACAGATAAAATAAAATATAGATGCAAAAAATGTAGTTTGTATGCATTTGAATATTGAAACCTATTTTGTAGTTATATACTTATGTTAAATCATTTAATCTTTAAGAAAAAAATTATAACCATTTTTACCCTTTATATAAACGAGGCGACCTTATATTTGAGAAAGAAGTGTTAACTTTTTACATGTAAATTAAAAAAATCTCCTATCTCCTATATATAAAGATGTCAAATACCTAAATGTTTTTATAATGAAATAAGAATTTATTAACGAAACATTTTGAATGAAAAAATTCATAATAATATTATATGATTAACTAACTATTGTCCAGGCAGTGATTAAAGACAGTTAGGATGATTAAAATTAAGGAAATATAATCACTTAAATATATTAAAATGTAAAGCGTGGTTTTTTTCTTAAACAATGTCTTACGAACTATCATTATCATTAATATTATTTAAGGCATAAGTGAATGGATTATTATTATAAAAATAAACTAATGAGTAAGAAATCTAAGTAACATTTTGGCTTTTAATATAATGAAATATTTAATTACAAGTAGAGATATGAAGTTAAACTGGGGAAGAAATTTTGTCTGGAGCAAGGTTGCGAGATATCCGGATTTGGCTGCCCTGAGATTGTTATGCGTTTTTTGTTGACTCACACCACTTTCATATAATTCGCACACTTGTCCTCCATGCCGTGGTCACACTATTACACCTTTTCTTTTAATTTTTCTTGGTACTTTAACACTTTATTTGACATAGGACTAAAATTTCAAAAACAATTTATTAATTTAAGAGAAATAATATTAAATCTGTTATTTGTGTTTATTTTATGTTATACTCATCACACCACAATATGTCATGTATAGTTTAGTACAGTAATTTTTTCTTATATCATTCTTAATTTTAACACTTATCTTGATCAAATGAGTAGACGCACAAGTAGTTACACATATATCCTCCGTGGCTCCGTCCTACAAAAAAAATTCATTTCATATTTTTTAGGAGATAGTTAATTGTGGAGTTCTTAATAACAATTTTGATTAAAATAGTTGGAGATCGATATAAGCATACAACGATATAAACAGGTACACAAATGAAATCCCAAATCGACACTTCAGCTTGTGTTTATGCGATTTGGCTTATTAAAGCTCAAGCTTCTTGTTAAAACTTAAAAGCTTATCGAAGTAGTTCATTGTTTAATAGTTTAGACGGGTGCCAACGGCACCAAGCGACGGCGTCGGTTTGCCCCGCCGGTTGTTGGCGACCGTTGGCACAGCCCCACCGGTTGGGCGCCGGTTTGAGCCTCGCCACTTTGAAGACGAAAGGGAGAGCGTACGCCGGTTTCAAAAAGTGGGCCCCCATCCCCTCTAATTTTCTAGCCATTAGGGTTAAAAAAAGTAATTTTTTTAATTAAACGGTAATAAATGGTAATATTTTGAAAAAATACAAAAGAAATCAAAAAATTAAACTTTTTACATTTATAAATACCCACTCATTTTTTTACACCACATTGACCCTTCTTTATCTCTCAAAAAAATCATACTTCCTACCAAATTTGACAAGGAAATTTCATAACGATTTGGCGATTTTTAATGAAGATGACGATGAGGGTGACGGTGAGGGTTCGGGAACACAACGACCGGTTGACGAAGGCGAAGACGAAGAAGACAATGAATCTATTGACTAGTATAGGTTATATTTCACGGATGATCCCGGTCTTTTTACAAGTTATTACATTTACGATCTTTTATTTTCGCTTTATTACAAATGGCCAAAATGATAGTTTAATCATTAATTTGTTTTAGGGTAAATTACAGTTTTTGTCCCCGACCTTTGCCCGATTCGGGGTTTTTGTCCCTAAACTTTTTTCTTCTGTTTTTTGGTCCTTTAAGTTTTTAAAATTCTGGAAATTTGTCCTTCCGTCCAATTTTGACCGTTAAGTGACGAATTTTCTGTCTATTTACCCAAATTACCCTTGCATTATCTTCCTCATTTCTGTGCTCTTCCCCAATTAAACCCTAATTCTAAAATCACTTATACCCACCTTAAAAAAAACCAGATATTTATGTTCTTTGATTGATCGGTGAATCTCTTGAATCATGTGACTCTCTACTCCGCCGCCGCCCCACCAGAACCGCCGCCCACCGCCGCCCCGCTACTAGAACCGCCGCCTGCCGCCGCCCCTCCACCAGAACCATCACCATCGAATCGAACAAGAAGAAACCAACAATCCCACCGTTTGTTATTTGAAAACGAGATCTTTCGTAATCTGAAAACAGATCTGTAAAATCAACCATCATCGCCGCCTGTTTCTTTCGTAAGAAGAAACCAACCATCACCGCTGCCTATTCTTCCCTGTTTTCCTTCTTTATTTGTAAAATCAAAACGCGATCTGGCAACCAAACACCCCAACTTTGGTAATCGGAAAACAGATGCCCTAGATCTCGCGGCGGAGCAGGCGGTGGAGGAGAGGCGGTGGCGGACAGGCGGAGAAGGAAAACGGATCTGAATAACCAAACATCATCGAGCATAAATGCTGTCGGATGTTCATCGTTTATCAACATAAATGCCGGCGTCTGAAACCTTAGATCTGGAGAAAGAATAGGGAGAAAGATGAGAGATGGAGAAAAACCTTCAAAAGTGTAGATTTTGTTTTGTGGTGACATCGCCTGTTCATATGCGGAGGAGGGGATGGGAATATTGCTTTAATTAACTGAAGTAAATTACAGAAATTTGTGTTTGTGAAAATTTCAATATCTAATTTTTTAAGTTAGAAATGTTGATGCAAAGTGTATTAAATGAGAAATTGTATTCAAAGTGTATTTTTTGTGTGGTGTTCTTGGTGATAATAGTGAAGAAGAAGGTAGATGAAGAGCATGAAGAATGAGGAAAAAGACGAAATTACCCTTATTTTCTTTGCATTTTTAGTCAGTTAACGACAAAAAATGGACGGAAGGACAAATATGCAGAATTTTAAAAGCTTAAAGGACAAAAAAACGGAAGAAAAAAGTTTAGGGACAAAAACCCCGAATCGGGTATAGGTCAGGGACAAAAACTGTAATTTACCCCCTTTTTTAATGCAAGTAGGGACCAATGTAATAATGTATATATATCAAGAAGAAATGGTATATCACATATACCGTTCTGGTAATTTGTTCAAGTTTTTTCTCCTGAAATGACAACTTTCTCTCTCTTTTTCTAAATTATTTTTCTCTCGTTTTCAGAACCAACTCAAGTTAGCCAAAATTCAATAGTGTTTGGCTAACTCATGCTCTAAGGGCATAAGATTAACATAATTAATTAACTCAAAAGTTCCATTTTTATTTGAAATTATATTTAATTCATGCTAAAAATACACTTCATTAATCACTAATAAATATATTTATTCACCATGAAAGGAAATTTGGAGTTCATTTGTAACACCCTGATTTTTCAAACCAATTTAAACCTTTAAATTAATAAAGTTTAACAATAAAATTCATGACATTCAAAATATGGTTCAAACAAAAACATTTAGGATGATTAACAAGTGCCAAAAACCGGTGTTACAATAATATCAAATCAATAGTCTAAGGGAATTAAATAAGTACACCGAGCTTAATCATCCAATGCTATAACTACAGGCCGCCTAATCCCTAGCTCCCGAATCTGAGTACATAGACGTACGTGAGACAACATTGTCTCGTGAGAAACATGAGTTTTAGACCCGGTTATAAACATTTGCATTATAATAATATTTAAATGAATATCACATTGCACATAAGTGAAACATAATCTCGAGATTGCCCTAAGCTCACACATACGCAACGGGTCATCCCGAGGCAACTCCCCCGATATGGTTTATCATCAAAAGATCGCATAGTAATTGGGGTTCTCCCAACTTACTGTGATCATCACTCCCCCGTCTCGTGGGTTATCGTAATCCCCCTTTTTATCGGGTTATCATAGTCCCCTTAATGTCAAGTTATCGTTCACCTAGATATAGTACCCTTGCGCAGGGAGGTACCATCTCAAGTAGTAATCTCAACTCCCCCACGAATGGGTTATCGTTTCCGGATAATTTGACTAACACATAATTGGTCATCAAACATGAGCCATAGCTCCATTTCAATCATCATTTCATCATATCAGTATCACATTTCATTTCATAACATATAAGCATTTCAATCAATTTCTTTATCAAAATCATTTATTCAATAAAGACTCTATTAATCATTTTAATCATTTAAAATTGTTTACTATGTACTCAGAAAAAATCACATGTACTCACCTTAGCAATGCTTTCCAATACTTATGTTAAACAACACCAATCCTTACTCCTCAATCAAAGAAGTGTTTCCAATCACAAGGTCTTCTTGACCTAACATCAATATCATTACAATAACTAGTTATTATCCATAACTAATCACTAATCAATCCATATTAACATTCCTAACCACCAAGTTCATCCAACTTTGTAAAATCTCAAACCCTAGTTCAAGATTTCTCATCATAAATACCAAATCCAACTTGTACACATTGATTACATGTCTACAATGAGTGTTCTACACTCATGTTAGATCATCTTCCCCAAAGATGATATGGTTGGTTCCCAAAACCACCATTTTTACCCATACAAAGCTCAAAATCAAGGTAGATAAGCAAGATAATCAAGAATCCTTACTCTTGATGTTTCAATCCTTCAAGATAGTGAAGATTTGAGCTCCAAACCTCTAACATCGTCCAAGAATGCTCCAATTTCGGCTGCTAGGTTTGTAGGTTTCGTAGGTGTAATGAAACCCTAGCCTACACTCAATCTTTTATACTTCAGCACACCCTCACGCCGGGCTCGAGCCGCGAAGTGACGCGGCTTCTCCCCTTGCTTCCTGATCGAACGCCAGGCTCGCGCCCGACTCGCGTTTGGCTCGCGCCGCGAACTCGACGCGAGGTCGACGCGAAGCCGTTGCTAAAGTCTCGCGTTTGGTCGCTGAAATCCCTAAGCTTCACTTTTGCTTACTCGCGCCTGGCTCGCGCCTGCCTCGCGCCTCGAGGTCTGTTCCAGGAAGATTCTTGGTCTTGAAACTTGTTTACATCAAAGTCTTGACCCATACTTGATTATACCAGATCTTGACCCATACTTGGTTATACCAAGTCCCAAACATTCAAACACTCGATAAAACACAATGATAAACATATACTAACATAAAAAATCGAAATTCGTATAAATCCGAATTAAATATACGAAATTAAAAATTGAAAAATTACGGTCGTTACAACTATGTACCCCTTAAGAGGATTCCGTCCTCGGAATCGCATCATAGTCTACAAAATCCGGGTAGCGTTTCTTCATCTCATCCTTGACTTCCCAAGTCAAATTTGGCGCAAGGGAATGCTTCCAGTTGACCAACACTTGCTCAATCTCTTTGTTCCTCAATTTCTTCGTTTGGGCATCTATTATGGCCTCGGACTCTTCAATTAACCGGTTGGGTGCATCGACCCGCAAATCTTGAAGTGGGATCACATTCTCCACTTCACCCAAGAATTTCTTCAAATTACAAACATGAAAAGTGTCATGGACACCTTGCAACTCGGGTGGAAGGTCAAGCTTATAAGCTTGAAGCCCAATTCTTTCCAAAATTTTAAACGGTCCAACATACCGTGGACTCAACTTTCCTTTCTTACCGAATTTCATCACGCCGTTCCAAGGCGACACTTTCAACATCACCATATCACCGACATTCAAATCATAGGGTCGCTTTTTCAAACCCGAATAACTCTTTTGGCGATCTTGTGCGGCTTTCATATTCGTTTGAATTATTCCGATTTTCTCGTTTGCTATTTTCACAATCTCGGGACCCGTGAGTTTCGTCTCACCCGCCTCTAACCAACAAGAAGGCGTTCTACACTTTGTCCCATAAAATGCCTCAAACGGTGGCATTTTAATCGTCGAGTGATAACTACTGTTATACGAAAATTCATCCAATGGTGAATGTTCATCCCATTTACCACCAAAATCCATCACACACGATCTCAACATATCTTCGACCGTTTGGATCGTTCTTTCACTTTGACCATCGGTTTGCGGATGGTAAGCCGTGCTCAACCTTAACTTAGTTCTTAATTCTTCTTAGAGTGATCTCCAAAATCTCAAGGTAAACCTTGCATCCCGATCGGACACAATCGACATCAACCGAACAACTTCATCAACATATAATTTTGCCAACTTCTCGAGTGGCATAGTTTCCCGAATAGCTAGGAATAACGCACTTTTTGTTAACCTATCAACAATCACCCAAGTGGCGTCATGATTCCTACTTGTCTTTGGGAGACCAACAATAAAATCCATAGTAATATCTTCCAATTTCCCGGTCGGCACTTGCAACGATTGTGCAAGTCCATAAGGCACTTGGTGCTTGGCCTTCACTTGTGCACACGTGGCACATTTCGAAATGTACTTTGCTACTCTCGACTTCATCCCCGACCACCAATAGATTCTCTTCAAGTCTTGATAAGTCTTTGTACTTCCGCGATGAATCGAGTACTTGGACTTGTGAACATCATCCAACAATACTTTTTCGGTTTCCGCCGAATTTCGGGACCCAAATCCGACCATTCACGGTTTTCAACCCTTGAAAACTTTCTTCAAATAATTGGTTCTTTCCCAATCTCTCCTCTCTATATTCCTCTTTTCCCATCACTTCGGTTTGTGCGGTTTTATGCTTTCAATAAAGCTAGATACCACTTCAATCCGCATCAACTTAGCCTTAACCGGCTTCTCATATACTTTTCTACTCAAGGCGTCGGCTACCACATTAGCCTTTCCTTCATGATAAACAATTTCACAATCGTAATCACTAATCAACTCAATCCATCTTCTTTGCCTCATATTCAAATCTTTTTGTGTAAACACATACTTAAGACTTTTTTTGATCCGTGTACAATGTACACCTTGTTCAATACAAGTAGTGTCTCCAAATCTTCAAGGCAAAAATAATCGCCGCTAACTCTAAATCATGAGTAGTATACCTGTTTTCCGCATCCTTCAATTGTCGTGGAGCATAAGCTATCACTTTACCCCTTTGTATCAATAGACAACCGAGACCTTTGTTCGAGGTGTCACTATACACCACGAAGTCTTCCATACCATCGGGTAACTTAAGAATCGGTGCATTGCACAACTTTTCCTTCAACAAGGCAAAGGCATCTTCTTGCTTTATCCCCCAATCAAACTTCACATCCTTTCTCGTGAACATAGTGAGTGGGACCGCCACTCGGGAAACATCTTCAGTAAATCTTCGGTAATAACCGGCTAACCTAAGGAAACTTCTTACTTCGGTTGGAGTCTTTGGTGCTTCCAAATTCTTCAATGCTTCAATCTTAGACGGGTCAACTTTTATCCCGCTTCGAGATACCACATGACTTAGGAATTGAACTTCCCGCAACCAAAATTCACACTTTGAAAATTTTGCATACAATTTCTCTCTTTTCAAAACTTCTAGAGTTTGCTTTAAATGTTCTTCATGTTCTTCTTCGGTTTTGGAGTAGATAAGAATATCATCAATAAACAAGATGAGGAATTGATCGAGAAAAGGTTTACAAACCCTATTCATGAGATCCATGAACATAGCCGGGGCATTCGTCAAACCGAATGGCATTACCAAAAATTCATAATGCCCATAACGTGTTATAAAGGCCGTCTTATCGGTATCACCTTCTTTAACTCGAACTTGTTGGTAACCCGATCTCAAATCAATTTTGGAGAAATAATCGGCTCCTTGAAGTTGACCAAACAAATCATCTATCCTTAGCAAAGGATATCGGTTCTTAATCGTCATCTTGTTAAGCTCTCGGTAATCGATACACATCATCATCGAACCGTCTTTCGTCTTCACAAATAAAACCGGTGCACCCCACGGTAACGAACTAGGACGGATAAAACCCTTATCAAGTAAATCTTTTAGTTGAGACATTAACTCTCTCATTTCGGTTCGAGCTAAACGATACGGGGCTCGGGCAATCGACATCACCCCGGAACTAAATCAATACGAAACTCGACTTGTCTCTCCGGTGGCAAACCGGGTAAGTCATCGGGAAAAACTTCGGGGAAATCCCGAAAAATCTTCACATTCTCAACCGTCTTCTTCTCTCTTCTTCCATTTAGGACATAAGCTATAAACGATGAACATCCCTTTGACAAACATTTTCTTGCTTTAATGGCGGTTGAAAGATTTGGCATATGATGCCTCTTTTCCCCAGAAACATACACCTTCTCATTATCGGGGACTTGATCGACACTAACTTCTTTCCACACAAAATCTTGGCTTGATGGATTCCCAACCAATCCATCCCAATAATTACATCAAAAGCCTTAATTCCCATGGGCATCAAATCAACCTTAAACTTCTTACTATCGATTTCTAATTCACAATCTCTATAGATGTGTTGAACCATGGAGGTCATCCCATCGGCTACTTCTATTTCATACAAATCATCAAGTAACTCTAGTGGAACCTTAAACTTAGAACCAAATTCATGAGACACGAAAGAATAAGTAGAACCCGAATCAAACAATATATGAGTGGGTATGGAGTTTATGAATAAGGTACCTGAGACGATATCATGAGTCTCCTTTGCTTCTTCATGCGTGAGTTGGAAGGCACGCCCTTTGAATTTCAACGGCTCCGGTTTCTTGTGAGCGGTTGACACCAACCTCTCTTGAACCCTTCTCTTACTAACTTTTTCAACACTTCGGGCGACATTAATCGCCTCATCAAGAGTGGCCGCTCTTTTCACCTCAAGTTCATACTCCCATGGCAACCCATTAGCAAACCGAACCACACGACTACGTTCGGTGGGGTAGGTATTTGACACAAACGGGAGGTATCCCGTGAACTTCTTGGTATACTCATCCAAGGTCAAATTGCCTTTCTTGAAGTGCGAGAACTCTTCCAACAACTCTTCTAACTCCCTCTCGGGACAAAACTTCTCTTTGAGTCTACTAGTGAACTCTTCCCACGAAATCTTATAAATGGCCTTCTTTCCCAAAGTCTCATACACGGTGTCCCACCATGTGAGAGCATCATCTTTTAGCAATCGTGAGCCATAAGTCACCATGTCTTCTTCTTTGCATTTGCTACTCTCAAGCGCACGTTCCGTCTCCCGGATCCAACGAACGGTCACCTTCGGTTCCGTACTCCCGAAATAGTTCTCGGGTCGGCATGCAAGTAATGTTTTGTAAGAACATCCTTGACGTTCAATTTTTCTTTCTTCACCACTCTCCTCATTGGAGGACTTCTCGGTCGGGACACTATTGTCCGTTGACTTAGTCTTTGTGAGGGGTGGGGAATCTTCACTTTCCTCCATCTCCTCTTCATCACGACGTTCCTCTTCTTCCCTTTCATCGTCACCAAGGTTCAACCGATCATCTTGTTGCATCACATTCCTCATATTAGTGAGCATGGATTGAATAGCCTCCATTGTTACTGGGGTACTGTTGTTCCCAATACCCGAATTGGCCAATCCATTCCCATCTTGATTCGCATTCGAAGCTTGTTCTCCATCCAACAAGACTTGACCACTTCCCGTTCTAGCCATCTTACTATAATAAGATATCAACCCAATTAGAATCCAATTACTTGACTAAATAGTCACATATAGCATATTAAAAGCTCGATTCATAACAATTCCTGTAATGGTCAACCCTAATCTTTAAAGGTCAACCTAACTTTCTATGGCACATAACGTCCCACTAGCCAAGTCTAAGTCTAGGGTGGGTAAATCAATCTAATTCACTTAAAATAAAGCACTGATACAAAGTTGTAACACCTCGATTTTTCAAACCAATTTAAATCTTTAAATAAATAAAGTTTAACAATAAAATCCACAACATTCAAAATATGGTTCAAACAAAAACATTTTGGATGATTAACAAGTGCCAAAAACAGGTGTTACAATAATATCAAATCTATAGTCTAAGGGAATTAAATAAGTACACCGAGTTTAATCATCCAATGCTATAACTACGGGCGCCTAATCCTTAGCTCCCGAACCTGAGTACATAGACATAAAGGAAAAGGTAGCACGTGAGACAAAATTGTCTCGTGAGAAACATGAGTTTTAGACCCGGTTATAAACATTTGCAATAAAATAATATTTAAATGAATATCACATTGCACATAAGTCAAACATAATCTCCAGCTTGCCGTAAACTCACACATACGCAATAGGTCATCCCGAGGCAACTCCCCCGATGTGGGTTATCATCAAAAGATCGCATAGTAATTGGGGTTCTCCTAAACTTACTATGGGCATCACTCCCCCGTCTCGCGGGTTATCGTAATCCCCTTTTTTATCGGCTTATTATAGTCCCCCTAATGTCGGGTTATCGTTCACTTAGATATAATACCCTTGCGCAGGGAGGTAACGTCCCAAGTAGTAATCTCAACTCCCCCACGAATGGGTTATCGTTTCCGGATAATTTGACTAACACATAATTGGTCATCAAACATGAGCTATAGCTCCATTTCAATCATCATTTCATCATATCAGTATCACATTTCATTTCATATCAGCATTTCAATCAATTTCTTTATCAAAATCATTTATTCAATAAAGACTCTATTAATCATTTTAATCATTCAAAATTGTTTACTATGTACTCAGAAAAGATCACATGTACTCATCTTAGCAATGCTTTCCAATACTTACGTTAAACAACACAAAACCTTACTCCTCAATCAAAGAAGTACTTCTAATCACAAGGTCTTCTTGACCTAACATCAATATCATTACAATAACTAGTTATTATCTATAACTAATCACTAATCAATCCATATTAACCTTCCTAACCACCAAGTTTATCCTACTTGGTGAAATCTCAAACCCTAGTTCAAGATTTCCTATCATAAATCCCAAATCCAACTTGTAAACATTGATTACAAGTATACAATGAGTGTTCTACACTCATGTTAGATCATCTTCCCCAAAGATGACATGGTTGGTTCTCAAAACCACCATTTTTACCCATACAAAGCTCAAAATCAAGGTAGATAAGTAAGATAATTAAGAATCCTTACCCTTGATGTTTCAATCCGTCAATTTTGGCTGCTAGGTTTGTAGGTTTCGTAGGTGTAATGAAACCCTAGCCTACACTCAAGCTTTTATACTTCAGTGCACCCTCGTGCCAGGCTCGTGCGCAGCTCGCGCCGCGAAGTGACGCGGCTTCTCCCCTTGCTTCCCGATCGAACGTCAGGCTCGCGCCCGTCTCGCGTTTGGCTCGCGCCGCGAACTCGACGCGAGGTTGACGCGAAGCCGTTGCTAAAGTCTCGCGTTTGGTCGCTGAAATCCCTGATCTTCAATTTTGCTTACTCGCGCCTGCCTCGCGCCGCGATGTCTGTTCTAGGAAGATTCTTGGTCTTTAAACTTGGTTCCATCCAAGTCTTGACCCATACTTGGTTATACCAAGTCCCAAACATTCAAACACTCGATAAAACACAACGGTAAACATATACTAACATAAATAATGAAATTCGTATAAATACGAATTAAATATACGAAATTACAAATTGAAAAATTACGGTCGTTACATCATTAATCACTTCTAATCTAATCTCCTTAGAGCATGAGTTAGATAAACCCAATTCTATATACTGCCACTTTATTTTATCGTTATTTTCTCGTCTAGTCAATAAGTTATGAGAATAGGTGCATTTTACTCGAATAGTGGTTTATTATAGGTAGTCCATCAATTTTATTAAGTGTCAAGGGATAATTATTAGCCATTGGATCAAGAAAAAGTCAAAGGTCAAGATCAACGTTTTAACCACCACCACTACTACCAACACACGTGATTCAATACATCAATACCCCACCACCGCCGGCGGCCGGCGACGGCAATCGGCGTGGGCCGACGGCGGCAGACGGAGGCCGGAGGTGGCGGCCGGCGGTGGTCGGTGGTGGTGACCAACGGTGGTGGTCGTGACTTGAAACACATGTGATTCGAAATAATATGTTCGTCTGTATTTTGAAACCCCTGTTTTTAGTGAATTGCATGTGTTTCAAACACATGTGATTCTTAGTTCGTATGCTCCACTTTTTTAGAAACTCTTGTTTTTATTGAATTACATGAGTTTTCTGACTTGAAACACATGTGATTCGAACTAATATGCTCGTCTGTATTTTAAAATCCCTATTTTTAGTGAATCACATGTGTTTCACCTTTTGAAACACATGTGATTCGTAGTTCGTATGCTCCCCTGTGTTTTAGAAACTCATGTGTTTTAGTGAATCACATGTGTTTGTGACTTGAAACAAAATGTGATTCGAAGTAATATGCTTGTCTGTATTTCAGAACTCATGTTCTTTTATGAAACACATGTTTTTCAATACATCAATACCACCACCAGCCCCACCACCACTGTCAGTCACCGACACCACCGCCGGCCACCGTCAGCCGGCGACGGAGATATGCGGTGGTCGGCGGCGGCGGACGATGGCCGGAGACAGAGGTCGGCGGTGGTCGGCGGTGGTCGGCGGTGGCTGTAGGTGGCAGTAGCTAAGGGATTTGATCTTGACCATTTTAATCCAATGGGTATGATTTGTCACTTGGTACTATACAAAACTCTTGAATTACCTAGAACACAACTCTGCTCGAATATCCTTAAAATTATATCTAGTTTGCATATATATATATATATATATATATATATATATATATATATATATATATATATATATATATATATATATATATATATATATATATATATATATATATATATATATAGAATAAGGATCAAGAAAGAAGCATCCTTATTTGAAGAAGTTGAAGAAGCAATGCATTTTCGTAATATATACATATATGTATACATATACATAAATATATGTGTATATACATATATATTCATACCATAGATATACATACGTTCATATTTATACTGTATATATGTATATACATACACATATATATACGGTATGCATATGCATTTTCGTAAATGAAAATGCAAGTTCCGATTGAAAATGCAAGTAACGACTGAAAATGTAAGTTACGTAAAATGCATGTGTATATATATATATATATATATGTGTATATATACATATATATCGGGCATGAATATGCACATATATATATCTATGGCATGAATATATATGTATATATGTATATATACATATATGTATATATACATATATGTATGTATATGTATACATATATGTATATTTTACGAAAATGCATTGCTTCTTCAACTTCTTCAAATAAGGACCCTTTTCTATTGATCCATACCCTATATATCTATATAAACTAATAAATTATAATATATTTCTTTTTTAAAAATATTAATTAGTCGAGTTGGTTAGTTGATTCATTTACATAATTATCAACTCAAATCTAACATTTCAATAAACATGTAAGTTAAGTCACCCAAAATTGGCCCGAAACATATTTACCTTAACCTTGACAGTTTTTTTTCGGTGTCAATCTCGATTCTAAGGTCGATTAAAAAATCGCCACCCTAGTTTTTTGGTCTTCAAGGCCCGAAAAGTGTTATCTATTTCGGTTTGTCGTTTATTTCACTTTTGCACTTTTTATTTCATTATAATCCACTCCCCTAGGTATTTAGCCTTTTCATGTTAGCATATTCTATGATGTACTTCGCTGATATTGACGTTTTTAGACACGTTCAAACCCGTCAATATCGTCTATTTTGAGTACATTTTAGAAGCAAATACATGTGATATTACTCAATTATGTGTTTATTTTACATTTCAGGTGATATAACGAAAGAGGTGCCAAAAACGGGCCAAAAGATGAAGAAAAATACAAGATTATAAGCCGAAAATAGTTCCCGATCGTGAACTGATCGTGAACTATTCACGATCAGTCACCAAATTAGCTGAATGGTCTTCACACTCGTTATCTCGAGTTACCGATCGGGATGTATGCAAAACACAAAGTTCACGACGCCAAGTATAGTTCGCGCCGTGAACTATGCGTGGTTGATCGAATTATATGGCAGATCAAGGGGAAGAGTTCAGTTATCTTTTGGACGTGTGTGTTTTTGGGCAGTTAAAGGATACGAATTTTAGAGCATTTCATCAAGAAATTCTTCAAGATTATAGCAATTACTGATTTCTTATCATTTTGGAACAATTTGATGGTTGTAATTCTAATCTTTAACTCTTGTTTGTTGATTTCTAGCATGTCTATGTGCTAGTAATCTTTATATTCGCTATGTTTGGATGATTCTAGGATTAAGTATGGTTTAATTTTAGGGTTTGTTTGTGTTCAAAACAATTGTTGATGTTTAATTACTCTTCTTGGTTTAATTTATGAGTTTTCGTTTCTTTATCGTTGGTAATTGATTAAATTAGATATTGACAACATTTGGTTCAATTGATTACTTCCCCAACTTTTCATTATGACCTAGTTGGTAATTCACTAGAAATAGGGATTAGAGACAAGATTCCAATAAGTTAGATTAAACAAGAAGTTCAACCCTAGTAATGAAAATTCTAGGTTAGAAGTCTTAGTTAATTCAAGTTTTTGGCGGTAATTTCAACAAATAGAAGTGTGATTAGTTATAACTTTTGAGAGAAGAAATTCCTATTAGTTGTAATTAGTTTATTAAATGGAATTGAGAGAAATCTAATACCGTGACTTCTAGAACATTAAACTAGTCGGTGCTTAATAACCATACTTAGAACTAGATGAATCCATACATAGTGAATATCCCTTAAATATCATTTCAAACGTTCAAATTTGTGTTTCTTGTCATTTCAAACATTAATTACATTTCATATAAATCAAAACATGAACAAAACTCTTTTCTTGGTTAATTCTTTAACTTTCTTTAACTGGATTACATAAACTGTTCCCTGTGGATTCGATAACCCAAAATACTTACCTAGTCTTTATTACCCACGATTAGGTATACTTGCCTATGAATGTGGTAATCTAGATTAGTGGTATTTAGGAGCTTAAATTTTATAACTAGATCCAACACATCAAGTTTTTGGCGCCGCTGCCGGGGAGCGGTTTTATGTTTTTAGGTTTTTGAAAGTTAATTAGTTAATTGATCCTTATTTAGGAATTTATTCTTAAATAAGTTATTTAATTTGCAATTTCTGTTTTCCTTTATTTTGTCTATCAGTTGCGTGTTAACTCTTTGCTTTGAGTTGTGCAGGTGCATGAGCAATAAGAATACTCTTAGAGGCAAAAAGTCTAAAGCTGATCAACCCTCACCATCCTCTGATCCAGAGAAACTTTTTCGAAGGAGATAGAGGATTAAATTAGAAGCAAGATACAACGCAACCATAAAGAAAGCTCAAAATATTGGGAAACCGAGTCTTGAAAATCAAAATCCGCTTTTTGAAGTTCAAGTCCAAAGTTCTGAAAATCAGGAGCAAATTCCTGTTAATTTAGAACCAATAGTCAATTAAGAACCGATTCTTGATAATCAAATGGGTGACCAAGACCCACCACCGGAACGTCCGATGTGGCAAACGAGGCTAAATGCCCCAATTGATGCCATTCCGGCAATTAGACTCCCGGAAATAAATGGCATAAATTTTGAAATAAAAAGTCAATTTCTCAGTATGGTTCGTGACTTGGGTTATGATGGTAGACTCACAAATGACCCAAATCACCATATTGAGTGCTTTAATGACATATGCCAATTGTTTAGAATTCCTAACGTTTCGCAAGATGCGATACGACTTAGACTATTCCCTTTTAGTCTAATTGGAGAGGCTAAAATTTGGGTTAAATCCCTTGAGCCAAACTCCATTTCGACTTGGGAAGAACTCCGAAGTCGATTTATACACCGTTATTTTCCACCCGCGAAAGCGGATAAATTAAAAACTGATATTATGGCTTTTCAACAGGAAGCTGGGGAAACATTAACGGAAGCATGGGAACGTTTCAAAGGAATTCTGAGGAGATGCCCAAACCACGGGTTTGAGAAGAGCGATATCGCCCATCTCTTCTATAGGGGTTTGTCTAACAATGCACGATCCACCATTGATTCATCGAGTGGTGGAATATTCATGTATAAAACCCCTACGGAAGGATATCAACTTTTGGAGGATATGTCCATGCACAATGCGGAGTGGGCCACCGATAGAAGAGCCGGTAAACAAACGGGTTCGGTCAATGCGGTTGACGAGACAAAATGATGAAGTCACCGCCATAAAGAATAACCAGGTAATGTTAGAACGTAAATTAGATAAAATAACATCTTCTTTACATGCGATACAGGTTGGATGTGACAAATGCGGTGGACCACACCTTGCAAAAGAATGCCAACAACATCAACCGATGATGACCGATGAGGAGGTCAATTATTTGAACTAAGGTTACGGGCAAAACTATCAAAGAGGAAACCAAGGATACAACAACAATAGGGGCTACAACAACAATAACAACAATTTTCCCCCTAGACCAGCACATCCACCCGGTTTCCCTCAAAATAACCAACCCGATTACCCTCCTCGAAATAATTCTAACATTCCCGGTTCGAGTTCTAAACCCGAAGAACAAATGTCTCTAGAGAGCATGTTTAGACAGTTTATGGCTAGCCATTGAATGAAGAAGAGGTGCTTGTTGAGAAGATTGTAGAAAAAGATGAACCGAAGAAGAGTGAATCAAAGAGGGAAGCAACAACAAGTTCTTACCTACCTAAAGTTCCTTTCCCACAACGGTTGAGAAAGGAAAAGCTCAAAGAAAAATACGGTAAGTTTGTTGAAATGATTAAACAGGTACGCATTAACGTGCCTTTGGTTGATATGTTGGCAGGTATGCCAAATTATGGGAAATTTATTAAGGATTTGGTGTCAAACAAAGTGCATTTGGAGGAAGCATCTTCAGCTATGTTGAGTGAAGAATGTTCGGCGATCATAGAATCCAAGATGCCACCAAAGCTAGAGGACCCAGGGAATTTCATAATCCCGTGTCTCTTTAATAATTTACCGGTTTGTAATGGTCTAGCAGATTTAGGTGCTAGTATTAGTTTAATGCCCTTGTCGATAGCTACAAAAATAGGATTAACCGATTTTAAGCCGACTAGGATGATCTTGAGATTAGCAAACCTTTCATACACATATCCCATTGGCATAGCAGAAAATGTTCCTGTTAGAGTTGATAAATTCGTATTCCACGTAGACTTCGTTATCCTAGAAATGGATGTGGATCCCAAAGTCCCACTAATTCTAGGTAGACCTTTCTTGAACACGGCGGACGCCATGTTTCATGTGTCTAAGAAACAACTAAGTCTAGGAATAGATGATGATAAGGTCACCTTCTCTATTGAGAAAGCCATGAAGCATACCTCCAAATCCGATGATTCTTGTTATTTCATTGATGTTATCGATTCATGTATCGATGAGGAGGTTACTTCCTTTCTCGACCTCGATTGTAATGATGTCACCACAAAAGGTGATTTCACTATTGATTCCGATGAAATAATCCGAGATCTCCAAGAGTTCGAGGATTTGCTTCATGTAGATGGTGAGGAATCCGAGGTAGGAGATGTTGTGTTTGAGAAAATTGACCCTAAAGACAACCTTCGAATCAAAACTTCTTTAGAAGAGCCACCTACTCTAGAGCTTAAAACTTTACCAAACCATTTAGAGTATGCCTTCTTAGAAGGTGATTCTGATCTTCCGGTCATCATTTCATCTGAGTTATCCTCCACCGAAAAAGCCGATCTTATTAAAATTCTCAAAACTCATAGACAAGCCATTGCTTGGAAAACGGCTGACATTCCGGGTATAAATCCCGCCTATTGTACACACAAAATCCTCATGGAGGAAAATTTCAAGCCAAGTGTACAAAGGCAAAGGAGATTGAACCCGAATGTCAAAGATGTGGTTAAGAAAGAAGTTCTTAAACTTCTTGATGCGGGACTCATCTACCCTATCTCCGATAGCCCGTGGGTGAGCCCTGTACAAGTTGTACCGAAAAAAGGGGGTATGACAGTTATAAAAAATGAGAAGGGTGAACTAATCCCTACTCGAACTGTCATGAGTTGGCGTGTGTGTATTGATTACCGCAAGCTAAATGATGCCACCCGTAAGGATCATTTTCCTTTACCGTTCATTGATCAAATGTTGGAACGACTCGCGGGAAACAACTTTTATTGTTTCCTCGATGGCTTTTCTGGCTATATTCAGATCCCAATCGAGCCCTTAGATCAAGAAAAAACCACATTCAGGTGCCCCTTTGGTACATTTGCTTATAGGAGAATGCCGTTTGGTCTATGCAACGCTCCGGCCACGTTGCAACGTTGCATGACGGCTATTTTCCAAGACATGATAGAGGATTGTATGGAAGTATTCATGGATGACTTCTCTGTTTTCGGGAACTCATTTACTTCATGTCTAGCAAATCTTGAGAGGATATTGAGAAGGTGTGAGGAATCCAATTTAGTGCTTAATTGGGAGAAATGTCACTTCATGGTGCGAGAAGGCATCGTGTTAGGACATAAATTTCTGAGAAGGGAATTGAGGTAGATAAAGCTAAAATAGATGTCAGATCTAAGCTACCTCCGCCCTCGAATGTGAAAGCCGTGAGGAGTTTCCTTGGTCATGCGGGTTTTTACCATCGGTTTATCAAAGATTTTTCTAAAATCACCCGACCCATGACCCATTTACTTGAGAAGGATATACCATTCGTTTTCTCAAACGAATGTGTAGAATCCTTTGATTTGTTAAAGGAAAAACTTACCGAGGCTCCGATCATGGTTTCTCCCGATTGGGAATTACCATTTGAGTTGATGTGCAATGCGAGTGATTATGCACTCGGTGCGGTGTTGGGGCAAAGAAAGAACAATCACTTTCAACCAATCTATTATGCTAGCCGAACACTCAATGGTGCTCAAGTGAACTATACAACCACCGAAAAAGAATTACTTGCGGTTGTGTTCGCTTTTGACAAATTTCGACCCTACCTTGTGTTGTCGAAGACCATTGTTTACACCGATCATTCCGCATTGAAACATCTCTTTGCTAAGCAAGACGCCAAACCTCGACTCATACGTTGGATTCTACTCTTGCAAGAATTCGACATTGAGATCAAGGATAAGAAGGGGGCGGAAAACCTTGCAGCTGATCATTTATCCCGGCTCGAAAATCCATATTTGGAGGAATGTGATGAAAATGGGATAAATGATAAATTTCCCGATGAATTCCTTGAAGTAGTCAACGCTTTACAAGTGTCTGATGACCCGTGGTTCACCGACATGGCAAATTATTTGGCGGCGGGTATCCTTGTAAAGGGTTTGACTCATCAACAAAAAGGGAAATTTTTCTCCGATCTCAAGTACTATTATTGGGAGAATCCTTACTTATTCCGGGTCGGGCCTGATTTTGTTCATAGGCGATGTGTGTACGGTGAGGAAGCTTATGCCATTCTCAATGAATGTCATAAGGGACCCACCGGGGGTCACTTCAGACCTGACCTTACCGCCCGGAAAGTATTAGATGCGGGATTTTATTGGCCAACAATTTTTAAAGACTCATATAAATTGGTCAAGGCCTGTGATGCTTGCCAAAGAACGGGTAGCATCTCCAAACGAGACGAAATGCCTCAACATAGCATTCAAGTTTGTGAGGTGTTCGATGTTTGGGGCATTGATTTCATGGGCCCATTCCCGAGCTCCCATGGTAATAAGTACATTCTTATAGCCGTCGACTACGTCTCAAAATGGGCCGAGGCAAAAGCATTACCAACAAATGATGCCCGGGTCGTAGTCAAATTCGTTCAAGCTCTCTTTTGTAGGTTCGGATGTCCTCATGCTCTTATTAGTGATCGGGGCACTCATTTTGCCAATCACCTAATGGAGAAAACTTTGCAAAGATATGGTGTCCATCACCGTTTTTCAACTTCTTATCATCCACAAACAAGTGGACAAGTTGAAAACACTAATCGAGCACTTAAGAGGATCCTTGAGAAAACCATTGATCGAAATCCAAAAATTTGGTCTCAAAAGTTAGATGATGCTCTTTGGGCATTCCGAACCGCGTTTAAAACGCCTACCAGTTACACCCCGTACCGTATGGTTTACGGGAAAGCATGTCACATTCCGATCGAAATTGAACACAAAGCCTTTTGGGCTCTTCAAGAATGTAACATGGATGTAATCATGGCGGGTCACAACCGCAAATTCCAATTAAATGTTCTTACCGAAGAAAGATCTCATGCCTAGGAGAATTCTCGAATTTACAAAGAAAATACGAAACGTTGGCATGACAATAAATTGAAAACCTTCAAATGTTTCAAACCGGGAGATAAAGTCCTAATTTATCAATCTCGTTATAAGTTTTCTCCCGGGAAGCTTAAATCCAAATGGGCTGGTCCTTACACCATTGTCCAACAAAAACCATCCGGGTATGTGGAGCTCATTTGTGATAGTGGTCGTTTTAGCATAAACGGTCACCGTTTGAAACTTTATCATGAAGGGAATGGTAATTTTGAGAAGGAGAAGTTGGAAGAAGAAGAGGTGATTCATTTCATCTCGGTTGGTGCTCGTAAGTGAGAAGAGAGTAGCATCGAGTCGAGCTTTAGACTCAATAATCTTTGAAGCGCTTCTAGGGAGGCAACCCGTGTGTATTGTGGTTTCTTCCCTTTCTGCATATTTTTTTAGTTCGGTAGTGTCAATTTTCTACTTTTTAAGTCTTTTGGTGAATATTTTGTTAAAAATCTGCTTGTTTAAAAAAATAAAATAATTCGTAAGTGTTGGATTGGAGGAAAGTTCGCGCCGTGAACTTTCCTCCCGATCGTGAACTGCTTCCAGTGAGTTGGGCTCTTTGGCGTGAAGAGTTAGCGATCTGTTCACGTTCCGGGTAGCGATTCGGATTCGGGTCGACCCGGTTTGACCCATTCGGGTCACGCATAGTTCCCGATCGGGAACAAGATGGCGTCGCGAACTTTGCATGGTATAAATCCGTCGTTCTTTCCAGCTTTCTTCCAAACATGAACCCTAGCCCCCAAATCGTGATCGGCAGTGCAGCTAGCTCCCAATCTCTTCTCGATTTCACTCTTTTCTCTTCCAAATCTTCCGATTTCTTCATCAAATCTTCATCTCCATGGGTCCAAGGGTTAGTTCTTCTACTTTTCTTCATAGATTCATCGATTATTTCGGTATAGGTCCGAAATTTTTGACCTATTCTTGAACTTTTTGAGTTAAATTTAAGTTCTTTATGCTTAATAGTTGATTTGTAGTTGAACCCTAGTTGAAATCTGCAATCTTTATTCTTAGTTAGTAAAACCCTCTTAAGATTAGTAGATTTCTAGACCTACATTGTATGAAATTGGGAAATTGTGAACAAATTGGGTTAAATTTCGGATTTTTGCAAGTGTTTAAGTTGGATTTAAGTTGTTAAACTAGTTATCATACTTAAATTTTCAAATATTTTAGATGACTAGTTTAACAACTCGGGTTGGATAAATTTAGACACCAAATGACATGTCTTTTGTTCAATTATATCAAGAATATTAGCAAAGACAATATTTTCACAATGTTAATATGTCTATAACACTTAGTTTTTAAATCAAATTGAAATAAAATATAATTAATAATGTCAAATCTTTAATTTTATTTTCAATTTTCTTATTTTTAAAACTAAGTGTGGGAAGGGGTAACATCATTTACATTCATGTTTTACATAATTAGACACCCTTCTATTCTTTCATATTTATATTCTTAACATTGTGATTATTGTCTTTGATGTAGAAGCAACAAAAGACCGCTGCCTCCACATCGGCCGGTGGCCGCGGGCGCGGACGTGCACGGGCACCTACACCTATCCCAGAACCCGCACCGGGACCCGCACTCCTAGCCGATGGGTTCCCAGCCATTCTTAAAGTTAATAGGGAACACATCTTCCTAAACTTTGAGAATGCACCTCGAGAGGGTCTTGCACAGGATTGTGAGAGTAGGAAAAATAAACTCTCACACAAAAAAGTAGTTGTGGGAAGGTGTGTTGATTTGGAATTGTTGGATGCGGTAGGTCGAAGGGCGGATATTGAAAGTTACCTGGTTCGTTATCATAGAGATCACGATGGCGAGATACGTTTTATATGCCGGGCGTGGGAGAGAGCTCTTCTCATCAATGAACCAACTTACGATGAGCTCCTCCTCGAATTTTACTCTACTATAAAATTCGAACCCCGTGTAGCCATGAAGGATCCTCGCGCTCTTTCCATCCAATACCGAGTGGCAAACCAATGGGTCCATTGTAACCTCATTCAGTTTGCAATCAACTTAGGTATTTATACCGTAGATGAAACCACATCTGGAAGTTTTAATCATTATATGAAGTGGTGTGCGACGAATGAGGTTAGAAATGTTGACGAATAATGGCGTCAAATCGGGGTTGGTGATTACCGCATGGCTCATACAAAAGAGTCAAGCATTAGAAGCGGCACTCATCGGTATCTTCAAAGAATGATTTCATAGACCATCCGCCACCGAAACCAAGGGCCCGAAAAAGTTAACAAATACGATATGTGGTTGCTCCACCAACTCATCGACAAGAATGCGATAACGAATATTCCGTTCGTGATCGCCAAATTTTTGAGTACACAAGGAAAGGGGCTAAAAGGGAAAAGTCCGATGGGTGCCGGTCACTATGTCACTCGTTTGGCTCGGGCCGCAATTGCCATTCCTCAGAGAGTTTGGGAGAGCATGACATATCGACCAATGGGGTCAATGGACGAGGTATTGTTGTCGGGTATGCAAGTCATCGTTAAGTTTGCGGGTGACTATGTTTGGAATGAACATCCCGGTGTGGAACATCCGAGAAGTGGTAGTGATAGTAGTGAGGATGATGGTGATGATGATGTGGATATGGACGATGCACCGGGTCACAAAATACCAATAGCGGGTCAAGACTTTGGTCAACCGGGACCAACGGTTCCCAATTTGGGCATTCGGGCGCCTCGGGATTCGGGTCGGGTCAATCCTCGTTCGATCCTTACTTCTCGTATAATCAAATGGTCGAGAGGATGGACGCAATGCAAGTCGATGTCGCCTATGTTCGATCATCAAACGACCATTTGCAATCTAATGTCCAAAATCATATGCAATAGTCGTACTACAATCAGATGCGGGTCGGGCAACAAGTGAGTTGGCAAACCGATGTTGCCAACTATAATCTATTTCCCAATAAATTTCCCCGACCCCCACCCTTTGATCATTCCAACATACCCACGTGGGCACCGAGTTTCCCCGCACCACAGAACTACCCAGATTACGATGCTTGGTACCAAGACTCCAATTCTTGGTACCATCCGTACCCACCACCGCAATGAAGGCGAAGAGGCAGAAATATAAAAAAAAAAACGTATTTCTGTTTTTGTTTGTTTGTTTTTAGGTGTTCGTCGTGATTGCTGTTTGTTGCGGACTCTTGTAAACTGCTCCGGAATTCAAAATTTCACCGGGAATGTACACAACACATCCTCAGGTCGTATACTTTCTTATGACCTCGATTTCCTAAATTTTGTCAAGTTTATTGCATTGGGGACAATGCAAACACTTAAGTGTGGGAAGGGGGTGTATTTAAAAAGAAATCCACCATTTAAAATTTGTGAAATCTTCGAAAATAATCATCCGAGTAAGAAAACCGATTTAATGGTTAAATTCTTTTTTTATGACACATCTCGATGCTTTTGAAAACAATTTTGGGAGACAAAGTTTAATTTAAATGATAAAATTTTAGCTAGCTTTTATGTTTCAATATTTGTGGCTTTTCATAGATTTAAGAATTTTAGCTCTTTGATTATGGTAATTTTAACGTAGAAAATTGGAAATGCCTTGCACAATATATGAGAATCATCTTTAAGAAAATTAAGGTTAGTTTTACTAGCTCCCAATGACATTAGGTTAAGGTAAGGGCCTTTAGTTTACGGTGCACATCATTGTGAATAATAAACAAAAATATATTAAAAAATTATTAATCAAATATTGTGGAAGAACAAACAACCGGACGTGTGTCACTCGGACAAGTAAGCCCGAGGGGTCCTTCAAACCTAGCATTCTAAGGTCAACTGATCTGGACATGTTGGTGGAAAGTCTGCTACGCGGGTGGCATTCGAGCTGAGGTTCTTCCCACCAAACAAATAAATAAATAAATAAATAAATAAATAAATAAAGAAAAAAAAGGAAAAAGAAAGAAAGAAAGAAAGAAAATAAGCAAAAATAAATAAGCTTGAATAAAGCATACATGAATAAAGCGTTTACGCTACCCAATGATATTTAAACTAATTTTTCTTAATTTAACCCTACTAATTTGGTGGTTTTCATAAAGATGATATTTGTAGATTATGCAAGAATGAAGAGATTCTAAATTAAAATTAGTATAATTAAGGTAGCCAAAAATTAGTAGGTTTATGAAAAAGTTAACTAGTTTGGTACACAAAATTGGATATAAAATCTAGGTGAAATTTTATTTGCTAAATTAAACTAAATTCTGAAATTGTCATTAATTGTGATTGAGATGTTTGTCATATGCATTGGATTGGTGTCTTACTAACAAATTTTTCAGGATGATTTGCTTGAGGACAAGCAAAGTTTAAGTGTGCGGATTTTGATATTGACGTTTTTAGACACGTTCAAACCCGTCAATATCGTCTATTTTGAGTACGTTTTAGAAGCAAATACATGTGATATTACTCAATTATGTGTTTATTTTACATTTCAGGTGATATATTGAAAGAGGTGCCAAAAACGGGCCAAAAGATGAAGAAAAATACAAGATTATAAGCCGAAAATAGTTCCCGATCGTGAACTGATCGTGAACTATTCACGATCAGTCACCAAATTAGCTGAATGGTCTTCACGCTCGTTATCTCGAGTTACCGATCGGGATGTATGCAAAACGCAAAGTTCACGACGCCAAGTATAGTTCGCGCCATGAACTATGCGTGGTTGATCGAATTATATGGCAGATCAAGGGGAAGAGTTCAGTTATCTTTTGGACGTGTGTGTTTTTGGGCAGTTAAAGGATACGAAATTTAGAGCATTTCATCAAGAAATTCTTCAAGATTATAGCAATTACTGATTTCTTATCATTTTGGAACAATTTGATGGTTGTAATTCTAATCTTTAACTCTTGTTTGTTGATTTCTAGCATGTCTATGTGCTAGTTATCTTTATATTCGCTATGTTTGGATGATTCTAGGATTAAGTATGGTTTAATTTTAGGGTTTGTTTGTGTTCAAAACAATTGTTGATGTTTAATTACTCTTCTTGGTTTAATTTATGAGTTTTCGTTTCTTTATCGTTGGTAATTGATTAAATTAGATATTGACAACATTTGGTTCAACTGATTACTTCCCCAACTTTTCATTATGACCTAGTTGGTAATTCACTAGAAATAGGGATTAGAGACAAGATTCCAATAAGTTAGATTAAACAAGAAGTTCAACCCTAGTAATGAAAATTCTAGGTTAGAAGTCTTAGTTAATTCAAGTTTTTGGCGGTAATTTCAACAAATAGAAGTGTGATTAGTTATAACTTTTGAGAGAAGAAATTCCTATTAGTTGTAATTAGTTTATTAAATGGAATTGAGAGAAATCTAATACCGTGACTTCTAGAACATTAAACTAGCCGGTGCTTAATAACCATACTTAGAACTAGATGAATCCATACATAGTGAATATCCCTTAAATATCATTTCAAACGTTCAAATTTGCGTTTCTTGTCATTTCAAACATTAATTACATTTCATATAAATCAAAACATGAACAAAACTCTTTTCTTGATTAATTCTTTAACTTTCTTTAACTGGATTACATAAACTGTTCCCTGTGGATTCGATAACCCGAAATACTTACCTAGTCTATATTACCCACGATTAGGTATACTTGCCTATGAATGTGGTAATCTAGATTAGTGGTATTTAGGAGCTTAAATTTTATAACTAGATCCAACACATCATTCGCGTCTTAATTGATAGGGTAAATTACAGTTTTTGTCCCTGACCTATGGCCGATTCGGGGTTTTTTTCTCTAATGTTTTTTTGTCCGTTTTTTTGTCCTTTAAGATTTTAAAATTCTGGAAATTTGT
Source organism: Calendula officinalis (assembly GCA_963853835.1). Lineage (NCBI taxonomy): Eukaryota > Viridiplantae > Streptophyta > Magnoliopsida > Asterales > Asteraceae > Calendula > Calendula officinalis. Next base: position 13,876,464 of record OY970823.1, read on the forward strand.
CCTTCCGTCCAAGTCCGTCTCTTTTTAGCCGTTAACCACCATCACGTGCACAAAACGTGAGGGTAATATCGTCATTTTACAAATTTTTTTATTTTTTATTTTTTTTCTCCCTCCTTCATCTTCTTGCTTGAAGAAACCCTAAAATCTTCATCTTTCTCCCATTTCTTCTCTGTCATCTCTCCTCTCCCAAACCAAACCAAAATCAAACCATACCCAAACCATACCCAAACCCTTAAATCGAACAAGAACATACCATCGTAACAAATTTGTACGGTATAAATTGACCTCATTTCATCTCATCTGCATTTCAACAAGAACACACCATCGTAACACCACATCCATCTCCACCAGAACATAAAGAAAGCTCCAATAATCAGCTATTGTTGAAGATATAAAGTTTATAATTTTTAATTATTGTGAAGAAGACGAGGGGTGGCCGAGGTGGTCAGTGCCGGCGACGGTGGCGGCTGGACAAACCACATCAAGAACTTTTATTAATCAACTGCCTGATTGGAGTATGCTTCTTGCTGCAAGTTTGCATCTCGATTTGTACAACACAGAAAAACGAGTTGGTTTGCAAGTTTAGGTTTTCTAGATTCTGATTTGGGCTAGATCTTAGGGTTTCAGATTTTAGTAGATGGAGAAAGGGGAATAACGAGGGCGGAGATGGGAGGCGACCGGTGAAGAAGAGCGGTTGGAGAATGACGGTGGGAGGCGATGGTGGTTCTGCATTGGTGGGTTTTTTTGTCTGATGATGATTTTAAGAAGATTGGAAGATTAGAGAAGATGAAGATGGAGAAAGAAAAAGATGAACAGATTAATTTGAGGGTGTTTTTGGTGATGATGGTGGAGAAGAAAGTGTTTTTGAAAGTACAATTTTTAATGCTCAAGGTACTATTTGTAATGCATATGGTACAAGTTATTTAATACACAAGTTACATTTCTTATGCAACAGAGAAGAAGAGGGGTAAAAAGACGATATTACCCTCACGTTTTGTGCACATGATGGTGGTTAACGGCTAAAAAGAGACGGACTTGGACGAAAGGACAAATTTCCAGAATTTTAAAAACTTAAAGGACAAAAAAAACGGACAAAAAAACATTAGGGACAAAAACCCCGAATCGGTCATAGGTCAGGGACAAAAACTGTAATTTACCCTAATTGATAATATCGTTATTGAAGGCTTTACGTCGGTTACAGTCTGTTTTTTTTTTCCACGGTACAATTTTTGGAAAACATCAAATATAGTCAATTGTATGAAACTCACAAATACTCCGTATAAATTACTGAACGAACATTTACAGCTCGGGGTGTTAACGATTCGAGTCGATTCAAATATCTGAAAATTTGGGCTCAGCTCGTTTAGTAATTACTCGGCTCAAGCTCGTATAAGGTTTTAAAACTGGGCTCGAGCTCGAGCTCGAATATTTATATAGTGTTTGAGCTCGATGTAACGACCGTAATTTTACGTTTTTCATTTCGTGTAATTATTCGGGATTTATGTGAATTTTCATTATTTATGTTAGTTTACATTTCGGTTTGTGTTCTATCGAGTATTGGGATGTTTGGGACTTGGTGTAACCAAGTATGGGTCAAGACTTGGATGGAAAACAAGTTTAAAAGGCAAGAAACTGACCCAGACAGACCTCGCGGCGCGAGGCAGTCGCGACTCAGTCGCGAGTTCAAACAGCAAGATCAGATATCAGACGCGAGCAATTCGCGTCGAGCTCGCGTTTTGTTCGCGGCGCGAACTCGGCGCGAGCGGGGCGCGAAGTCGGGCTTCCTGCGGCGACCAAGAGGACATCCCGCATCACCTCGCGGCGCGAGCCAAATGCGAGTGTGGCGCGAGGGCTGTCTGGAGTATATAAAGTAGTGTAGAAGCTAGGGCTCATAACACCTACGAACCCTAGACTTATAGCAGCCGTTTTTGAGAGCATTTGGGCGGTTTTTGGAGCTAAGGAGCTCAAATCTTCATCTTCTTGAAGGATTTAAGCATCAAGGGTAAGAATTCTTGCTTATTTCACTTAGTTACCTTCATTTTGAGCTTGGTATGGGTAACAATGGTGGTTTTGGGAACCCACCATATCATCTTTGGGGAAGATGAACTTTCATGAGTGTAAAACACTCCTTATGGACTTGTAATCAATGTGTACAAGTTAGATTTGTGATTGATGATGGAAAATCTTGAACTAGGGTTTGAGATTCCACCAAGTTGTATGAACTTGGTGGTTGGGAATGTTTAGATGGGCTACATAGTAGCTAGTTATGGATTATAACTAGATTTTGTATTGATATTGATGTTAGGTCAAGAAGACCTTGAGATTGGAAGTACTTCCTCAATTTGGAAGTAAGGATTGTGTTGTTGAACACAATTGTTGGATAGCATTGCTAAGGTGAGTACATGTGATATTCTCTGAGTACATAGTAAACCTTGTTTATGAATTGAAATGATTGTAGAGTCTTTATTAGATAAATATTTTAATAAAGAAAAGAATGAATTGATAGAGTATGATTTAATTTAATTGAAATGAATTGAATTGTATTGTGAACTTGTTGTTTAGTTACCACTAGTATGATTGAGTTGTGATATGGGCTTGACCCAAGTTGATGATTTGTTATGTGGTAGCTAATCGATTGGATCCTAGATAACCCACACAAGTTGGGGGAGTTAGTGGCTACTACTTGGGGAGGTACCACCCTGCGCAAGAGTAGTATGTCGAGAAATAGATAACCCGGAAACGGGGGAGTTTGAGATAACCCGGAAATCGGGGGAGCAAATAGATAACCCGGAAACGGGGGAGTTTACCTAGATAACCCACATCGGGGGAGTTGTTTCGGGGAGGCCCGTTACGTATGTGTTTGGCTTATGGCAAGCCTTAGAGATTGATTGTCTATGTGTAATTTGATAATTGTTAATTATTATTTTATTGCAAATTATTTTCTAACCGGGTCAAAAACCCATGTTTCTCGCGAGACAATATTTGTCTCACGTACTACGTTTATTTTGACTATGTACTCAGGTTCGGGAGCAAAAGATTAGGCGGCCCGTAGTTAGCATTTGGATGGATTAGCTCGGTGTACTTATTTAATTCCCTAGACTATAGTTTTGATATATTGGTAACACCGGTTTTGATACTTACTAATTATTCCAAATGTTTTAGTTAAACCATATTTTTATGTTCGGTTTGTAAAGACTTAAACCTTTGTTTTAAAAGTTTTAATTTGGGTTGAAAATCGGTGTGTTACAACTTGGTATCAGAGCATTAGTCTAAGTGAATTAGGTTGGTTACCCACCCTAGACTTAGACTTTGCTTTTGGGACATTATGTTCTATAGGAAGATAGGTTGACCTTTAAGGATTAGGGTTGACCATGGAGGGAATTGTTTAATTTCGAGCTATTCTTATGTTTAATTTTGATTTTTTAGTCAACTTATTGGATTCTAATTGGGTTGACATCTTATTATAGTAAGATGGCTAGAACGAGAAGTGGTCGATTGTTGGATGGGGAACAAGCTTCGAATTTGAATCAAGACGGGAATGGATTGGCCAACTCGGGTATCGGGAATAACCATACCCCGGTAACAATGGAGGCCATTCAATCCATGCTCACTAATATGAGAAATGTGATGCAACAAGATGTTAACCGGATCATAAATGATCGGTTGAACTTAGGAGTTGATGATGAGGAAAGAGAGGAGGAGGAACGTCTTTTCGAGGAGGAGAGGGAGGAAGGTGAAGATTCCCCTCAACTCACTAAGACTAAGTCAACGGGAAACACCAACCCGACCGAGAAATCCTCCAATGGGGAAAGTGGTGAAGAGAGAAAGATTGAACGTGAAGGATGTTCTTACAAGACATTCCTTGCTTGCCGTCCCGACTTCTATCTCGGGAGTACGGAACTGAAAGTGACGGTTCAATGGATTCGAGAGACGGAACGTGTGCTTGAAAGTAGTAAGTGCAAGGAGGAAGATATGGTGACTTATGCCTCACGTTTGTTCAAAGATGATGCTCTTACATGGTGGGACACCGTGTATGAAACCTTGGGGAAGAAAGCCATTTACAAGATGTCGTGGGATGAGTTCACTAGGAGACTCAAGGAGAAGTATTGCCCCGAAAGGGAGTTGGAGGAGTTGTTGGAAGAGTTCTTGCACTTCAAGAAAGGCAATTTGACCTTGGATGAGTATACCAAGAAGTTCACGGGATACCTCCCGTTTGTGTCAAGTACTTACCCAACCGAACGTAGTCGTGTGGTTCGGTTTGCCAATGGGTTACCATGGGAATATGAGCTCGAAGTGAAGAGGGCAACCACTCTTGATGAGGCGATCAATGTCGCCCGAAGTGTCGAAAAAGTTAGCAAGAGAAGAGTGCAAGAGAGATCGGTTGGTAATGAGAAGAGGAAGTTTGAAGGTTTTTCGGGGTCATCCAAGAAAAGCAAGTTTGCCCCGAGCGGGTCAAAACAAGGAAGTGTTGGTGGATGTAGGAAGTGTGGTAGGGACCACAAGGGAGAGTGTAAGGCGGATTCCAATGGTTGTTTCAAATGTGGTCGTTTTGGCCACAAGGCTAGAGATTGCAAGGTTAAAAGCCTTGATGAAGTGGAATGTTTCTCATGTCATGAGAAGGGGCACTATAGTAATGTTTGCCCGAAGAAAGGAACCGAAACGTTGGTGTCAACCGCCCACAAGAAACCGGAGCCGATGAAGGTCAAAGGTCGTGCCTTCCAACTCACACGTGAAGAAGCCAAGGAGACTCATGATGTCGTCTCAGGTACCTTATTCATAAACTCCATACCCACTTATGTGTTGATTGATTCGGGTTCTACTTATTCTTTCGTGTCTCATGAATTTGGTGCTAAGTTTAAGGTTCCACTAGAATTACTTGATGAATTGTATGAAATATAAGTAGCCGATGGTAAAACCTCTATGGTTCAACATGTCTATAGAAATTGTGAGTTGGAAATCGATAACAAGAAGTTTAAGGTTGATTTGATGCCTATGGGAATTAAGGCTTTTGATGTAATTATTGGGATGGATTGGTTGGGAATCCACCAAGCCAAGATTTTATGTGGAAGGAAATTAGTGTCGATTAAATCTCCCGAAAATGAAAAAGTGTACATTTATGGGGAAAAGAGGCATCGTATGCCAAACTTGTTAACCGCAATTAAGGCAAGAAAATGTTTAGCGAAAGGGTGTGCATCATTTATAGCCTATGTCCTTGATGGAAGAAAAGAAAAGAAGTCGGTTGAAAATGTGAAGATTATTCGAGACTTTCCCGAAGTTTTTCCCGATGACTTGCCCGGTTTGCCACCGGAGAGACAAGTCGAGTTTCGTATTGATTTAGTCCCGGGGGCGACGCCAATTGCCCGAGCCCCGTATCGTCTAGCTCCCACCGAAATGAGAGAATTGATGGCTCAACTTCAAGATTTGCTCGATAAGGGTTTTATCCGTCCTAGTTCGTCACCATGGGGTGCACCGGTTTTATTTGTGAAGAAGAAGGATGGTTCCATGAGAATGTGTATCGATTACCGAGAGCTAAACAAGATGACAATTAAGAACCGATATCCTTTGCCAATGATAGATGATTTATTTGATCAACTTCAAGGAGCCGATTATTTCTCCAAGATTGATTTGAGATCGGGTTACCATCAAGTTCGTGTCAAAGAAGGTGATACCGAGAAGACGGCTTTTAGGACCCGTTATGGTCATTATGAATTTCTAGTTATGCCATTCGGTTTGACGAATGCCCCGGCTATTTTTATGGATCTCATGAATAGGGTTTGTAAACCTTTTCTCGATAAATTTCTCATAGTATTTATTGATGATATTCTTATTTTCTCCAAAACCGAAGAAGAACATGAAGACCATTTGAGGCAAACTCTAGAAGTGTTGAAACGGGAAAAATTGTATGCTAAATTCTCAAAATGTGAATTTTGGTTGCGGGAAGTGCAATTTCTTGGTCATGTAGTATCTCGAAGCGGGATAAAAGTTGACCCGTCTAAGATTGAAGCGGTGAAGAATTGGGAAGCACCGAAGACTCCAACCGAAGTTAGAAGCTTTCTTGGGTTAGCCGGTTATTACCGAAGGTTTATAGAAGATTTTTCTCGAGTGGCGGTCCCACTCACTAGGTTAACGAGAAAAGACGTGAAGTTTGATTGGGGGGAGAAGCAAGAGAGTGCTTTTGCCTTGTTAAAAGAAAAGTTGTGCAATGCACCGATCCTCACTCTACCCGACGGTATGGGAGATTTCGTGGTGTATAGCGACGCCTCGAATAAAGGTCTCGGTTGTGTTTTAATGCAACGAGGTAAAGTGATAGCTTATGCTTCAAGACAATTGAAGAATGCGGAAGAAAGGTATACAACTCACGATTTAGAGTTGGCGGCGATTATTTTCGCCTTGAAAATTTGGAGGCATTACTTGTATGGTACAAGGTGTATCTTGTACACGGATCACAAAAGTCTCAAGTATGTGTTCACACAAAAAGACTTGAATATGAGACAAAGAAGGTGGATCGAGTTGATTAGTGACTACGATTGTGAGATCGTTTATCACGAGGGAAAGGCTAATGTGGTAGCCGACGCCTTGAGTAGAAAAGTCTATGAAAAGCCGGTTAAGGCTAAGTTGATGCGGATTGATGTAGTGTGTAGCTTTATTGAAAGTATAAAAACCGCACAAGTGGAAGTGATGGGAAAAGACGAGTATAGACAAGAGAGGTTGGGAAAGAACCAAGTATTTGAAGAAAATGGTCAAGGGTTGAAAACCGTGAATGGGCGAATTTGGGTCCCGAAATTCGGTGGAAACCGAAAAGTGTTGTTGAATGATGCTCACAAGTCTAAGTATTCGATTCATCCCGGTAGTACAAAAACTTATCAAGACTTGAAGAAAATTTATTGGTGACCCGGGATGAAGTCGAGGGTAGCAAAGTACATATCAAAATGTGCCACGTGTGCACAAGTGAAAGCCGAGCACCAAGTGCCTTATGGTGTTGCACAATCGTTACAAGTGCCGGCCGGGAAATGGAATGACATCACAATGGATTTCATTGTTGGACTCCCAAAGACGAGTAGGAATCATGACGCCATATGGGTGATTGTTGATAGGTTAACGAAAAGTGCGTTATTCCTAGCCATTAGGGAAACCATGCCACTCGAGAAGTTGGCAAAATTGTATGTTGATGAAGTTGTCCGTTTGCATGGGGTACCATTGTCGATTGTGTCCGATCGGGATGCAAGGTTTACCTCGAGATTTTGGAGATCACTCCAAGAAGAGTTGGGAACTAAGTTGAGATTGAGCACGGCTTACCATCCGCAAACCGATGGTCAAAGAACGATCCAAACGGTTGAAGATATGTTGAGGTCGTGTGTATTAGATTTTGGCGGTAAATGGGATGAACATTTACCGTTAGTTGAATTTTCGTATAACAATAGTTACCACTCGACAATAAAGATGCCACCGTTTGAGGCATTGTATGGGAGAAAGTGTCGGACGCCTTCGTGTTGGTTAGAGGCGGGTGAGACGAAACTCACGGGTCCCGAGATTGTGAAAATAACAAATGAGAAAATTGGAATAATTCAAAGGAATATGAAAGTAGCACAAGACCGCCAAAGGAGTTATTCGGGTTTGAAAAAGCGACCATACGACTTGAATGTCGGTGATATGGTAATGTTGAAGGTGTCGCCTTGGAAGGGCGTGATGAGATTTGGAAAGAAGGGCAAATTGAGCCCAAGGTATGTAGGCCCGTTTAGGATCTTGAAACGGGTCGGCTTACAAGCATTTAAGTTAGAGCTTCCACCCGAGTTGCAAGGTGTCCATGACACCTTCCATGTTAGTAATTTGAAGAAATTTGTGGGTGAAGTGGAGAATATTATTCCACTCCAAGATTTGCGGGTCGATGCACCCAACCGGTTGATTGAAGAGCCCGAGGCCATATTGGAGGCCCAAACGAAGAAATTGAGAAACAAAGAGATTGAGCTAGTGTTGGTCAAGTGGAAGCATTCCCTTGGGCCAAATTTGACTTGGGAAGTCAAAGATGAGATGAAGAAACGCTACCCGGATTTTGTAGATTATGAGACGATTCCGAGGACGGAATCCTCTTAAGGGGTAGATAGTTGTAACGACCGTAATTTTACGTTTTTCATTTCGTGTAATTATTCGGGATTTATGTGAATTTTCATTATTTATGTTAGTTTACATTTCGGTTTGTGTTCTATCGAGTATTGGGATGTTTGGGACTTGGTGTAACCAAGTATGGGTCAAGACTTGGATGGAAACAAGTTTAAAAGGCAAGAAACTGACCCAGACAGACCTCGTGGCGCGAGGCAGTCGCGAGTCAGTCGCGAGTTCAAACAGCAAGATCAGATATCAGACGCGAGCAATTCGCGTCGAGCTCGCGTTTTGTTCGCGGCGTGAACTCGGCGCGAGCGGGGCGTGAAGTCGGGCTTCCTGCGGCGACCAAGAGGACATCCCGCGTCACCTCGCGGCGCGAGCCAAACGCGAGTGTGGCGCGAGGGCTGTCTGGAGTATATAAAGTAGTGTAGAAGCTAGGGCTCATAACACCTACGAACCCTAGACTTATAGCAGCCGTTTTTGAGAGCATTTGGGCGGTTTTTGGAGCTAAGGAGCTCAAATCTTCATCTTCTTGAAGGATTTAAGCATCAAGGGTAAGAATTCTTGCTTATTTCACTTAGTTACCTTCATTTTGAGCTTGGTATGGGTAACAATGGTGGTTTTGGGAACCCACCATATCATCTTTGGGGAAGATGAACTTTCATGAGTGTAAAACACTCCTTATGGACTTGTAATCAATGTGTACAAGTTAGATTTGTGATTGATGATGGAAAATCTTGAACTAGGGTTTGAGATTCCACCAAGTTGTATGAACTTGGTGGTTGGGAATGTTTAGATGGGCTACTTAGTAGCTAGTTATGGATTATAACTAGATTTTGTATTGATATTGATGTTAGGTCAAGAAGACCTTGAGATTGGAAGTACTTCCTCAATTTGGAAGTAAGGATTGTGTTGTTGAACACAATTGTTGGATAGCATTGCTAAGGTGAGTACATATGATATTCTCTGAGTACATAGTAAACCTTGTTTAAGAATTGAAATGATTGTAGAGTCTTTATTAGATAAATATTTTAATAAAGAAAAGAATGAATTGATAGAGTATGATTTAATTTAATTGAAATGAATTGAATTGTATTGTGAACTTGTTGTTTAGTTACCACTAGTATGATTGAGTTGTGATATGGGCTTGACCCAAGTTGATGATTTGTTATGTGGTAGCTAATCGATTGGATCCTAGATAACCCACACAAGTTGGGGGAGTTAGTGGCTACTACTTGGGGCGGTACCACCCTGCGCAAGAGTAGTATGTCGAGATATAGATAACCCGGAAACGGGGGAGTTTGAGATAACCCGGAAATCGGGGGAGCAAATAGATAACCCGGAAACGGGGGAGTTTACCTAGATAACCCACATCGGGGGAGTTGTTTCGGGGAGGCCCGTTACGTATGTGTTTGGCTTATGGCAAGCCTTAGAGATTGATTGTCTATGTGTAATTTGATAATTGTTAATTATTATTTTATTGCAAATTATTTTCTAACCGGGTCAAAAACCCATGTTTCTCGCGAGACAATATATGTCTCACGTACTACGTTTATTTTGACTATGTACTCAGGTTCGGGAGCAAAAGATTAGGCGGCCCGTAGTTAGCATTTGGATGGATTAGCTCGGTGTACTTATTTAATTCCCTAGACTATAGTTTTGATATATTTGTAACACCGGTTTTGATACTTACTAATTATTCCAAATATTTTAGTTAAACCATATTTTTATGTTCGGTTTGTAAAGACTTAAACCTTTGTTTTAAAAGTTTTAATTTGGGTTGAAAATCGGTGTGTTACACTCGAGCTCGATACTCGTTTATAATTCCATATTTTTTAAAATGAACCAATTTAAAAACTCGAAAAGCTCATTAATTACTCGACTCGTTGATATCCGTATATAATATATATGTATATTCTTGTACTTATTGTATTAACACTTGTACTTATTAATTACTCGGATCGTTAGGATCGACTCGTTAAGATTGTCTGGCTCGTTCGGCTCGAGACTAAACGAGCTATCGAACGAGCCGAGTCGAGTATCAAATTATTAGGCTCGGCTCGTGAGATTAATCGAGTATTGTTTTATGTTTGAGCTCGACTCGTGATCGAAGTAGTATAGGCTCGAGCTCGATATAAACGTGCTCGAGCTCGAGTAGCTCGTTAAAAGCTCGACTCGTTATCACCCCTATTTACAACTATAGAAAAGTACTAATAATTTAGTGGTAAATGTATTTGTCCCCAATCTTAAGGTTGAAGGTTCAAGTTCCATAGTGGACATAAGTGAATTTATTAGTAAATTATGATTGACGTTCAATAAAAAAAACATTTACAACTATAAGATGTTTACAACCCAAGGCTTTGTAGCATAGTGGTATTGGTGTAAATTATAAGGTATTGCCTATGAGGTCATGGGTTCAAGTCCCGCTATTTGCAAATGAGTAAATTACGTACCATTAAAAAAAAAGATGTTTGCAAACTTTGCTAATCCAAGCCGGGTTTATATAGATTCTGAACTGTGGAAACTAGGGATAAGAATTAACTAAGGATGATCACGATACATTATTGGTACTGAATTGGTATCGAAATGGAGGTATCGAGTTTTCTTGCGTTCTAAAACTAGATATCGAGTTCCTCTAGACGGTATAATATAAAGCTCTCGATATTCAGAGGATATTCAGACTCAGAAAAGGTTGAGTCAAAATTTTCTAATAGTAAAGATGTAAGATGTAATGTGTTGCGTATGACTTATAGGTCACGTGTTTAAGTCCGTTGATGACAAATAGAATAGATTAGGTGTCGTTCAAATTATTTTTCTTTTTAACAATAACACTATTCTTGATTATGTTAAACGATATGCGTTTCCTTATGTGGTGCCCCAGATTTGAGGGCATTCCTTAATATCTTTTTGTCTTGTTAGCGTTTTTTATTCTTGCTCTCCTTTCTTTTAATTAGTTCTCTTTTGTTAATCTTTGTTTAATATGATTTTAGTCTATCTAAAAATAAAAATAAGATCATAGCTTTTGACCCTTGACTACAAGCCACGTGCGTGGTCTCTTTTTCCCTCGATGACTGGCCGGGGTGGCCGCACGTGCACCCTCTTTCACATGTATCTAAACGTTAATTAATTGCCTTTGCACTTCATTTCACACATTGGTTACACCAAATCCATGCTTAAATCTTTAGCTATATGCAAGTCGTTAACATATTATATATACTAATGTTATAACATATTTTATGATGTAAGTTCGAAAGATATTGATTAATATATGGTTTTATGTCGGTATGAATGGTAATCAGGTTGAGTTATAAACTTTGGTTATAAAACCAACCTTAACTCGTGTATTTAAATTATGGTAACTTAGATCTGACTTATCTGACCTGTATAACTTAACAGATTAAACGGGTCAGAACCAGATTGGCGAGATAGAAAATTACAAATATACCCAAATACAATGGTAATCGTGAAGAGCTGAAATGTCAAGAATTATTCTAGACAGGGTTATGAGATTTTATAGAATATTTACATTTTTTTATTAAATAACTACACTTTATAAAGCTAAATGGGTTGACATGTTTATATATAACTGAATTCAAAATAAATGGGTTTTGTAACGACCCGAATTTTTGAGAATTTAATATATTAAGTATTTAGGTGAATATGCAATTTATATATTTATATTTTGACCAATTTAGACAACATGATAGTTAATGGTAGCTTTGATTATGTTTATAAGTCCTTATGATCGTTGGAATCGGAAACGGGTCGAACCTAGTTAGTAAACGAGAAGGAAAAGCGAAATAAGTCTACCTGACAGACTTCGTGTCCGCAAAGTGAAGCTCGCAACACGAACCAGTGACGGAGATTTGGGCAGCAAGTTTACTCAAAAATTCGAGTCGTTACAAATTGACAAGTATCAGGCTTTTGGCCCAAAATTATGACTTTTCCAAGTCAAAGTCCATACTCAAATTAACTAACTCAACTTTTACACTTTTAACAAACGGGTCAAAAGCCCAATACTTTCATTAAATCTTCTAATCATACAATTATCATTTTATTTATTTCAACATACATCACAATTGAGATTCATATACTCAAAGTTAGCTTCAATTTAAGCCAATAATTAATTACTTGCATATTTTACCCAAATGGATCAAAATGGTAAAAACCAACTCAAGATTAACATGTTAGTACACCTACAATTACCATTTATAATCTATTAGTGACACCAATTTGACTTTGACCTCTACATTGGTCAAAGTCAACAATTCAAGTTCGACAATTTCTTGTCCTGCATTAAATTACCCAATTTATCATATAACAACAAATATCATCTCTAATATGTCAAATCGACTCGAAACAACAATATTGAACATGAAGTTTCACAATTTTGATTAGCTAGTTACCAAAAGGTTCAAAACTATTTCAACCAAAATCATGTCTAAATATTTATTCTATAAGTATGTCAAGACCCAAGATATGACAACTTTATAATTAGCTAGTTATTTTATATATGGGACAAAATCCAATTTTATAATAATTATCAATATTAATTAATTAGTAATCAAACGGGTCTAAATTCAAGAACTGGCTTATAATACTTCTTTTACATCCAAACACACATTTCATTTAGTAAAAACCATCAATTCATCTAAAAAACAATTACAACAATACTTAACATTTCAACATGCTAATTTAAACTAAGAACATGCATCTTTGAGCACCTAGTCTTATTATATCAGTTTGAAAACTTTTACAATTATCCAATTTATGGCAATGTTTATCAATTCAAAACCTAATTAAGCATACATGATAATTAACATCTTTATTGAACTAATTTAACCTAAATTAACATTTAAAAACACAAATTACCATTTCATACTTTTAAGGTTCAAATCATCTTCTCCAACATGATTAGTTTAAGTCTAACATTGACAATTAGCCAAACACTATCTAAAGCTAGTAATTTCACCAAATCAAACAACAATTCAATATAAATATAAATTATCATACTCAACATTAGCACTCCAACATGTTTCTTTAACATAAGAGCACAACAATTATAAATAAAACTTGAATTTTAAGAATTAGAGCAAACACCCATCTTTTCTAAAATTACCTACAGTGGTGGTTTCATAAACTATCATCAATTTGTAATAAACTCTTAGAATCCAAACGAATTGAAAGAGACGATAGCAAATCAGGAATTCAATATTAAGAATAAAATTGTAAATAGTGCTTAGAAATCAATAGTCAAACGATTACAGGCGTAGAGAGAGAATCACAAACTTGCAAATCAAAACATAGAAACTAATTACAGTTCCTATCTGTTAGTTACGACCTAACGAATTCTGTTACCAATCACGTGAGCGGCACATGCTTCATTAAGTTGTTATAAGACCGTTGACTAAGTGACACGTGACAATCCATCCTTCTTAAACCTCCGATCTTCAAGAGTCAACATCAAAATTGGGGAAACGTTGCATGAGCTCCCTACGAATCTCCCAAGTCGCATCTTCAACCGATCCATTCATCCATTGAACAAGCACATAAATTTCACCTCGTTGACCTTTCTTCACCATCTTCCTATCCACAACTTTCAAAGGTTCAACAGAAACTAACCCTTCCACATTGCAATGAGGAAACTGACCCATTTGCGTAACTGCACTTTTACACCGGGTGTACTTGATTAGTATCCGGTAATTGTAACCTGTACGCCACCGACCCAATTCGCTCCAAAACTTGAAACGGACTTGGAAGAAAGCTTATGTTGTTGACTGGACCGAATGGTAATTGGGCTGCAACTTTAAGTAAACCCATGCACCAACCACAAATTCTCTCTCAGATCATTTCCTATCGGCCATCACCTTCTGCCTGTCTTGAGCCCTTCTTAAATGGAATTTAAGCATACTGATAGCTTGTAAAGAACGATCCACCAAATCAACTGGACTATAACCTGAAACATAGACATTATGCAATGGAGGTGGCTGGCCATAAACCACCTCAAAAGGGGTAATTCTAATTGAAGAATGGCAGTTGATATTCTGCCAGTGACAACCAACTCATCCACTTCTTCGGTTGCTCCCATGTCATACATCTCAAATAACCTTCCAAACACTTATGCCTCAGTTTGGCCATCTATAAGTATTCCAGGAATTCACCACTTGATCAAACAAATCAGTTGAGGAATCTGTCAACATTAAAGATGCTAATTCTCCCATATTATTGAGTCTAGATAAAGCATCAGCTGCAGTATTTTCAATTCCCTTCTTATAAGTGATCTCATAATCAAACCCTAACAATTTACGTAACCAATTAGACTGAAATGGAGTAGTGATTCTTTGATCCAATAGGTATTTAAGACTGAAATGATCAGTCCTAATTTTAAAATGCTTATCTAATAAGTAGCCTCTCCACATATCCAAGGCCATAATCACAGTCCTTCTCATATGTAGACATGGATTGATGTTTAGGAGCCAAAGATTTGCTTAAATAAGCAATAGGATGACCCTGTTGTTGCAGCACAGCTCCAATTCCAACCCCTGAAGCATCAGTCATGACTGTAAATTCTTCTTGGAAATTAGATAACCTCAAAACTGGAGCTTTTAACATAGCTTCTTTAAGCTGGTCAAATGAACTATGAGCCTCTTGATTCCAATTAAAAGAGTTCTTTTTAAGCAGGGATGTGAGTGGTTTGCTAATAATAGCAAAATTTTGTATAAAGCTCTTATAATATCCAGTCAAACCCTCTGAGTTGTTTGATATTGACTGGAGTAGGCCATTGCTGCATTATTTTAATCTTTTCTGGATCAGTAGAAACTCCCTCATCTGAAATTACATGACCTAAATATTCCACCTTATTAGTACCAAATACACATTTACTGCGTTTGGCAAACAAGGTGTGAGCTCTCATTGTCAACAAAATCTCTCTGAGATGGAAAATATGATCAGAATAAGTAGCACTGTACACCAATATATCATCAAAGAACACTAGGGAAGATTTTCTTAAGAACGGCTTGAAAACATCATTCATAAGAGCCTGAAAAGTTGAAGGAGCATTGGTGAGGCCAAAAGGCATCACAAGGAATTCATAATGGCCTTCATGTGTTTTAAAGGCTGTTTTAGGGATATCATCATCAAACATCCGGATTTGATGATATCCAGATCTTAAATCCAACTTAGAAAAAAGTTTGAAACCGTGCAGCTCATCCATCAATTCCTCAATGATAGGAATTGGAAACTTATCTTTGACAATTTGTTTATTCAACTGCCTATAGTCAATACACATTCTCCTGGAACCATCTTTTTTTTTAACCATCACGATAGGTGATGTAAAAGGACTGTTACTCTGCCTTATCACTCCAGATTCTAACAGTTCATTGACCATCAACTCAATAGCATCCTTTTGGGAAGGAGGATGTCTATATGGTTTGATATTAATAGGATCTGAATCTGATTTTATGGGAATTTTGTGATCATATGTTCTATTTGGGGGTAATGTTGTAGGTACAGCAAATACATCTTCATATTCTGTTAGTAATTGCTGTAACTCAGTAGGTATCCCTGAAGCCTCATCTGTTTGACCATCATTGACTTCCATAGTCAAGCAAGTGGTAGGGTAAACACAGAGCATGGAAGTCAACTCTGCAGCCTGTTGTGATGTTTCTTTTATGAGTTGTTTACAGCCTGTTTGGTACCTCTAAGAGCCACCTTTCAGTTTTGATAAATGAATTCCATCCTTAATTCATGGAAATTCCATTTGATATCTCCCAATGTCACCAACCATTGTATTCCCAACACCATTTCACATCCACCCAATGGCAATAACATGACATTGGAATTAAAAGTTTCCCCTCGTAATTTCCATCCAAAACTCTTACATTCATACACACTAGTTACTATTCCCATCTGCCATTGACACTTGTAATGGTGCAGTGCTTTTAAGGACACACCCTAACTTCTTTGCAGTGTGTATGTCAAGGAAGTTATGTGTATTTCCTGAATCAATCAATATATGAATAATCGGCTTCCCTACATGACCTTTAATTCTCATTGTAATGTAATTGTGCAGACCAATAAGTGCATTTAATTAGATTTGAGGACAATTTTCATTTTCAACAGTATTATTTCCATTATCATCACAATTATTAATATCATGATCAATAGGTATTTCCCCAGGCAATATTTCTAATGAAAATAATTTTCCATCACACTTATGACCTGGACTATACTTTTGATCACATTAAATACATAAGTTCTTTGCTCTTTTTTCAGCAAATTCTTGTTGACTTAATCTTCTAGGTACAACAGATTTTGTTGCACTAGGTTTACTGGCATTAGTTACAGGAACTGGTGTAGCTAATAATGGAGGATTGACAGCTGAGTTTGTATTTTTGAATGTACCTTTAGCATAAGTTGTATTGGATATGCACAACTTTCTAGCAGTATTAGTTTCTTCCTGTAATTGTGCCAAACAATATGCATCCAACAGAGTTTGTGGTTTGGACATTCATACCACCATTTCAATTTCCTTCTGTAAACCAGCCACAAACAGACTGATAGCTTGTGTATCATTCAATTCAACCTTATTGAGCAGTAAATCAAATGCATCCTGATACTCCTTAATTGTTCCAGTTTGCCTCAAATTCTTCAGATCTGATAACGGATCATCATAAGCAACACCAAATCGTTTAGTGATTTCCGTCTCATAAGTCTCCCAAGGAACACCACTACCATACGATTTCATGAATTGTTCATGCCAGGCTAAAGCTCGATCATATAAATGAATTGATACTAAATCAATTTTATCATCTTCATTAATGTGATCGATTTTAAAAAACCTGTTAACTCGATATAGCCAACCTTTGACATCGTCTCCGGAGAATTTAGGAAATTCAACTTTGGACAATCGACCGTATTGCAGCGGAAAACCTGTATTTCCTCCGCCATTTGATCTGCTGGTGCCAATTCTGGTAATCTTCTGAAATTCGCCGGCCAAAAACTCATGCCGGTAACTAATTCCATTAATCGAATTATGAACTGCTGCTAACGACTCCGTAACAGTACTTTGAACAGCAATCGGAACGGATTCGGCAATTGAAGTTTGAACAGCTTGTACGACCGCTCTGTGATGAATTGCTTCAAGTTCTCATCTATGGAAGTTCCTGTCGTTGATGTCACCATTATTGATCAACAATTTCGATTATAGCCATGAAATTTCTCTGATACCAATTGTAACAGACTCTTAGAATCCAAACGAACTGAAAGAGATAATAGCAAATCAGGAATTCAATATTAAGAATAGAATTTGAAATAGTGCTTACAAATCAATAGTCAAACGATTACAGGCTAGAGAGAGAATCACAAACTTGCAAATCAAAACATAGAAACTAATTACAGTTCCTATCTGTTATTTATGACCTAACGAATTCTGTTATCAATCACGTGAGCAGAACATGCTTCATTAAGTTGTTATAAGACCGTTGACTTAATGACACGTGACACAATTCAAGGTTTCTTCTATCAATTAATTATATACACATTAATCCTAATAAACATAAGGAAACCTCTAGGGTTCATCAATTAGACATTTTAACAAGAAATCCATAGAATTATAAAACCCTAGTCAATCATATAACTTAAAATTTCAAGAACAAGGAACAAGGGATGTTAACCTACCTTTTTCTTGAACAAAATCGAGATTAGAAGCTGAAAATTAGAAGATCTCAAGCTTGATTAGGAGAGAAAATGAAGAAACGTAATTTCTTTGGTGTGTGTGTGTGTTTTACGATCAAAGAGGGAGGGGGAAAAGACAACGTGTCTGCAAAGTTCAAACACCTCCTCTCTCACGTATACAAAAAAAATATGGGTAATGATTTTGGAACCAGATAAATTATTTCAAATAACACAATTACTACTTTACAGTATTTATACAATATTCTTTAAATATTATACGGTGTGGTATATGAACTAATTTGTGTGGTTCTAAAATCACTACACTAAAAATATGGATCCAATTTTCACTAAATACAGTACAACAATACTGACCATCAAATTTAACGCAGATCAATTAAACAATCTAATTAACACTGTTTCAGACAACGAAGATATATTTCGGACCTTGGTCCAAAATCGAATTCAGTTATATAAAATCATTATAATACAAAAACATGTCAGTTTTACTAATATTTTAAGCTCATGGTTAAAATACAATTTATTTAAACAATTCAATTCAAATTAAATTAAATTAAATTAAATTTATACTTCCTCCGATCTAAAATAAGCAAGGTTCTAAAAGGCGTGCCATGGCGGCGCCAAGGCGTGAGGCGCGACGTCGACGTTACGAAACAGACCATGGCGGTTGGGCTAGGCGTGGCGTGAGATAAGGCGCGCCTTATGACGAGGTTTTTTGAAGGCGGCTGTGAAAAATGAATTTTTTTTTTTAAAAAATGGTAAAATATATAATTATAAATTTAGATATAATATTTTTTATGAGCTTTATATATGAATTGTTATATAAATCAATAGATCTATAAAAAAAATTTAATTTAATATACTTATAAATATAAATTATATAAAAATTTTGCCGCCTTAAATCACGCATTGAAAAACGTCATAGCCCGCCATGGCTCGCCTTGGCTGAGGCTTGATGGTGCCGCCACGCCACGCCTTACGCTTTCTAGAACCTTGAAAATAAGTGATACCCTTTCTATATTTGGGTGTATCAAAATAAGTGATACACTTTGAAAACTTGCCTTATTTGGTAAAAAATAGTGGGACTCACACCCACTAACTATCTACTTTAATAAAATGTAATGACATCTTTACCCTTACTTTTACTTTTAAACATCATTAATCTCACTTTATTCCAAATTTGTGGGACTCATTCCCCACGAACCATCCAATTAATCTAATTTAATTATCATTATCATATTTTACCTCAAAAACCGTGAAACCAACAATGTATCACTTATTTTAAATTGGAGGAAGTATAGTAGTATTAGATATTATGTATCACTTACTGAAAATAATAAAAATAATAGGCCGTGTCTCGAAGTATTACACTGGCCTTAAATGATTGACTAATGGGATTATTATGAAAAGAGGTTCGATTGCACTTTTTCTTCAAAATTAAAAATTAAACATTTTGCATTTTTTTTTTTTAACCATGGTTAACCATTTCATTGGATAAAAAATAAGACACCCACAATTTTAACAAATATCAACCATTTTCGTTCAATATGGTTAACAACCTACTTCATCTGCTACTAGAGAAAGTGGGTTCTAAATATTTTGGTTACAAATTATCTAAATCCACTCTGTTGACGAGATATGCATGTTTTTACTTTTAATAACAAAAAAGTATTTTTATACCATTTAGTGTAAATTATAGAAATTTTCTCAGTGATGTACCTGGTTTTATGTTTTTGTCCCTATATTTTATTTTTCCAGCTTTTTATCCATTTATAATTTGAAATTCTGATTTTTGTCCTTCCGTACAAATTTAGAGGGGTCGTTTGATAGTTGCTAATTGAGTCAGAAACGGATTGAGTCAGAACTTCTAATTGAATCCGTGCGTTTGATTAGATTGCTAATTCAAAGTAATCCCAAACAGTTTCCCCAAATAGTTTTAATTTCAATTTTATACTTAAAAAAAAAATCATATCAATCAAGCTTCCTATTATTTCAATTACTATATGAAACAATCAATCAATCGGTTCATACCCAACCTGAACATATACATAATTTACCATAAAGTTAATAGAAGTGAAATGTCATATTTTTTTTAATTAATTACACTATCATCTTTTTAATTCAAAATAACAGAAGTAGATTCAACAAGTAATCAAGAAAGATCGAACAAAGAAGCTTAAAATGGGTGTAATCTTCAAGAACAAAAAAAGCCCTAATCGTGGCCGGGGTTTTCAGCGACAAACCCGAGCAAGATGATGAATAGTGGCGTGGTGCAGCCTCGGCGGAGGGAGGAAGGGATGAAGAGCTGTCGGCGGCGGAGGAAGGAGAAGATAAACCCTCCTTGTGGAATGTGGCGTAAAGGAGCTCAGCTGTTAACTACGTGTTTCAGATATGTGATACTTGAAATGTATCTCAATCATTTTGCTTAAAAAAATCAACCTTATGTTTATACCATAATCCTATAGCCAACAACGACAGAAAATACAATTTTTTCACAACAAAATTCTTAATATACTTGTAATTCATTCTGTATAACATACGTAGTATATGCTTATAAAAAGTCTGGAATCGTATTATACATTGCATTAGTAAACCGAACAACCTTGAACTTTTTTTACAAAATCTCACAAACTACCACTGTTTGATGCGGTTAATTTCTTATGAGGGTTTATACACGACATAATCGACGGCTTTTGCTTCTTTGATTTGATTCCAAAGATAAACGATCGTAACGGAACATGTGGTCGATTTGATACCCGTGGTTGTTGGTTCGGGTCAGAAATCCCAAACTCCTCCTCTAACTGTCTTAAAGTCTTCTCTGTTCTGACTTGCAATGCAGCAACATGGTCTAACCCTGCTTCAAGTTCTTGGTCAACTTTGGTGTTCTCTTGTTGCATGTTTAACACCTCACCTTGAAACTTTGCAGCTTGATGTGTGCTAAACTTGATTTCTTCCTCTTCAACTCCTTCCCTCAAAGCTCTTGTTATGTCCTCTTGGATGTCGGATATCGATTTGCATCTCCTTTCTAATTCGTTCTTTAATAACACGCTTTGTTGTAACCATATCGTAAGCTCGTTTTGTATCTCTTTAATGTGTTTGTATATCGCGCTAATATCTGATCTTATGTTTGATTTAGCCTCGGTACTTGCTTTACCTTTCACTTTTATAATCTCGTGTTCTAGATCTTCTACTTCCGTCTTGAATTTTTGTACTTGATGGAACGTGGAGCTGAATCGCAGCCAGAAATCAAGATTCTCGTCAAGTATTGCATCGATGTTGGTTCTTAGTTTTTGTTCAATCTCTGACAATGGTTCAGATTTGTCCATTAAGATAGACTTTATGTCATTGTTCTCGTTCATTTGTTCTTGTTTATCCTCTAACACATCATCTTCTTGGATAAGTTTGAGTTTTTGTTTCATTTGTTGAATTTCGGTGTCCCTTTTTGCTAGCAATGTTTTGAGTTCTCGTACTTGAAACTTCATTTCAACAACGGTTCCTTGGTTTTTTTGCTCTTCGTCGGCAAGTTCTTTTTTTGCAGCTTTGTACTTCCTCAAGATAGTAGTATACTCTTGTAAAAGAACCTTTTCTTTGTCATCTAAACCACCCAACAACATTTCTTGCCAATCTGTCTCCTCTTTTGGCTCTTCTTCTGGTTTTTTAGGCATAAGAACACCATTAATAGCAACAAAATCTCTTGTATCTTCTCTTTTCTCCTCGATCACAAGCTTTATTGTTTCGTTGGTGATCTTCACACCATCATCTTCCGTGCAACAGACTTCTTTGTCTTCCACTTGTTCTTTTGACGTTGAGTTTACGGGCAGGCCTATGTCGTACCCTAAAAAACAAATTTGACACCAACCAAAATCGTTACACTATAATGTGAAGGAAAGGTAAAACTTATAAGTTGTTGTATAAAACTTGCATATCTTGAAAAATTGCAATGATGGTGGATACTCTAGCATATTTTGGGGTGTTTTATGAGTTTTTTTTAAGAATAATACTCTCTGCTTACAAACTTTCAGACCTGCTTTAGCGTATGTGACAATAAGTATACTCCATGAAGCCAAATTTCTGTGAGGCATTTCATCGAATAGTTTGTGTGCGTCCAACAAACTTGCACAGTTCAAGAACACAGTTTTGGATGAAAACTTGTACATGTAATAATCCGGGCTCCGCGGACCCGAAATCCTTGACGCAGGCATGGAGTGGGGATCCCCGGGAGCATTATTTTTTGAAAAAATGGCATTATTTATGAAAGTTTGTAGGCAAAGAGCATTCATTATTTTTGAAAAAAACTGTGTGTTTTATACTTTTATAATGTAAAAAAAGTTCAAATTTGTTGTAATAGCTCTTACCCTTGATCATCTCTTCGCCAGGTTCGGTTAGTTTGACCTCGTCATCTACCTTCGCATTATGCAGGTTCTGGGATAGATGGTCAACGTGGCAACGGGCTTCAGTAAACTGCATCTCGAGGTTGTTAATTTGATTATCAACGTTCATGTGCAAATCTTGTACTCCGTTCAGTTTTTCCTCCATGTCTTTGAAAGTTTTACCCAAATCATCCGTTCCATTAATGACCGAGTGATTGTCTTCCAGATCACGAATTTGCGACTGAAGATCATCCGTCTCTATCCTTAATCTGTCGATAAGCGCAGTTTGTGACGAAACCAATGTTTCTAAGCTAATCACCGTGTTCACAAGCTTGTCAATCGTATCAGCCATTTCTGAAACTGTCCAAGTTTTACTCGATAGGTCTTCTAGGGTTTCCTTTATCTTTTCTTGTAGCTCGACTTCATTTGTGTAACTCTTTTCGGAAACTTTATGTTGTTCTTCGACATTATATCTTTCTTGTACGTACTCGTGTTTGATCGACTCAAATTTCTCTTTTGCGTTTTGGATCCTCGTGTGCTCCAATCGGGCATCTTGGCTCGACTTCTCGTGTTTTTCTTGTAACTTAGCCAAACTCTCTTCACATGACTTCAATGCGGCTTCCGCCATTATCGCACGAGCATCATCGTCTTCAATACTTTTCGATACCTTAAACTCATCTTGTAAATCACACACTCGTTCTTGCATTTCAACGATCTTGTTCTCGGTTTCCCTAAACTTTGCAAGCCCGTTTTCGTACGCA
Source organism: Calendula officinalis (assembly GCA_963853835.1). Taxonomy (NCBI): domain Eukaryota; kingdom Viridiplantae; phylum Streptophyta; class Magnoliopsida; order Asterales; family Asteraceae; genus Calendula; species Calendula officinalis. Next base: position 13,899,388 of record OY970823.1, read on the forward strand.
CTCTTGGTGTACTCCTTTATAGTTTGCATAGAAAGAATGTCTTTTTGAAGCTTATCGATCTCTTCAATCGCCTCTTCTTCGGTTAAACCGGATTTCAGAACATGATCAATACCATCTCCTTTGGTTGGCTTCTTGGGATGGTTTTTGTTTGGACCATTAGTTAGGAAACTTTTTAAGTCCTTACTTTCTGGGGCCTTGGGTGGTTGTGGGCCTATGCTTTTGGGGATTTTGACACCATTGTTATGATCATTATCGTCATCGTCAGAATCCGTGTCATATGGGAGTTGATCGGGGAAAACGGAAGCGATTGTGGTGTTTGCTTTTTGTAAATCGGTTGAGAGTTTATCGTATCTTTCGGCTAATGCTCGGTAAGCACGCACACTTTCTTCGATGAAGGCTATGAGTTCGGGCCGGTGCCTGTAATACATTTCGGCCCTCTTGGCAAAGGAATCGCCATCTTTTTGAACGAGGTTTAGGGCATTGGCCACCTTTTCTTCCATATCTACAAATCCACAACATTTTCATAAATTAGTTTAATCTCTAGCTAACTTGCTAGATCTTGTGTTTTAAGGTCTTTATATATAAACGCCAGCTGTGTTATGAGAAATGGTATTGGTGTATGATATTTGTGTTTATTCATTTGATAAAGACAAATGTCAAAATCAAAATATGATATGTGAAAATAAAATTAATAGATTAATCATGTTATCTTGAGTGAATATGAAATAACATAAATAGTAGACATTAATGATTTAATTCTATATCTCGTACGATATTGGGCTAACTAGGCCTTAATTGGCTGGTGGGATGACAGCAAAAGAATAATTTTACCCACTTTTTGGGTGGCTTGTTAAGGAGGGTGTCTCTTTTGTTTTTTACTAGCATAATGTACTAATTCAAACATTCAATTAATTAATAGCTTGTTTATTTTTACTATGTATAAAACATTTTGAAAGTTTCAAAAATCAGCAATATACTTATCTTTATTACATATAAAATATTTTCAAAAACTAGAAAAATATCTAATTTTCAGTTAATAAATTTGCTATTAAGGGAAATATTTGTAGTTTGAAAAAATTGACTTCCACAAAACTTAATTTTGTGATCTTTATATTATTAGAAATGACTGTAACTGATCTACTATGTCAGAAATTGATTACTTTGACTTACTAATGTAGTATGTTATCTTATTAATCTTTACACACATATTATTATATTAAGGGACGAGCTATTTACAGAACCTATTTTTTGCGTACAACCAAACAGAACTCATCTAAGAATATTAGAATTTAGTAAAAAAAATATGCAAAACAATAACATTTAACAAAATCAAACATAAACTTTAAGAAAAACATCAAAAATACTGAAAAACATATATGTTCAAATAATGCAAAAATAACACTTATGTATATATACATGAAAACATACATGCACAAAAACATATATGTATTCGTGCATGAATAACATACATGCATGGGGGTCCCTCGTTAAATCACTTCATGTATCTTCCATGATCATTTCATTTTGAAATTCAATGGTCTAGATTGAGTTCTGCGGGTTCTGTAGCCTAAAATGGGTTCTGTAACTAGCCCTTCACATTATATTAACTACCACCTAGCTACCACCACCATCACTATGCTCCACCGCCCTCAACAATCACTATTGATGTCACCCATCATAATTTCTAACGCCTCAACAATTACTATCCCCACAATAAAATATAGTTACATGATATTCGTCACGACATTACACTTGCAAGTTATTTATAAGTCATAAGCTACTTAAAATAGATAAAGTTTAAGCCCAATTTAATAAACTAACACAAACACGCACCCCTTTAGTAGTTTTAGTGTTCGTTTAAACAGGTGTAGATCCACGATATTTAACCAGGATATATACTACCGTAAATGCTCTGAAAAATATACTTTTATTATTTTCTTTCATTACAAAATTATGTGATAAAGTATACAATTACATGTTATTATTTTTAACGGAATTATGTGATCAAAATCAATTGGCCACCAAAGATAGCCTTTGGAGTTTTCCTTCAAAAGATCTTGAGTTCAAGATTTATTGAAGGTATTTATTGTAGATAAAAAAGGTGGTGGAGTTTATTCCAAGAAAAAAAAGATATGTTCGAGGAAGACATACTACTCACTAGGATGTCACTGCATGACTCTGTAACAACCGTAATTTTACGTTTGTATTATCGTATAATTTATTCGGGATTTATGTGAATTGCGTTATTTATATTAGTTTATGTTTCGAGTTGTGTTTTATCGAGTGTTTGAATGTTTGGGACTTGGTGTAACCAAGTATGGGTCAAAACTTGGATGTAAACAAGTTTAAAGGCCAAGAATCTGCCTGGTTCAGCCCTCGCGGAGCGAGCCTGGTGCGAGCCAGACGCGAGGTGAAACAGAGAGTTCAGAGCCCATACGCGAGAGGCTCGCGCCGAGCCCGAGCCGAGGTTCACGTCGAGCTCGCGGCGCGAGCGAAACGCGAGCGGGGCGCGAGGGGCTGCTTCGAGCGGCGACCAGATGGAGAACCCGCGTCACCTCGCGGCGCGAGCGGGACGCGAGCGGGGCGCGAAGACCGTCTGAACTATAAAAAGTTGTGTGAAGGCTAGGGCTCATAACACCTACGAACCCTAGAGCTATAACAGCCGTTTTTGAGAGCTTTTGGTTGTTTTTTGGAGCTAAGGAGCTCAAATCTTCATCATATTGAAGGATTCAAGCATCAAGGGTAAGATTTCTTGATCATCTTGCTTAGTTACCTTGATTTTGAGCTTAATATGAGTAACAATGGTGGTTTTGGGAACCAACCATATCATCTTTGGGGAAGATGAACTATCATGAGTGTACAACACTCCTTGTAGACTTGTAATCAATGTGTAGAAGTTAGATTTGGGATTTATGATGGAAATCTTGAACTAGGGTTTGAGATTCCACCAAGTTGTATGAACTTAGTGGTTGAGAATGTTTGGACGGATTGATTAGTAGCTAGTTATGGATTATAACTAGGTTTTGTGATGATATTGATGTTAGGTCAAGAAGACCTTGTGATTGGAAGTACTTCCTTGATTTGGAAGTAGAGATTGTGTTGTTGAACACAAGTGTTGGGATAGCTTTGCTAAGGTGAGTACATGTGATCTTTCTGAGTACATAGTAAACCATGTTTTATGAATTGAAATGATTTTAGAGTCTTTATTAGATAAATGTTTTAATAAAGAAAAGATTAAACTGATAGAGTATGAATTTAATTGAAGTGAATTGAATTGAATTGTAAATTGATTTGTTTAGTTACCACTAGTATGATTGAGTTGTGATATGGGGCTTTGGCCCAAGTTGATGATTTGTTATGTGGTAGCTAATCAATTGGATCCTAGATAACCCACACAAGTTGGGGGAGTTAGTGACACCTACTTGAGGCGGTACCACCCTGCACAAGAGTAGTGTGTCGAGAAATAGATAACCCGGAAAGAGGGGGAGTTTGAGATAACCCGGAAATCGCGGGAGCAAATAGATAACCCGGAAATGGGGGAGTTTACCTAGTTAACCCATATCGGGGGAGTTGTTTCGGGGAGACCCGTTACGTATGTGATTGGCTTATGGCAAGCCTTAGAGAATGTTTGACTATGTGCTATTTGATAATTATTTAATTATTATTTTATTGCAAATATTTTCTAACCGGGTCTAAAACCCATGTTTCTCACGAGATAATCTTGTCTCACGTACTACGTTTATTTTGGCTATGTACTCAGGTTCGGGAGCTAAGGATTAGGCGGCCCGTAGTTAGCATTTGGAAGTGATTAGCTCGGTGTACTTATTTAATTCCCTAGACTATGGTTTCGATATTATTGTAACACCGATTTTTGAAACTTATTGATTACTCCAAATGTTTTATTTAAACTATATTTTTTGGGATACTCGGTTTGTAAAGACTTATATTTTTATATTTAAAAGTTTTAAATTTAGTTGAAAAATTGGTGTGTTACATACTCGAACCACTAACTAACTTATTGTTTAAATTTTTTTATCTTGACCACAAAAATTACTTTCAAATATCAGAATATACATTTGTGATATATACAACATATGATGCTTGTAATGATATCTGTAGAATTAAAACCACCTCCTTTTTTCACAATGGCATCACTAATTAAGGCTTGTAACCAATCATGTCCAAATAAGTCCAAACAGATAACTCTGGACCATATACTATAACTTTGATCATGTGGAAAAAAAAAGGTAGACTGACATTATTATAAATGAAAGTAAAGTCTTGTTGTAAGGAATATGTAAATGGCTAAAAGAAGCGAAAGAAAGCCGTAAATTAGGTACCTTGAAGGCTTTGCTCGAGCCATTTGGACTGCTTGGTTCGAATGTGACTAGCCCACCACCACGAATATGCATTGCTTGCCGCCCTCTGTAACATCTCCTATCGCCTTCGTCTTCTTTCTTTTCCTCTTTCTTGGTTACTTTATTCCTTGATCTCGACTTCTTCGTATTGATCCCGGAAAAACCAACGTGTAATTCTTCTATTTCAATCGTGTTCGGTCAACTTGATTTGAAAGATCATATATGAGTATAAGTACATAAAGGGAGAAGAAAAGAAAAGAAGTTTTATTTAGAATGATGAGTTGGTTGTTTTGAGACAGATCGAAGAGAAAGAATAAGAAAAGTGGTGGTGGGGATGAAAGTGAAGGGTATCTTGTAGAAAATTAAAGTAATAATATAGTATGAGATTTAGTAGCCTCAATGAGTGCATTATCTTTGACACGCGATGTTTGGAAAACTTATTTAAAGGCTTTTGAGTTTATAAATAACCTCAAGTGGTTTGTTCAAAAAGGTCCAGAATTATTATAATGGTTCCAAGGAATACTTTTGGACCCTTGGATCAAGGAGATCAATGATCCAGATTATATCCTCATTTAAAATATTTTGTGTGCGTGGAAGAGTATAATGCCCCTCCATGTGTAATACTTATTTTTAATCTTGATCATTGATTAAGCTTGATCTAATGGCTGTAAGTTGTTCCTTGGGACTTTATAATATTAGTGTTCCTCCCTGAACACAACTCATAAACTCAAATATAAATAAACTTATTAAGCTAAAAAGTTCAAAATTCTTTAAATAAGCTTTTTAAAAGTGCCCTAATATATTATGTCTACAATACACATTCATTTAATATTTTTAAATTTAATAAACTTATTTAAAGTTTTGGATCATAACAAATTTACAAGAGTTTTTCTAACATGTGTTCCCAAGGCACATGTTAGGATTCATTAAATAACATCATTTTTCCTTTATAACTTCAAAACGTATTTAATATATCCCTTTAAAATATAACTTATGCACTTCATTAATGTTTAATTACACATTATTAGAAAACTTTTCAATCAATTAATACACCTAACATGTGCCTTGTGGGCACATGTTAGAAAAACTCAATTTACAATCAAATTAATGTTTACTCTCACAGTTGTATCTACTTATATTTCAGTTTTTTTTCACATTAACTAGAACCAAATCCTACTATGCCAACAATACATGTTCATTTTATATTATTAGACTTCATACATTATAAAATACACACACTGTTGGGTCGCTGAAAAGCATCCCCCACTGAAGGGATTTAATGATGACAAAAAGACAAATAGTTAGAAGACAATCTGAGGATTAGTTCCTCATATTGTGGGTAACTGAATCTGATCAGTTCAGATTTCAGTTACCCAGTTACACTATTTGATCACTATCTGAAACAACGATCAGTTTCCCGTGCGGAATTAGATACTGGTTAACAAATCAGATAGTTGTAACAGGTTTAGCGCACATTTGACAATAACGCTGAACCAGTGAACATATACTTCTCTAAGCAAATCTCTTAGTGAAGGTCACTGAAGCTCAAGGCCATCTGAAGAAGCATGAGTATCCGAAGACTCATGGCTACCTGAAGTGTACATAGGCCCGAAGTTTCAGTGTCACATAAAGACACAAGTAAAGCACAAGTTTGTGCATCGCTGATTATGGGAATATCTTGCAAATCTTCTAGAAGATATCGGCGATCACAAGACGACAGAAAGTACTGTCAGAATTACGTTAGTCGTGCTCGTCCCATGAAATATCCTCTGCACCAACGGAATTTTCACACGTGGAATCGATCGATCATTCCTTTGGCTCTACGTTTCCCAATGCTATAAATTGAGGATTTAGGCGATCGATTTCTGTGTGCACCCAACAAGGTTACACGCTGCTGAAATTTCTCCAGAACTTTATTCATTTGAGCAGAGTGATAACCACCAGTTAACCTTTGTTACTTGATTCGAGAACTGAATCTTCTTAACAAAGGTGTCTGGTCTTGTGCTTGATCATTTTTTGATCATAAACTTGTCTTAGATAATATATGTTGTTGTCTATAACATGCAAGCAGTTTAGTTAGGATTTGTTCTTAGCTATTACGCAAACTGCTTGCATCTTTATTGTATCATTATTGATTAATAAAGAAATGTTCAAAAAGTGTTGAGTGTTGTCATTTATTTTTAAATTGATCAGTGAAAGCGTAGAGGTGTAGAATTTCACTTATTATGGGACTAACACACAATACTTATTTCTATTCTAATGAACCCCTATTTCCTTCTCATTTAGGGATGCAAATTTAACCCGCGGGTACCCGAGTCTTATGGCGCGGGTATTACCCGTCTAAACGGGTAAGGGGTCGGGGATGGGTTTAAATTTCATACCCGAGAGCGGGTACGAGTTTTATAATACACGCACCGTTTATACCCGACCCGAATACATATATTAATGTGTAATTTTTTTAAAACAGATTTAGCCCACTAGTAACTACTCAAACTTAGCCCAACTCTTAATCTCTCATTAGCCCAATTTAATAATGGTTAAAATATGGCTCGTCTCCCGTTAGTACATTACGTATTGAACGAAATAAGCCTGAACGAACTAAGAGTATTAAATGATTTAGCTATTTTGTTTAATTTTTTTATTGAACGGGTACCCGTCAGGTTACCCGTACCCAGCGGGGATTTTTCTACCCGAACCCGACGGGTATTTGACCGGGTATGGGCGGGTACAGGTATGAGAATAGCGGGTCGGGTACGGGTACAGGTTTTGTAGTACCCGCTACTATCTGTATCCGTTTGCATATCTATTCTCATTTTACCATAGTGCCATCAGTTTCCCTAAAGCAACATGAAGAGAGAGACACCCACGTTCTAATTGTCATCTCGCAAAACCTGGTTCAAGTCCCGTCGTGGACGTGGGGTTTATTCCCCATAGGTGGAAGGTTCGAGGGAAGGCATACTGCCCCTTGTGGATGTCACTGTCTATGCTCGAACCACTAACTTACTAACTTGGCGTTCAAAAAAAATTCTCGCAAAACCTGAAACTGCTAACTGTGATTATAGTTGATACATTTCTTTTCATTTTACTTATATATAAAAAGAATGTTAACATTTAAGTTACGATCCGATAATTTTTTTATATATATGTATAAATCCAATTATATCATGTTTATCAATATAAAATCATTTATAATATTCTAACAGAAAATATTTTTAGGAGAACATGTGTTGCACCTAGGTACGACAGATTGGCATTCACGTAAAGTAATAAAGCAATTCTTTTCTGTATTTCGACCCTATGATCTGTTCATTCTGTTGTACACATTTTTTTTTTTTGCCTTCTTTTCCTAATTAGAGGGAATTGAATACATGGCAAGAGTACAAAGTACGTATTATTTTATTTTCGTGAACATGGAAGAAGAAAATATTATTTAAAAAGGGCGACTGGGTAATCAAATCCATGACCTAACATCCGTAATACTGAAACACACACACACTGATTTTTCATTTAAGCATAAGATACATCACCTTATGCATAATAAAACCAACACCCTTCTCACAAGAAGTCTAAATCCAACAGATAATACGTGTGTGTGTGGGGGGGGGGGGGGGGTGGTTCACCTTTGGTCATGTACTGGGGAGGGACTAGGGACGTGTGCATCAGGGGTCGGGAGCGGAAGGTCGTGGTCACCCATAACGGGTGGTCTTCGAGCTACAAATGATGTTCAAACATCACCTATACCTAAATAACATTGTTGCTGTCCATCAACGGGTTTAAAATCGAATCCGACCATACCAATCTACATTCTTATGACGATTTTTAATCCTATTAAAGGGAAACTTGAGACTTGCTAAGTAATTAACCCTTACCAACTGTTGAAACCGGTTCTTCGTAAAGCTGGGACGGAGGGTAAGCCTTCCTCGAGCTATAAACACAGAACCTGAAAGCAACCGAAACCCTTGGTCAGATGCTCTCCGAGGGTGATCCTCGTGAGAACACTCCGACGCTCAAGTCAGATATTTGTGACGTAAGGTCTATTGTAAGTGTAGAATCGTATTGAATGTATAAATATGAGAGTAACAACGTTAGCATTCAATGCTCAGTTTCGGATAGTATTGAATGCTCAGAGTAATGTGTAGTGTGGTTAGATAGCGTACCTTAGCCTGTTAGTTGGTATGTATATTTATAACCGGACGTTTGGGCGGGAAGCAGATGATTCCTCTTCCTTCGGCCTGGTTTACACGGGGATCTTCCGGATTAAGAGCTGCGGTTCGACTTGTTATTCGTGGTGCAAAGACTTGAGTTTTCAACCCAGCCGTCTCGGGTTCAAGTCGCATTTAATGCTCTCGTGGCTCAATGTACTTTATCCGGAAAACCCGTTTGTCGCTTGGATCACAACATGGGGATGTGGACCCAATACCGTTCGTCGAAACCTTCCGTCCGGGCGTCCAATGCATCTTTGCAGGTCATGTATTTTGACCGTGCCTCATTAAGTCCCTCAAGTTGGAAGTAAACTTTTCTCTACGTAAGTTTGCTTCTAACTTTAACTTGCTCCTTTTACCATCGCTCCTAAAGTTACCATTATTTTGGGTCTTTTCGACCATTATAACCATCATTGCGGGTCTTTTCAACTTCTCCCTCTATATAACTTGTTTTCCGCCTTCTTCCTTCCTCACCGTTCCAACTTTCTTTTCATTTCTCCTTTTCCCCCAATCTCTCGAAGACAGAATGACTAAGAAAGATAAGCCATCGAAAGACAAAAGCGAAACACCTGTCAAGATTACCGCTTTAAACACATATACTAGCCTTTCCGATGCTGATTTAGCCTCTATCACTTCTGAGTTTCACATTGACCCCCAATATCCCCTTCGCCTACCTGTCGGATCCGAGAGTATCAAGACTCCGCCCGAAGGGTTTGAACCGGCTTACCTTCAATATCTGCTAGGAGGGTTGCGTTTTCCCCTTGATGACTTTATTATTGTTCTTCTTCAAGATCTTGGTTTGCATGTCGCACAACTCGCACCCAACTCGTTTCGGAAGATCATAGGTTTCATCATGCTTTGCCGCTCCCTAGGTGTACCTCTTTCCCCCAGATTGTTCCGCAATCTATATGTGGTTACAGGTCGAGGCGACTGGGCGGTTCTCACACTACGATCTGGACGCAGTGAACATATTACTGGGTTGAGGGATTCCTTCCACGGATGGAAGCATGGTTTCTTCTTTGTCGGTCGCTCCGCTTTTAAAGGCGCAACATTTTCTTGGGGGAAAATCATCGGACGCACCTCTGAACCACCCCCAGAACTATCCGCCGAAGAAACCGCTCAAGTACAAGCCCTTTCATCTGTAGAGGTTAAATGGGAAGATCCAGATGAGACTTTTTTCGGTATGGCAGACTTGAGCCCTTATTATTTTTCGCAAGGTATCCGTCCGGTTTGGATGATTGACAGAAAAGAAGTCTCATTGCTTCGACGTTTGAACATGCCGGAAGGTGTTCCTCCTTCACGTACTGTGTCTGTTATTGACGGCCCCATCGTTCCTTTTTTCCCGCCAACGGAAGCTTCCGAGAGTTCCGAAGAGACCCCCGATGCCCGCGTTTCTTCTTCCGACGTAATTATGTCTTCTGTTGCTCCTGAGGCGCGCCCGCCCATCTTTAGAGTTGAAGACACGATGGTACATGATTCTCAAAAGGAGACCTCCAAACCGCGAAAGGTTCGGACGGTTCGTTCTGTTTCTGTTCCGGAGAAGGCGAAAGCCCCCCGTCTGAAGAGGCCGCTAGGTGGAGGTTCCCACTCTTTACCCAAGCGAATCTTGGTCGAGGAAGAAGGTATGGTACTGTTTTGATATGCTCTTCTTTTTTATCAATTTCTTATCAGGTGACCATAATTTAATTGATTTTGTGCAGAAGTACCTGAGTCTGTCGTCGTTTCCGAGAGCATCCATGATGTTGTGAACCTTTCTGAACCTCCGTCCGTGGTTATTCCCACCCCTGCGTCTGAAGTTTCTCCTGCATACCCTTCACTTATCAAAGTACCACCACTGCCCTCATCATTTCGTCGTCCTTTGATATCATCAAGCACCTCCGCTTTGGCAGCTTTTTGGAGCAGCCTGTTTGGTTCTGGGATGCAGCTATCTTCTACCGTAAAGAATTCCTTTTCGTCACAGCCTACTCATAGCCAATCTTCGCTACCTAATTTCCACTTTTTGGGTAAGCTTTCTTTTGTTGATGATATTTGAGTATTTCTACGCTACGCACGCATGCCCTTATCAAATTTTACTTGTAGGTAAAAAGGTGTGCACCACCATCTCTGCGTCCACTGCCGAACCCTTTGGGGTTATCAAGCTGCCAGGTTCTCAGATACCTAAGCCGGCTGCTGTCGTTACTTCCTATCCAATCGTTCATACCGTTGTTTCTGCAGGACCAAGCTTTGAAGATTTCTCAGATGAGGGTTTATTCTTAAAAGCCCACTCTGAGTTGCTATCTGCCACCGAGCTTTTATCAGAGTTGCATGCCAGAGGTGTTCGTAATCGGCAGTCTTTCCTTCATGGTGACCTGGAATTCGGTCGTCTGAACGAGCTAATAAACACCTTTAAAAAGTTACACCAGGAAGAGACGAAGGAGAAAAATCGTTTGGCGGATGTGAACAAGTCTTTGGTCGAGGAGAATCGTGAGCTTGCGGCAGGTGTTGAAGAGATGAGAAAGTCTTCTTCCGCCAAAGATGCCCAAATTATCGATTTAAAGGGTGAACACGGCACTCTCTCTGCGAGGATTGCTGAGTTAGAGCATCTGTTAGTTGAGAAGGATGCAATGGCGAAAGAAGCTTTAGACTCATCCCTCAAAGAAAATGAGAGACTGCAGGATCAGGTGGGGGCCTGCTATCGAGACATCTCTTGGTTGCTACAAAAAGGAGTTCCCGGGGCCGTTCAAGCTTTCGTCTCTTCAGGAGAATTTGTGAATGCGAATACCAAGCTTCAGAGGGAAAGCATCCGGTTCGACCAATATCAGGGGTGTCTGGATACACATCATGCGTACGCTAATCTGCTCAAGGACGCCATGCTTATTCACAACTATCCAGATGCCCAAACAAATATTATGGGCTTATTTGGCGAACTGGTATCCATTCGACCTCCTTTGCTTCAGGCTCTTGAATCTCTAGCTATCTCTCTTGGCGATCTGAAAGCTCAACTTCTCGAAGTTTCTTCTGGACCGGAGGATGTAACAGAAAGCTCCGCTCGAGGACAAGATCCTCCCGCCTCCTAAGTTTCTTTTTTAGGCGAGGCAACTTCTTGATAGTAGTATTTGTTTTTGCTTTTAAAAATGACTATAATTCGCACCTTGTTAAATGGATGTACCGTTTGTCTACCGTAATGCAAACTTCCTGTTTTTAATGTTCGTATTCGTCGTTTTATTTGATTTAGTTGCTTTTATATTTCATGTTTATTCGGGCCATATATCGTTTCGTTTTGTATAAATTTCTTATTTTGGAGGCGTCCCTCCTTAGAAACTTTTCGTTACTCGCATGCATGTTTTCGTTTCGTCGAATTTAGTTGCAACCATAAGTTGAATGTTCGACCCTTTCGTAGGTTCAAACCTTTTTTTTTTCTATTCGTAGGATACTTTTGGTTGTTTAAGAACTATTCATAACAATATCGCTATCGCAAAAGAACAGTGTTTAACAAAAGAAAACTACCCGTAAGGGTTTTCATTAAAGCATTCGTCTTGACATAAACGATAATCAAGAAATGATCGTACAATATTAAAGCATAGGGGCTACTCATAACATGAAAGCGATCGTTGCTTCACTAATAATGGAACTTGCATAAGTTCCTCATATTCCAAGTTCGAGGGATGGTGGACCCATTCATTGTTTCTAACACGTACGAACCGTTCCTCCTGGCCTCCTTCACTCTGTAAGGACCTTCCCAATTAGGTGTTAACTTTCCTAGTTTATGGTGAAGGCTAGCCTCGTTCTTTCGCAACACTAGGTCTCCTACCTTGCAAGTCGCCCCCCGGGCCTTCGTGTTGTAGTACCCTTCCGTCCGTAGCTTGTATGCTGCCTGCCGTAGGGCAGTGTTTTCTCTTCGTTCATCTACTAAGTCTAGGTTGTGCCTTAATGCTTCCATATTTTCATCTAGACGGAAGTTTTCAACTCGTGGAGACGGTAAGGTGACTTCAAGTGGTATGACCGCCTCCGACCTATACACCAGACTGTAAGGGGTCTCCTGAGTTGCACTTCTTGCTGTGGTTCGGTATGCCCACAGGACGCTTTGCAATTCGTCCGCCCATCCCCCTTCTGCTCGATTTAAACGTTTCTTTATTCCCTTTACTATAGTTCTATTTGTTACCTCAGTTTGCCCATTGGCCTGGGGGTGAGCGACGGACGTAAAATTTTGACGAATGCTCAAACTTGTGCACCACTCTTTGAAAGGGTTGCTGGCGAATTGCTTCCCATTATCGCTTATGATGGTATGTGGAAGACCAAACCTACAGACAATTTGCTTCCATACGAACTTCACAACGTTTGCTCCTGAGATGCATGCTAACGGCTTTGCTTCAACCCACTTAGTAAAGTAATCTACCGCCACCACCAAAAACTTTAGACCTCCCGGAGCCTTCGGAAAAGGTCCCACTATATCGATTCCCCACTGACAGAACACCCATGGGCTTTGGATACTCGTAAGGTTGACGGGTGGTTGGCTAGGAACATTTGAATATGCTTGGCATTTCTGACACTTCTTAACGTACTCTTGGATGTCCTTCGACATTTGAGGCCAACAATATCCCATTCTGAACACTTTTTGTGTTAGAGCTCTTGATCCTGCATGCGCTCCGCAAAGGCCTTCGTGTACTTCCCTTATTGCTTTCTGAGACTCTGCTTGGCTCAAACACCGCAACCATGGGGTGGAGTACCCCTTCCGGTACAACTGGTCATTCTTGACCACATATCTTCCAGCGTTCATCCTAACCCTTCTTGCTTCGCCTAGGTTAGGAGGGAGAATTCCTTCTATAATGTATTGCTTGATTGGTTTCATCCAGCAACTTTGGCTTTCGTCTATATCTGCTACCTCCTCCGTCACCTGTTCAATGCTCCTTCTCGGTAGCACTTCCACTAGAACCTCCTTTGTGAGATGGTGGTACAACATTGAAGCTAACTTGCTAAGTGTGTCCGCCTCTTTGTTCCTGGTTCGAGGGACCTGAGTAATTTTGAATTTCTCAAATTTGGCCACTTTGTTTTTACTTGTTCCAGGTATCGTTTCATGTGACTTTCTTTGGCTTCGTAGGATCCGTTCACCTGGTTAACAACCAACATTGAGTCCGTGAATGCCTCCAACTCCTTCACTTCCAAACTCTTAGCCAGACTCAATCCTGCTAATAACGCCTCATATTCAGCTTCGTTATTTGAACATGCGAAATCAAACCTCAGGGCATATGTCACTTTCTCTTCCCCAGGTCCGCACAGGACAACTCCTGTGCCACACCCATCCGCTCCTGCGGCTCCGTCCGTGTACATCCGCCATAGAGTGCTATTTTCTGCACACACTGATTTCCACTTCTCCTCAACTTGCATACTTTCTCCCGTCGGTCTTCCTTCGTCTGGCATTTCTAATAAGAAGTCTGCCAACGCCTGACCCTTTATACTTGGCCTTGGTTTGAACATCATCTCATACTCCCCCAACTCACTGCCCACTTGGTCATTCGTCCCGACCTTTCGGGTTGGAGCAATACGTTTTTGATCGGTTGATTAGTTAGAATTGTCGCTGCATGAGCTTGAAAGTATCTCTTCAATCGCCTGACCGAATATATTAAGCTTAAAATCAATTTCTCGATTATCGAATAATTTAACTCTGCACCTTGTAGTACTCGGCTAACAAAGTACACCAGAACTTTCCTTCCTTCTATTTCTGCTATAAGTACCGAACTGATTGCCTCCCCTTCCTGTTGATAGGTACATGACCAGAGCTTCTCCCGTCTTAGGACTGGCCATGGTGGGAATGCTTCGTAAGTATTGTTTTAATTCTTCAAATGCTCTTTCTGCCTCTTCAGTCCATTCTACTCCTCCCTTCTTGGTACACCCATGGAGGGTTTTGAAGAAAGGGATGGACCTTTCTGCGGACTTCGCCAGGAAACGCCCTAACGCTGCAAGCTTCCCATTCAAGGCCTGCACTTCCTTCACCGTTCGTGGGGTTCCTGTTTTCAACAGACTTTCTGTAACACCCCGAGACCCGGCCTAACATTTTAAGGTTGTCGGTAAGTTTATTTTATTATTTATAATTTTATAGAATTTTATTAGATTTATTAGAATTTTTAACCACGGGGTTAAAAATTAGCAAAACTGAGATAGATATATATTAGTACGATTTTTGTATATCTGAGTCCACTTTTGAACCGGGTTTCTAGTGGTATATTTAGTTTTAAAATCAGAGTTCGTTTAAGGTTCCAAATTAAACATCATACTTTCGAATTATACTGTTTTGTTTTAAAATTTATCCACCTCATGGTGGACACGTGGTAAAGGTTGTATGCCTTAGAAAATTTGGTCTAATCTTTCTAAATCTCATTCTCACGTCTCTGCTCTCTTCACACGCACAAAACACACACACAATTATAGAAACTCTAAATTGAAGCTTGAATCTTTGAAGGCTTTTGTCCTAAATTTGAAATTGAAGCTTCTAACTAGTAAGTAATCTTCTCTTTTGATTACGGTTAGAAGTTCTTGAGTATTCTTGCATATTTGAAGAACTAGGGTTTAGTGTTCTTGGTGGGTTCTGATCCAAAACTGAAATTGATGATTTCTATTGATTAGATTATAGTAGTGAAGTGTTTTAGATGCTATATGAATGATTAAAACATCTAAATTAAACCAAATTCATAAATTATGATTATTGGTCAAGAACCCTAATTTTGGAGATGATGATTTCTGTGAATTTGTGATTGTTTAGGATTGTAATTAGTGTTATAATTGTATTAATAACTAGTTATAATATTAAATTAATTGTTTGGTAATATTTAGACAAAAATTAATAAGTTGTGAATTTTGGTTAGTTTGACTTTCTATAAGGTCAAACCTAGATTAGATGATGATGGAAATTGGTTACATTCAATTCTTCCGGTACAACTGGTCATTCTTGACCACATATCTTCCAGCGTTCATCCTAACCCTTCTTGCTTCGCCTAGGTTAGGAGGGAGAATTCCTTCTATAATGTATTGCTTGATTGGTTTCATCCAGCAACTTTGGCTTTCGTCTATATCTGCTACCTCCTCCGTCACCTGTTCAATGCTCCTTCTCGGTAGCACTTCCACTAGAACCTCCTTTGTGAGATGGTGGTACAACATTGAATCTAACTTGCTAAGTGTGTCCGCCTCTTTGTTCCTGGTTCGAGGGACCTGAGTAATTTTGAATTTCTCAAATTTGGCCACTTTGTTTTTACTTGTTCCAGGTATCGTTTCATGTGACTTTCTTTGGCTTCGTAGGATCCGTTCACCTGGTTAACAACCAACATTGAGTCCGCGAATGCCTCCAACTCCTTCACTTCCAAACTCTTAGCCAGACTCAATCCTGCTAATAACGCCTCATATTCAGCTTCGTTATTTGAACATGCGAAATCAAACCTCAGGGCATATGTCACTTTCTCTTCCCCAGGTCCGCACAGGACAACTCCTGTGCCACACCCATCCGCTCCTGTGGCTCCGTCCGTGTACATCCGCCATAGAGTGCTATTTTCTGCACACACCGATTTCCACTTCTCCTCAACTTGCATACTTTCTCCCGTCGGTCTTCCTTCGTCTGGCATTTCTAATAAGAAGTCTGCCAACGCCTGACCCTTTATACTTGGCCTTGGTTTGAACATCATCTCATACTCCCCCAACTCACTGCCCACTTGGTCATTCGTCCCGACCTTTCGGGTTGGAGCAATACGTTTTTGATCGGTTGATTAGTTAGAATTGTCGCTGCATGAGCTTGAAAGTATCTCTTCAATCGCCTGACCGAATATATTAAGCTTAAAATCAATTTCTCGATTATCGAATAATTTAACTCTGCACCTTGTAGTACTCGGCTAACAAAGTACACCAGAACTTGCCTTCCTTCTATTTCTGCTATAAGTACCGAACTGATTGCCTCCCCTTCCTGTTGATAGGTACATGACCAGAGCTTCTCCCGTCTTAGGACTGGCCATGGTGGGAATGCTTCGTAAGTATTGTTTTAATTCTTCAAATGCTCTTTCTGCCTCTTCAGTCCATTCTACTCCTCCCTTCTTGGTACACCCATGGAGGGTTTTGAAGAAAGGGATGGACCTTTCTGCGGACTTCGCCAGGAAACGCCCTAACGCTGCAAGCTTCCCATTCAAGGCCTGCACTTCCTTCACCGTTCGTGGGGTTCCTGTTTTCAACAGACTTTCTGTAACACCCCGAGACCCGGCCTAACATTTTAAGGTTGTCGGTAAGTTTATTTTATTATTTATAATTTTATAGAATTTTATTAGATTTATTAGAATTTTTAACCACGGGGTTAAAAATTAGCAAAACTGAGATAGATATATATTAGTACGATTTTTGTATATCTGAGTCCACTTTTGAACCGGGTTTCTAGTGGTATATTTAGTTTTAAAATCAGAGTTCGTTTAAGGTTCCAAATTAAACATCATACTTTCGAATTATACTGTTTTGTTTTAAAATTTATCCACCTCATGGTGGACACGTGGTAAAGGTTGTATGCCTTAGAAAATTTGGTCTAATCTTTCTAAATCTCATTCTCACGTCTCTGCTCTCTTCACACGCACAAAACACACACACAATTATAGAAACTCTAAATTGAAGCTTGAATCTTTGAAGGCTTTTGTCCTAAATTCGAAATTGAAGCTTCTAACTAGTAAGTAATCTTCTCTTTTGATTACGGTTAGAAGTTCTTGAGTATTCTTGCATATTTGAAGAACTAGGGTTTAGTGTTCTTGGTGGGTTCTGATCCAAAACCGAAATTGATGATTTCTATTGATTAGATTATAGTAGTGAAGTGTTTTAGATGCTATACGAATGATTAAAACATCTAAATTAAACCTAATTCATAAATTATGATTATTGGTCAAGAACCCTAATTTTGGAGATGATGATTTCTGTGAATTTGTGATTGTTTAGGATTGTAATTAGTGTTATAATTGTATTAATAACTAGTTATAATATTAAATTAATTGTTTGGTAATATTTAGACAAAAATTAATAAGTTGTGAATTTTGGTTAGTTTGACTTTCTATAAGGTCAAACCTAGATTAGATGATGATGGAAATTGGTTACATACAATTCTTCCGGTACAACTGGTCATTCTTGACCACATATCTTCCAGCGTTCATCCTAACCCTTCTTGCTTCGCCTAGGTTAGGAGGGAGAATTCCTTCTATAATGTATTGCTTGATTGGTTTCATCCAGCAACTTTGGCTTTCGTCTATATCTGCTACCTCCTCCTTCACCTGTTCAATGCTCCTTCTCGGTAGCACTTCCACTAGAACCTCCTTTGTGAGATGGTGGTACAACATTGAATCTAACTTGCTAAGTGTGTCCGCCTCTTTGTTCCTGGTTCGAGGGACCTGAGTAATTTTGAATTTCTCAAATTTGGCCACTTTGTTTTTACTTGTTCCAGGTATCGTTTCATGTGACTTTCTTTGGCTTCGTAGGATCCGTTCACCTGGTTAACAACCAACATTGAGTCCGCGAATGCCTCCAACCCCTTCACTTCCAAACTCTTAGCCAGACTCAATCCTGCTAATAACGCCTCATATTCAGCTTCGTTATTTGAACATGCGAAATCAAACCTCAGGGCATATGTCACTTTCTCTTCCCCAGGTCCGCACAGGACAACTCCTGTGCCACACCCATCCGCTCCTGCGGCTCCGTCCGTGTACATCCGCCATAGAGTGCTATTTTCTGCACACACCGATTTCCACTTCTCCTCAACTTGCATACTTTCTCCCGTCGGTCTTCCTTCGTCTGGCATTTCTAATAAGAATTTTGCCAACGCCTGACCCTTTATACTTGGCCTTGGTTTGAACATCATCTCATACTCCCCCAACTCACTGCCCACTTGGTCATTCGTCCCGACCTTTCGGGTTGGAGCAATACGTTTTTGATCGGTTGATTAGTTAGAATTGTCGCTGCATGAGCTTGAAAGTATCTCTTCAATCGCCTGACCGAATATATTAAGCTTAAAATCAATTTCTCGATTATCGAATAATTTAACTCTGCACCTTGTAGTACTCGGCTAACAAAGTACACCAGAACTTGCCTTCCTTCTATTTCTGCTATAAGTACCGAACTGATTGCCTCCCCTTCCTGTTGATAGGTACATGACCAGAGCTTCTCCCGTCTTAGGACTGGCCATGGTGGGAATGCTTCGTAAGTATTGTTTTAATTCTTCAAATGCTCTTTCTGCCTCTTCAGTCCATTCTACTCCTCCCTTATTGGTACACCCATGGAGGGTTTTGAAGAAAGGGATGGACCTTTCTGCGGACTTCGCCAGGAAACGCCCTAACGCTGCAAGCTTCCCATTCAAGGCCTGCACTTCCTTCACCGTTCGTGGGGTTCCTGTTTTCAACAGGCTTTCTGTAACACCCCGAGACCCGGCCTAACATTTTAAGGTTGTCGGTAAGTTTATTTTATTATTTATAATTTTATAGAATTTTATTAGATTTATTAGAATTTTTAACCACGGGGTTAAAAATTAGCAAAACTGAGATAGATATATATTAGTACGATTTTTGTATATCTGAGTCCACTTTTGAACCGGGTTTCTAGTGGTATATTTAGTTTTAAAATCAGAGTTCGTTTAAGGTTCCAAATTAAACATCATACTTTCGAATTATACTGTTTTGTTTTAAAATTTATCCACCTCATGGTGGACACGTGGTAAAGGTTGTATGCCTTAGAAAATTTGGTCTAATCTTTCTAAATCTCATTCTCACGTCTCTGCTCTCTTCACACTCACAAAACACACACACAATTATAGAAACTCTAAAGTGAAGCTTGAATCTTTGAAGGCTTTTGTCCTAAATTCGAAATTGAAGCTTCTAACTAGTAAGTAATCTTCTCTTTTGATTACGGTTAGAAGTTCTTGAGTATTCTTGCATATTTGAAGAACTAGGGTTTAGTGTTCTTGGTGGGTTCTGATCCAAAACCGAAATTGATGATTTCTATTGATTAGATTATAGTAGTGAAGTGTTTTAGATGCTATATGAATGATTAAAACATCTAAATTAAACCTAATTCATAAATTATGATTATTGGTCAAGAACCCTAATTTTGGAGATGATGATTTCTGTGAATTTGTGATTGTTTAGGATTGTAATTAGTGTTATAATTGTATTAATAACTAGTTATAATATTAAATTAATTGTTTGGTAATATTTAGACAAAAATTAATAAGTTGTGAATTTTGGTTAGTTTGACTTTCTATAAGGTCAAACCTAGATTAGATGATGATGGAAATTGGTTACATACAATTCTTCCGGTACAACTGGTCATTCTTGACCACATATCTTCCAGCGTTCATCCTAACCCTTCTTGCTTCGCCTAGGTTAGGAGGGAGAATTCCTTCTATAATGTATTGCTTGATTGGTTTCATCCAGCAACTTTGGCTTTCGTCTATATCTGCTACCTCCTCCGTCACCTGTTCAATGCTCCTTCTCGGTAGCACTTCCACTAGAACCTCCTTTGTGAGATGGTGGTACAACATTGATGCTAACTTGCTAAGTGTGTCCGCCTCTTTGTTCCTGGTTCGAGGGACCTGAGTAATTTTGAATTTCTCAAATTTGGCCACTTTGTTTTTACTTGTTCCAGGTATCGTTTCATGTGACTTTCTTTGGCTTCGTAGGATCCGTTCACCTGGTTAACAACCAACATTGAGTCCGCGAATGCCTCCAACTCCTTCACTTCCAAACTCTTAGCCAGACTCAATCCTGCTAATAACGCCTCATATTCAGCTTCGTTATTTGAACATGCGAAATCAAACCTCAGGGCATATGTCACTTTCTCTTCCCCAGGTCCGCACAGGACAACTCCTGTGCCACACCCATCCGCTCCTGCGGCTCCGTCCGTGTACATCCGCCATAGAGTGCTATTTTCTGCACACACCGATTTCCACTTCTCCTCAACTTGCATACTTTCTCCCGTCGGTCTTCCTTCGTCTGGCATTTCTAATAAGAAGTCTGCCAACGCCTGACCCTTTATACTTGGCCTTGGTTTGAACATCATCTCATACTCCCCCAACTCACTGCCCACTTGGTCATTCGTCCCGACCTTTCGGGTTGGAGCAATACGTTTTTGATCGGTTGATTAGTTAGAATTGTCGCTGCATGAGCTTGAAAGTGTCTCTTCAATCGCCTGACCGAATATATTAAGCTTAAAATCAATTTCTCGATTATCGAATAATTTAACTCTGCACCTTGTAGTACTCGGCTAACAAAGTACACCAGAACTTGCCTTCCTTCTATTTCTGCTATAAGTACCGAACTGATTGCCTCCCCTTCCTGTTGATAGGTACATGACCAGAGCTTCTCCCGTCTTAGGACTGGCCATGGTGGGAATGCTTCGTAAGTATTGTTTTAATTCTTCAAATGCTCTTTCTGCCTCTTCAGTCCATTCTACTCCTCCCTTCTTGGTACACCCATGGAGGGTTTTGAAGAAAGGGATGGACCTTTCTGCGGACTTCGCCAGGAAACGCCCTAACGCTGCAAGCTTCCCATTCAAGGCCTGCACTTCCTTCACCGTTCGTGGGGTTCCTGTTTTCAACAGACTTTCTGTAACACCCCGAGACCCGGCCTAACATTTTAAGGTTGTCGGTAAGTTTATTTTATTATTTATAATTTTATAGAATTTTATTAGATTTATTAGAATTTTTAACCACGAGGTTAAAAATTAGCAAAACTGAGATAAATATATATTAGTACGATTTTTGTATATCTGAGTCCACTTTTGAACCGGGTTTCTAGTGGTATATTTAGTTTTAAAATCAGAGTTCGTTTAAGGTTCCAAATTAAACATCATACTTTCGAATTATACTGTTTTGTTTTAAAATTTATCCACCTCATGGTGGACACGTGGTAAAGGTTGTATGCCTTAGAAAATTTGGTCTAATCTTTCTAAATTTCATTCTCACGTCTCTGCTCTCTTCACACGCACAAAACACACACACAATTATAGAAACTCTAAATTGAAGCTTGAATCTTTGAAGGCTTTTGTCCTAAATTCGAAATTAAAGCTTCTAACTAGTAAGTAATCTTCTCTTTTGATTACGGTTAGAAGTTCTTGAGTATTCTTGCATATTTGAAGAACTAGGGTTTAGTGTTCTTGGTGGGTTCTGATCCAAAACCGAAATTGATGATTTCTATTGATTAGATTATAGTAGTGAAGTGTTTTAGATGCTATATGAATGATTAAAACATCTAAATTAAACCTAATTCATAAATTATGATTATTGGTCAAGAACCCTAATTTTGGAGATGATGATTTCTGTGAATTTGTGATTGTTTAGGATTGTAATTAGTGTTATAATTGTATTAATAACTAGTTATAATATTAAATTAATTGTTTGGTAATATTTAGACAAAAATTAATAAGTTGTGAATTTTGGTTAGTTTGACTTTCTATAAGGTCAAACCTAGATTAGATGATGATGGAAATTGGTTACATACAATTCTTAAATTGGTTGTGATGTTGTGATGATATTGAGTAATGTGTTGAGATGTTTTATATAAAAATCTAAGTTTTGACCCGTTTGGGTCAAATTAGTACCCTAGTTGTGAAGGGATAAATAAGTAGTTAAATTTGACTTGAGAAGAGTCAAAGTACTTGTATGTGCAGAATTTGGGTGTGTGTATTGGTTTAAAATTGAGTTTGAAGTTTATGTATATTTTGACTTGAAATGGTACTAATTCGGGTATTGTTTCGGTTAGCAGGAAAAGGGAAGGCGAAGACTCAGTGATATTAGACGACTAAGTGGTCATCGATAGTACCAAGGTGAGTGGACTTATAACCTTTGTACTGTTTAAATTGCAATGGTTTAGATTTCAATTTGTTAGGTTGGTTTTGGAAGTTGTTGAGTTGAAAATGAAGGATTTTAGCATCTGCAGTGTTTAGTGTCACGAGAATTGGGCTTCGTGGCACGAAGTTGAACAGAAAGTGAATTTCGTGTTCACGAACTTTTTCGTGCGGCACGAACCTGAGTTCGTGGCACGAAGTTTTGGGCTCGTGGCACGAACCTGCTGTTTGCCTACAAAATTTTGTGTTGTGATTTATACATTATGGTTTAATGTTAATTAACTGGCTATGTGTTAATTAATCGATATGTGCACATGGAAAAGTATAGAGGCAGCTTGATTGGGGGGCTGGGCTTTCGTTTACTGTTAGATAACGGTAATTGTACCTTGGCATATTCTTTGTGTCTTAAGGAAGCTTTACCATTGCTAATGAGTAAAGGGCTATCGGTAAGCTTTTGTTAGGCCCACAACAGTTGTAAGGTTCCGCAAAACCACCGTACCTCTCGTTATATGTGATTAAGTGATAGAGATTGTGAATTGAGATTGTTGGATTTATACATTATAAAGTGTTACAGTTTCAATCACTTAGCTTTGTGCTAATCCCCCACTATGTTGATTCTTTTGTAGGTTTTGGGAAGTTTGTGATTAGGAATGGATGACCAAATTATAAAGATATGTTTTTGGGTGTCGAGCCGAAAGTTTATAACACCGTTCGTTTTGTAAATACTAAATTACTTTATTTTTATAACGTCTGTAAATTAATTAGTTAAACGCTTCCGTGTTTTGGTTTTAAAAAAAAGGCATGAAAATTACGGTGTTACAATTTGGTATCAGAGCATTGGTTTGGCAATGTGTATACATTTAGGTGTACATTGCCAAATCATGGCTCGAGTTTGGTCAAACATTCCTAGAGTGTGGGGATTAGGAAAGTGTAGAAAAGATGGGGAGATTAGTATGTTATGTACTAACGAATTTAAAAACTAAGGTTTTGTGAGATGATGTGTTGATTACAGATATGGCCGGTAACGAGCAGAATACCCCTGTGACCCTATCAACGAATGAACGGGGTAATGTTGGAACTTTGGGAAATACAAATGATAATCGGGAAAGAGGGGGTTCACAAAGATCCAGATTCGATCAGACGGGTTCTCAACAAAGTAGAAGGTGGCAAAGGAATCAGAGACAGGGTTCTAAATGGTCAAATGTTAGAAGACCGAGTGAAAGTGTGGCTAGTCAAAAATCTCAATGGTGTATTAGATGCAAGTGTTATCATTCTGTCCGTGTACAGCTCAGACGATGAAGTGTATTCGGTGTGGGCAGATGGGGCATGAGAGTAAGGATTGTAGGTTTCCTCGGAACGTGTGTTGGAATTTGTCAAAAAGAAGGACATCGGGTTAGTGATTGTCCAACGGGAAAGAGGTTTGGGTCCGATTCAGGGTTAGGGTCGGCGGGTGGTTCGTTATCTTCAATGGGCCAAAAGAGAAAGAACCCTCCTCCACCCGAGGGTAGAGCCTTTCAGATGACGGTAGATGATGCTATGTCTACCGATGACGTTATCACCGGTATGTTCTTGATTAATAATATACCTGCACGTGTACTTTTTGATTCCGGTGCTAATCGTTCTTTTATTTCAATAAAATTTTGTGATAAATTGAATTTACCTGTTAAAAATGTGACAACACCATTAGAGATTGAGGTAGCAAATGGTAAGGCGGTTCCGGTCACAACATCTGTGTCCGGGGCACGTATAGATATTGATGGTGTTTATTTTGAGGTATTTCTTTTAGTAATGCCGATATCCGGCTTTGATGTAGTACTTGGTATGGATTGGTTAAGTATTAATAGAGCAAATATTAAGTGTCATAAGAAGTTAATTTCTTTTCCTTTATCTGACGGGACACGTGTAGTGGCCCGTGGGGAACGAGCCAATTCATTTATTCCATTAGTATCTCTTATGAAAGCTAGAAAGGCATTAGTCAAGGGGTGTGAATTATTTTTGGCATATGCAATTGATGCCCGTAAAGAAAAGAAGACGGTTAATGATATCCCGGTGGCATCGGAATACCCGGAAGTGTTTCCCGATGAGTTGCCTGGGTTACCTCCCATTCGAGAGGTAGAATTCAAAATTGATCTTATTCCCAGAACTAGTCCAATTGCTCGGGCTCCGTATCGATTGGCGCCGTCCGAAATTCGAGAAATGATGACCCAATTCAAGAACTTCTTGATAAGGGTTTTATCCGGTTAAGTTCCTCACCTTGGGGAGCTCTGGTTTTGTTCGTAAAGAAGAAAGATGGTACATTTCGTATGTGTATAGATTACCGGGAATTAAATAAGAGAACCGTGAAGAATAAATTTTCGTTGCCTCGAATAGATGATTTATTTGATACTCTACAAGGTGCTTCTTGTTTTTCAAAAATTGATTTACGGTCCGGTTATCATCAAGTGCGTGTACATGAAGATGATGTTCACAAAACCGCTTTTCGTACCCGATATGGTCATTATGAGTTCCTAGTTATGTCTTTCGGGCTAACAAACGCACACACGATATTTATGGATCTTATGAATCGGGTATGTCGACCTTTCTTAGATAAATTTGTCATTGTATTTATAGATGACATATTGATCTATTCTAAAACCGAATCGGATCACGAAGATCATTTGAGGCAGATTTTAAGTACTTTGAAACGGGAACAATTATATGCTAAATTTTCGAAATGTGAATTTTGGTTACGAGAAGTACAGTTTTTGGGCCATGTTATATGTGCAGACGGGGTAAAAGTTGATCCAACAAAGATAACAGCGGTTGTGAATTGGAGTGCACCGAAAACACCGTCAGAAATCAAGAGTTTTCTTGGATTGGCGGGTTATCATAGAAGATTTATTAAAGACTTTTCGAAGATTGCGGGTCCATTAACCAAGTTAACAAGAAAAGATGTACCGTACCGGTGGAATGAAGAACAAGAGAAGGTGTTCCAAACTTTAAAAGAATTATTATGTCAAGCACCAATTCTCGCGCTACCCGAAGGTTCGGAAGATTTTGTGGTTTATTGTGATGCTTCATATTCGGGATTAGGGTGTGTATTAATGCAAAGAGACCGGGTGATTGCTTATGCTTCTCTACAGTTAAAGAACCACGAAAGGAATTATCCTACTCATGATTTAGAGTTAGCGGCGGTAATTTTTGCATCAAAACTGTGGAGACACTATTTGTATCGCACCAAATGCATTATTTGTACCGATCATAAAAGCTTACAATATGTGTTTTCGCAAAAAGAATTAAATATGAGACAAAGACGGTGGCTAGAACTTATAAAAGATTATGATCGTGAAATTAAGTATCACGCGGGAAAGGCAAATGTAGTTGCGGATGCACTAAGTCGAAAAGGATCGTCAAATAATGTTCGGTTTATGAGAATCGAAATTGTATCCGAGTTGATAGACCGATTAAAGATTTGTCAACAAGAAGCTTTATTAGATGATAATTTAAAAACCGAGATCATGACAAAGCGAAAAGATGAATTAGAAGTTGATTCTCGAGGGTTAAAAACCTTTCATACGCGTGTGTGGGTGCCTTTGATTGGTGGGTTACGTGATCTTATTATGACGGAGGCGCACAAATCACGGTTATCTATTCATCCGGGTAGTATAAAAATGTATAACGATTTGAAAGTGTTGTATTGGTGGCCGACAATGAAAACCGATGTGGCACAATTTGTAGAAAAAATGTCATATTTGTGCTCAAGTAAAAGTTGAACATCAAAAGCCGTACGAGTCTTTGAAACAAAAAGAAACTCCCGAGTGGAAATGGGAAAATATAACTATGGATTTCGTTACTAAACTTCCTCGTACCCAAAGAAATCATGATATGATTTGGGTGATAGTAGATCGGTTGACAAAAAGTGCTCATTTCTTAGCTACAAGTGAAACCACATCACTTGATAAATTAGCTAAATTATACATTGATGAAATCGTGTCCCCACATGGTATTCCTTTATCGATTGTATCCGATCGAGATTCTCGATTTGTTTCTAATCTTTGGAAAGGATTACAACGGGAATTGGGCACTCGAGTTAATTTGAGTACCGCATATCACCCACAAACCGATGGGCAAACCGAGAGGATGATACAAACTCTCGAAGATATGCTACGAGCATGTGATTTGGAATATGGTGGATCTTGGGATACACATTTACCATTGGTGGAATTTTCTTATAATAACTCATATCATTCGAGTATTAAAATGCCACCCTATGAAATGTAATATGGTCGTCGGTGTAGAACTCCTACTTGTTGGTTAGAAGCCGGGGAAAAGCAATATGCCGGACCCGATATTGTTGAAATGACCGCCGAGAAAGTGAAAATAGCCCGAGAGAAGTTGAAAGCGGCTCGAAAAAAACAAAAGATGTACACGGATCCCCGACGTCGACCGGTTACGTTTGAACAAGGTGAGTTAGTATATTTTAAAGTGTCACCGTGGAAAGGGGTTATACGGTTCAGGAAACGTGGAAAGTTAGCACCGCGATATATTGGACCGTTTCCGATTCGCCGAGTAGTTAATGATCAAACGGTTGCGTTAGATCTTCCTCCGGAATTAGCGGGTATTCATGACACATTTAACGTGAGTTATTTGAAAATGTGTCACGTTGAAGATGAAAATCAAGTGTTACCGATACGGGATTTGAAAATTGATATGAAAAAGAGGTTAGTCGAAGAACCGGTTGAGTTATTAGATCGAAAAGTTACTAAGTTACGAAAGAAGCAGATTCCGATGGTATTGGTAAAGTGGAAACCTAGTTTGGGTTCGAATTTAACATGGGAGACGGAAGAAGATACGTAGAATCGTTATTCGGGTTTATTTGAACGTGTTGAGATTCCGAGGACGGAATATCTGTAAGGAGGGTAAATTTGTAACACCCCGAGACCCGGCCTAGCATTTTAAGGTTGTCGGTAAGTTTATTTTATTATTTATAATTTTATAGAATTTTATTAGATTTATTAGAATTTTTAACCACGGGGTTAAAAATTAGCAAAACTGAGATAAATATATATTAATATTATTTTTATATATCTGAGTCCAATTTTGAACCGGGTTTCTAGTGGTATATTTAGTTTTAGAATCAGAGTTCGTTTAGGGTTCCAAATTAAATATCGTACCTTCGAATTATACTGTTTTGTTTTAAAATTTATCCACCTCATGGTGGACACGTGGTAAAGGTTGTATGCCTTAGAAAATTTGGTCTAACCTTTCTAAATTTCATTCTCACGTCTCTGCTCTCTTCACACTCACAAAACACACACACAATTATAGAAACTCTAAAGTGAAGCTTGAATCTTTGAAGGCTTTTGTCCTAAATTCGAAATTGAAGCTTCTAACTAGTAAGTAATCTTCTCTTTTGATTACGGTTAGAAGTTCTTGAGTATTCTTGCATATTTGAAGAACTAGGGTTTAGTGTTCTTGGTGGGTTCTGATCCAAAACCGAAATTGATGATTTCTATTGATTAGATTATAGTAGTGAAGTGTTTTAGATGCTATATGAATGATTAAAACATCTAAATTAAACCTAATTCATAAATTATGATTATTGGTCAAGAACCCTAATTTTGGAGATGATGATTTCTGTGAATTTGTGATTGTTTAGGATTGTAATTAGTGTTATAATTGTATTAATAACTAGTTATAATATTAAATTAATTGTTTGGTAATATTTAGACAAAAATTAATAAGTTGTGAATTTTGGTTAGTTTGACTTTCTATAAGGTCAAACCTAGATTAGATGATGATGGAAATTGGTTACATACAATTCTTAAATTGGTTGTGATGTTGTGATGATATTGAGTAATGTGTTGAGATGTTTTAGATAAAAAATCTAAGTTTTGACCCGTTTGGGTCAAATTAGTACCCTAGTTGTGAAGGGATAAATAAGTAGTTAAATTTGACTTGAGATGAGTCAAAGTACTTGTATGTATAGAATTTGGGTGTGTGTATTGGTTTAAAATTGAGTTTGAAGTTTATGTATATTTTGACTTGAAATGGTACTAATTCGGGTATTGTTTCGGTTAGCAGGAAAAGGGAAGGCGAAGACTCAGTGATATTAGACGACTGAGTGGTCATCGATAGTGCCAAGGTGAGTGGACTTATAACCTTTGTACTGTTTAAATTGCAATGGTTTAGATTGCAATTTGTTAGGTTGGTTTTGGAAGTTGTTGAGTTGAAAATGAAGGATTTTAGCATCTGCAGTGTTTCGTGTCACGAGAATTGGGCTTCGTGGCACGAAGTTGAACAGAAAGTGAATTTCGTGTTCACGAACTTTTTCGTGCGGCACGAACCTGAGTTCGTGGCACGGAGTTTTGGGCTCGTGGCACGAACCTGCTGTTTGCCTACAAAATTTTGTGTTGTGATTTATACAGTATGGTTTAATGTTAATTAACTGGCTATGTGTTAATTAATCGATATGTGCACATGGAAAAGTATAGAGGCAGCTTGACTGGGGGGCTGGGCTTTCGGTTACTGTTAGATAACGGTAATTGTACCTTGGCATATTCGTTGTGTCTTAAGGAAGCTTTACCATTGCTAATGAGTAAAGGGCTATCGGTAAGCTGTTGTTAGGCCCACAACAGTTGTAAGGTTCCGCAAAACCGCCGTACCTCTCGTTATATGTGATTAAGTGATAGAGATTGTGAATTGAGATTGTTGGATTTATACATTATAAAGTGTTATAGTTTCAATCACTTAGCTTTGTGCTAATCCCCCACTATGTTGATTCTTTTGCAGGTTTTGGGAAGTTTGTGATTAGGAATGGATGACCAAATTATAAAGATATGTTTTTGGGTGTCGAGCCGAAAGTTTATAACACCGTTCGTTTTGTAAATATTAAATTACTTTACTTTTATAACGTCTGTAAATTAATTAGTTAAACGCTTCCGTGTTTTGGTTTTAAAAAAAAAAGGCATGAAAATTACGGTGTTACACTTTCTATCTTTTCTGGGTTGGCTTGTATGCCAGAAAGTGTTATAATGTGACCTAGAAACTTGCCTCTACTCATGCCAAATGAGCACTTCTTGGGGTTCAGCTTCATATTGATCTCCTGTAATCCCCGCAAGGTTTCTTCAGTATCACTGATCAGGTCACCATCGCCTATACTTTTGATCACCATATCATCGACGTATACCTCCAAATTGTGACCTATCTGCTTCTCGAAAGCCTTATCAACCAATCGTTGGTACGTAGCTCCTGCATTTCGTAGCCCGATGGGCATTTTAATGTAGCAGAATGTGCCTTTAGCCGTATGGAAAGCCATTTTCTCTTCATCTTCCTTAGACATTTGTACTCGATGGTACCCTTTGTATGCATCCAGGAAGGATTTCGACCTGTAACCTCCCAACGCCTCTACTTTCCGTTCTATCTCCGGAAGGGGATAGCTATCCTTGGGGCACGCTTTATTGAGGTCTTTGAAATCTACACACATCCGCATTGATCCATCTCCTTTTTTAACCAACACTGGATTAGCCACCCATTCTGGGTATTGGGTGCTTCGTAGTACCCCTGCCGATACTAAATCTTCTACCTCCTTACTCACCACTTTGACTCGATCGACTGCCATTCCTCTTTTTGATTCCTTCACCGGGGTGAATGTCGGGTTAATGTTCAGCTTGTGTTCCGCGAATTCTCGGGATACAACCTTCATGTCCTTGGGTTCCCACGCGAACACGCTTTTGTTTCTTCTTAGGAGCGCCTCGAGCTCCCCTTTTAACTTGGGAGGAAGGTCGCCTCCCACCCGAACGGTCACTTCCGGATACTCCGCATTCACCACAATCTGAGTCTCTTCCTGCTCCGTCCAACTGTCTTGGTGTGTGACGCTTCCACACTCCGTCATGGGCATGGGCATGCTCTGCATGGTGAGTACCCCATGTTCTGAAGGGAATTTAAGCAAACCATGAATGGTAGATGCAATTGCCTGCAACTGCCACATTCCAGTTCGTCCTAAAATTACATTGTATCTGGACGGGGCTTCAATGAGGATAAATTCTGTTACGATGGTCTTGCTGCGGCTAGAGTTCCAATCTGTCAACACCAGAGGTAAGTGAATCTTTCCTCGCGGCCATACTGATCGTCCTGAAAATCCTACCACCGAAGATGTTGCTGGTTTAAGGAACGCTTTGACCTCAGGAGGGAATTTCTCGAAACAGTGATCGTACATAATGTTGGTGGAACTCCCTCCATCCACATAAATTCGACGAACCATCGCTCGAGCGATGGCTCCGCAGATCATCAGTGGCTCCATCCCTACATATCCCTCGGGAATAGGTTCGTCTCTTCCTAACTCTATAGCTACCCCTTTCCTCTTTCGTTGAGGAGATGCAGAATAAACCTCTTCCTCCGTCATCATAATTTCCGTATCATACACAGTCACTCCGCCCTTCGGTACCTCAGTTACCCCTTCTACGCCTTTCCCTTTCTTTTGAGCTTCTTTTTCTCTTTTATAGCTTTCGCAGGTTGCTGTAGCGTGGCCCATTATCTTGTGGAACTCGCTATAAGCATTCGGGTCCCGAGGGTACCTCTTCCGGGGAGCTCTTCCCTCCTTGTCTGTCTTAGGATCAGAAGCTGCGAAGGCCTCCGGACGTTGATGTTCGTATCTTCCTCCCGAGGCTTTTCCTTTATAGATTGACCGACTGGAAAAGTTCGGTCGAAAGGAACCTCTTGATCTTTCGGTACCCCGGAGGGGACCTGAGCCGGACACACCCTTCTTTTCTTGGGCCTCGAAGCGCAGCTTCTCTGCGCTTTCTTCCTCCTGCTTAAGTACCCTATTCACCGCATTTATCATATCATCAGCTTTGACAAAATCTCTTTTCGACAACTCTCTAAACAACTCTCCCTCGCGGAGACCATACGTAAAGACCGCTATTATGAGTGAATCTTCCCAGACGGGCATCTTCCGGCTTTGTTCATTGAATCTTTTAAAGTATGACTTGTTCGTTTCCCCTTCTCGCTGCCTGCATGCCATTATGGACTGGGATTTCTGTTGGTATTTCTTTTGTTGTATGAAGTTGTGACTGAACTGATCAGCAAGCTCCTCAAAGCTAGCAATGCTCCTCTGAGGCAAACTAGACAACCAATACCGAGCTGAACCTTCCAAGGTTCCTGCGAACTATAGGCACCACAATTTTTGGTCCATCGGTATCATTTTAACAGCCCAACGGAAGCTAGCCACGTGATCATCCGGATCCCCGGTACCATCGTACGACTTAACCCTAAGGCCTTTGAGTCCCGGAGGGATCGACATCTAATTGATTTCATCGGTGAACGGAGATCGAAAGCTTCTAGGTGCGGAAAGATGAAGTTGGGCAGAACTTCCTTCTCTTCCCCCCAACGTTCGTCCCCTTCTTCCTGGGGTGTGCTCCCTTCTTCTTTCCGGAGTCTTTTGTCTCCTTCTCTCCGGAGCTCCTTCTTCACTTCTTTCCGGGGTTCTTTTTCTTCTCCTCTCCGGAGTGCACCCTCGACTTCTTTCTCCTTCCTGTTCGGACTCATGACCTCGGATCGGAAGGGTTTCTTCCTTATAGACCTCCTCTGCGGATTCTTCTTCTGCGGATTCTTCACTGGAATAAGTGAGAGTCCTTCCGATTCCACTCATTCCTTCGGTCGTTCTCTTCTGACTTTTCTCCAAGTCTCTCAGCTTTCGAAACTTGCAGAAAAGGTTATATTCTTTAATTTCCTCCTCTGTCGGATCATCCTTCCCCGATCCTGAAGGAGGAGGGCACGCTGCAATATTGACGACAGCTGAAGCCGGAAAAGTAGGAGTAAGATTATCTCCCGGCGGTGTTAGGAGTTGATTCCCTCCTACCGGCGTCGACTCGAGGACCATTTCATTCTGGGTCCCACGGATGGCGCCAAATGTTGAAACCGGTTCTTCGTAAAGCTGGGACGGAGGGTAAGCCTTCCTCGAGATATAAACACGGAACCTGAAAGCAACCGAAACCTTTGGTCAGATGCTCTCCGAGGGTGATCCTCGTGAGAACACTCCGACGCTCAAGTCAGATATTTGCGACGTAAGGTCTATTGTAAGTGTAGAATCGTATTGAATGTATGAATATGAGAGTAAAAACGTTAGCATTCAATGCTCAGTTTCAGATAGTATTGAATGCTCAGAGTAATGTGTAGTGTGGTTAGATAGCGTACCTTAGCATGTTAGTTGGTATGTATATTTATAACTGGACGTTTGGGCGGGAAGCAGATCATTCCTCTTCCTTCAGCCCGGTTTACGCGGGGATCTTCCGAATTAAGAGCTGCGGTTCGACTTGTTATCCGTGGTGCAAAGACTTGAGCTTTCACCCCAGCCGTCTCGGGTTCAAGTCGCATTTAATGCTCTCGTGGCTCAATGTACTTTATCCGGAAAACCCGTTTGTCGCTTGGATCACAACATGGGGATGTGGACCCAATACCGTTCGTCGAAACCTTCCGTCCGGGCGTCCAATGCATCTTTGCAGGTCACCTATACCTAAATAACATTGTTGCTGTCCATCAACGGGTTTAAAATCCAATCCGACCAAACTAATCGACATTCTTATGACGGTTTTTAATCCTATTATAGGGAAACTTGAGACTTGCTAAGTAATTAATCCTTACCAACAAAGGTAAACTAATAAGGAAAATCTTACGGTTCGAAAATTTCTATGTGACCCAAAGCATCACATGAATAGCCTAATCCTTATCTATGAGGGGACACATGGATTATACTATTAAATTATTAACAATCTTTTTTAATGGAACAACTTAAGAAGTTAAAAGTACTTAGACTAGTAGTAACGCATGACCGATCATTCGGTCGTGACCTCCACATCCCCACCAAACGACGCGTCCCCCCTTACGCCCACACCAACCCGACGCGTCCTAAGTGCGTATCGGTCGTCCAGACGACCGATCAATTTTCAAAGAGGGAAGGTTTTTTCAAAGGGGAATGATATGGTCGCCTGGTTACGTGTGTTTGGTCGGGATTTTTTATGTGTTTGGTCGGGCTGATGTGGCGCAGAGGTGGCAGGGGTGAATGATATCGTATCGGTCACCCATTACGCATAGTCTTACAAACATCTAGAAGTGAAAAAACTAGATCGGTTTAAATACCGATTCAATTTTGGTCAACAAATGTCAAAACCGGTTTTAGAAAAACCGGGTTCGTTTTAAACTGGTTTTCGGTAAGCGGGGGTATATCTGGTTGAAACCGGGTTGGACCCGTTAAACCCGGTTTTTTCGATATTAAATGCGGTATTAAGGACTGATTAACAAAAACCGTTTTTCAAACAGGTTCATCCCAAAACATCAATCCGATCCCAAATCGGCGATTTACAAACCGATCCGGTTCGAAATGGCAAAAACCTGTTCTAAACCGGTTATTAAACTGGTACGGATAAAAATTTATTTAATGTTTGCACCTCTTCATACATCTAATAAAACTTTTGACCCTTTATATCCGTATTACCGTACGTTCAAACAATATTTTTTGGAACAGTTGTATTTTCCCCAAAATAGAAGAAAAAGAAAGAAATACTATTGTTTTTTCATATTTTTGAGTCTATAGCTTAAGATCGAATGAAAATAAAATTTAGATGAAGAAGTAAGATATATGAGCAATAAGTTACACCGCTTATACTTTTTGAATTTCAAAACTGATAATTTTGAAAATAATATATTTAGAAAATCTATATATGAAGAGTGTGTTTGGTTTATGGGTTTAGAGATAAAGAAATGGGTATAGGAATGATATATAGCGGGTGTTTGGTAGGAGGTATGGGTTTGAGAAAACCCACAAAGCGAAGGTTTCCCGTTTCCCTATTCCTGGCTGAAGAGTTGGTATCACATCCATTCAATATTTTACTTTTTCATAGCTACGTTTCCAATGAGGTTAAAAATTATCTTCCTTGCTTACAAAAAGTTGTGATCTTCGATTTTAATTTCTTGTTTATTTTCCAAGCGGATTTCACTTTCTCCCTTCCTTCCTTCTTTGTTTATTTCCAACCTTGAACACACGCCAAAGAGCCTTTGGCGGCACCAAAGCACGGCAAACCATTTGTGCATTGTTTGCTCCTCCGCCATGAGTTTAATGCGGGTTAAATGTTTACTTTGTTCTTCTAAATTGCGATATGATGTGTGGGTCTTAAATGAATATTATAATAATGTTAAATAGATGAGATTAATTCTGAGATGAGTGTTACTTAAAACCATATTAAAGAATGTTAAATATTACTCATAGGTACAAATGATAGGCACAAACATCATTTCTCATTAAATATTACTCATACTTCGTATTACACTTTTATATCATTTAATATATATTATACATTTATATATGAATATATGAAACATCAAAATTAAAATATTCGTATCATATAATAAGGATTATAGATAAAAACTTGTATATTTAGTCTATATACAAGTCAAATGAGCCTAGCCCGAACCTACAACATCCGATACAAGCCGAGACCAAGCTCTATAAACTGAAATCAGCCGACATTGAGTCTAAGCGAACTCGGGCTCGGCTCGACTAATGGTGAAAACCTCTACTACATGGAGATATCAGTATTCGTAATAATAGGAAAAAGTTTACATCAAACAAGCCGATATCCATCAACCACCAATATCGGGTAGATTATCAATAAGATTCATTAGCTAACTGTTAGCAATCAAAATTGAATCTGGGTTATAGATTCTTAATCAATTTGACTTATATAACATACTCCATGTATAATTAACTTGAGAAGTGACTCGTATATTACAAAAATTCAGTCTGCACATCAATTTGACTTGCGAAACATACTCTAATTCCAATTTTGCAATGTAAACAGTAAAAAATAGTGTATAAATCATCTTTGATGTAACTTATAACAAAATTTTTAGTTCTTAAAAGCCCGTCTTAAGTTAGATAAAAATACACCAATTATAAAGAACTATTTTCTTTTCCTTTTAAGAAAAGAAGCATAGATTACACCTGTAACCTACCAAGTACCCTAAACTCTAAACCGTCAATAGTCATGCTCAAGGACTAGTAACTTTCAATACACAGCCACCACACAAACATGACAGCCACTGGAATATGACACCGAACACAAGCATGTTAAATCAAATGGTCCATTTCACGGTGGCCCCAAAACAGACAGATAAACGGGTCTAAGTACAATCACACAAACAGATATGTGTTTTATGATTTTTTATTTTTTTATAACGTCATTTACAAGAGACAACCATATTTACAACATCAATATCTGCAGCAAACAACAAATATCATCCATTTCAGCACATGCTTGAATAATTCCTTAATTTGCTCAAAAATCACAAGTTTTGAAGAGAAGCAAGCCACTGATCCATGTACGTGTTGCTCTCTGCGGATCAAACAAGATGCAAAGAATTATAAATCAATTAAATTGTTTAATAAATCAAGTTAATTTTATGAACCAATGATTACTATCTTTATTCTCTCTGTGGTGTTTAAGTGCCTTTTCTCTTTCGAAAAAGAAGAGGGGTATAAAGGTCAATATATTGTAAAAGCACTAATAAAGGATTCCCAGTTGCCACATCAAGACAAAGCAATTATTACATAAGATATGCACATCAATAATTATGTACCAAACATGAAATAGTACAATGAAAGATGCATAGAGAACAAGTCATACCAGCAGCAGGTAAACCATTAGCGACAACATTTAAGAAGTGATTACTGGGTTGTTGTTCTTCCATTTTAAAACCCTTGCAGTCATTTCTATAACAAGGAACCAAAACTGCAAAACTGTTGTCTGCCACGTCAGCATCAACATCCTCATCATCGCTCTGGAAAAAATCAGGTGCATGAGGCTCCATCCACCCAATAGACCAGTCTGAATCATAAGAGGATTCTTCAGATGCAGATAAACAAACACCATCTGATGGTACCAAAACTACGTCGTATTCTTTATCAATTACTCTTTTTCTTTCTTCTCTACTCTGCCATTTCTTTTTCACCCTTTTTGATGAAGAAGATGATAATTTTGCATCTTTTTTCTTTGAAATGGACAGCTTCATTGAATCAGAACAAGAATTAGTAGAGATTATGGGCTCTTTTTCCTTCCCATTACTCCAATACCACCAAGAAAACCGGGTCAATGAAATTGACATTTGATCGAACAGGTGGTGTGCAAAATAAATAAAAGTTCAAAATTTAAAATTGATCAAATCAAGGAAAAAAATCAAAATCTGATACATAAAAGGGGGAAATTCTACAAAAAATGAGTTTTACCCATATTCAGATGATTCAAAAATTTCAATTCCCCTAAAAACACACACACGCCAACATTAAAATACTAATTTAAGCAATTATGCCATGATTTCAACAAACGATCTAGAATTAATGATTTAAAAACACAACTAAATGACAAGTTGGTTCATTTAATTCCAGAACAAGCAATAACTGAACTTAGGGTAATAGATTATCCACAAAATCCTACAATAAATTATCAAAATCTACTAGTCCCAACTGTTTCAAGACATAGAAGAATTATAACAAAACACTGAGTATCACCGGAATATTTCACCGATGACTGAGATTTCAGCCGGACTAAAATAACAGATCGGAACCAGAAAAGCCCGATATTTTAGCGGCGATGATCACCGAAAAATCAGAAAAAACCCTTCCATGAGTAACAAAAGAAAACGATTATGGATAAGGCTAGATTGCTAAAAACTAAAAAAATAACGTTTCAAGCATCGCCATGTGTTTTAAAATTGTAACCCTAGTAAAGAAGGAAGAAATGGAGGAAGTGTTTTTATATTTTATCGGTTTTCTGTGTGATGCTTCTGTGGGAGAGAAGATGATGATATATAGATAACAAGAGGAAAATGTTTAGCGTGAA
This sequence comes from Calendula officinalis, assembly GCA_963853835.1. NCBI lineage: Eukaryota > Viridiplantae > Streptophyta > Magnoliopsida > Asterales > Asteraceae > Calendula > Calendula officinalis. The sequence goes on from OY970823.1 coordinate 13,936,636, forward strand.
GACTAAAACAAGTTTACCGAAAGTACAGTGACACCCCTGCATTTCATTCACAATTAACAAACTAATAATAAGTGATATACATTTCATATTTTAATGATTGTAAACAAGTGATATATTTTTTATATTTGAATAATTCAAAATAAGTGATACATTTTAAATTTTTACCTTATTTGATAAAAAGTAGTGGGCTCCACACTCACTAACTACCTATTTTATAAAGTGAAATAATGTCTATACCCTTACCGTTTTACTTTTAAACAGCATTAATCTTACTTTATTCAACAATTGTGGCACCCATTCCCCCACTAACCATCAGTTAATCTAATTTAACCATCATTATAATCTTTTATCTCAAAAACCGTAAAACCTAAAGTGTATCACTTATTTTGAATCGGAGGAGGTAGGTTTTTATAAAAATTATATATTTATTCATCTTCTAACAATGGCATCAATTGATCATTTCAGTTTGTCAATTTAATAACACGCCAGCTGACACTCTAACTAGTACCCGCACGCTAACACTATTCTTTCACTTAATGTATTATACACATAAAATACACACACAAAATTCCAATACCCACAAAATTACCCCCACGATCTCGTCACTTTACACATCCCCGAAGGCTTTGAATTGACGCGTAAACCACACGGGCTATTCAAAGAAGATCTTATATCCAAAATCCGAAAATCCAAATTTTGGATATCAGATCCGTATAGTGTTTCAAAATTTTCAGATATCAGATATCTTAAAAATAAAAAAAATCTTTAAAATACCCAAAATATCCGAAAAATATATGAATATTTTGCTTTTTCAGATATCAGATACCTGTATTTCGGATATCCGAATTTCCCATATCTAAAATCCGGGTATCCGTATATCGGATACCATATTCAGATAGTAAAAACCATATCCGAAAATCCAGGTATCTGAAAATCCAGGTATCTGAAAATCCAGATATCAAGTTTTGAACAACCCTAGTTTGTATACTATAAAACTTTTAGAACATTTCTATGAAGGAACTAAAAAAATAAAAGAAAACACAAGGATTATTCCAACAAACAGTATGAAGCCTTTAAGGTGACTAAAACAGAACACACAATAAATAAATGTTGTTGCAGATTTAATATTCTTGCCAATGATAAGAAAAAAAGGTTGGTATTAAGAAAGACATGATGATCTTAATATATAAATTTCTAGAAATCCTTCCCAAAGAGTGAAGTGTTATATCTACAAATCTAAATTAAAAACAAGAATCTGGAACAGTTTATATGCTTATGAATTACGAAACAGAAAACAAAATGTGTTCAAATTTCAATGACACCCTAGCATCCTCGTTATCCTTAGCGTCGACTATAAAGAAAAGATCTACTATAGCGATCTAGAAGCTAAGGTGACAAGTGCCACTCCAGAAAATGAGGATCCTGACAACGAGAAACAGAAATCAAATGATGAGGAATGATAAAATATAAGAAACTATAAGCTCAACTAGCCAAGATGGAAGGAGAAACATATTAAGACTACGAAACTGAAAGTCACATCTCAAATCTGGTTGAGCGATTCTAAATCAAGTGAATGCATATGTTATCAAAATCAAAGGTCTTATTGCAACTGAAAAAGGAGAAGAATCTGAATCAACTCTAATATAATAATTATCAAGTTGCAAGTATACACGGTTAGGCCCAACTTTGTTTTAACCTACTCTACTAGGCACTCCAACCTAACTAGCGGCTTATACATTACAACACCTACACATTTTAGTTACTTAATCAATAGATATAATTCACTCTAAGGCCTCTCCCAACCCTTACCCATCACTAAACCCATCATTAGCGCCACGTCATCGCGTCCTTACTGACCCGCTACTGACACGTTCGTGTCAACCCTACCCATCACTAACCCATCACTAAACCCATCCTTTCCACATCATCATTTTTAATTAAATTAAATAATCATAAAATAAATACATTACATTAATTTAAAAATATAATGTTTAAATTTATAAAATATAGTATTAAATTTATAAAAAATACATTTATTAAAATTTAAAAAAGAAAAAAAAAACCTAATATTTTTGGAAAAAAAACTAATATATTTTTATATTAAAACAAATATATAAAAAAGTTTGAATTAAAAAAAAAACAGAAAAGAAAAAACTTATTTTTATTAAAAAAATGAAAATGTACAAATCTTTATGCCTTTTGTACAACTCCAACACATCCATCTTCCTCTTTCCCTTCCCACACCCCCTCTCCCCTGCAACACGACGCCTTCCCTCCTCCGTCCTCCCCACGACGTTCTCCATCGACGCCAGCCTACGACGCCACCGTGCCAACGGCGTCATTGGGCGACGGCCAAAAAAGCCCCACGACGGATGCTAGGGACGTGCCGTTGGCACAGGTCTAAACGACTATACATATTTTTAGTTGAAAGAATCAAAGTTGATACAAACTAGTCACAGTTGATAATGTTGTAACTTTAAACCATCATATTATCATATTTTTTTAAACATTAATAACTATTTGAGTAGCTACAAATTAAATGTGTTTAATAAAAATTAATAAACCACTTCTAATAAAGCATATCACATCACTCTTCATTTCGTAAATGACAAGATAACTTCATGGAAGTTTAGGGGTATCTCAGACTTAACGTATGTGAATCATCATGACTATTGTTAGGACTTATTTATATTGTAGTGTATAGTTTAGAGGGTAATGTTGCCAACATTGCATAGTTAGAAGTTTAGTCATTAGGACTAATCAAGACAATTATTGATTAGTATATAAGTCTTCCTTGTAATCATTAATTGTAACTTTGTTGAATTAATCTATCTTATCCATTGCAAAGCACTCTCCCTTCTCTCTACTTTGTCTCTCTAAAACCCTCATTTCTTCCTTATCAAGTTTCACCTAAAATCACCATCAAACATTAAACTTTGGATTGAATGCTCTTTCAAGGATTAACAATTGGTATTAGATTATAATTTCTCTCTGAAATCGATCCATAATCATAGTTTTCTGTCCAGTTTTGAAGATTTATTGGGTTTTTGAAGTTTTTGAAGAAAAATGGGTTAAGAATCAAAATCTGGATTTAAGGTATTTTTCTAAGATCTTATGGCTTGAATCTGTTTCTTTCTTCATATTATTAAGCTTAGAATCAAATTTCGATCGATTCCAATCCATATTGACAATGAAATCTTGATTTTACTATAAACACCATTAAAGCTTGAAATTGTCTGAAAATTCAAATTTTAGATTAGATTTCGGTTGATTTTGGTCAATATTATTGGAATGGATTGAAGGAAAACGATTTTAGATCATTTTGCAAAAAGAATCAATCATTTTGGTTAAGAAATGGGCAATTTAGGATCATTTTAGTGGACTTTTCGGGTTTTTTCGTAACTTTCTGTGATAAAGACGCTACTGTTTGAAGGAATTATGTGCACAGTCAGTCAACCTATGATGATACATCCATGCCTACGAAACACTTAAGGGTCACACCGGTGAGTACATGTAATACGAGCAAGATAATCAATGTACTACAAAGGGGAATGATTCATAATAGTCATTATGAATCAGTTAAGTATTAAGTTAAGTTTAACTTATTACTAGATTAGTTTAACTAACTAATTAATACAAATATTTGTACATTTAATAGTTGAGTAAATATACAATGTGTTAATTATAGATTATCCATGATATGATTTAAAGCTATTAAATCATATAGTAATTGGATAATATTGTTGTATAAATTATATAAAGGTTATTATATAATTAACTATTAAAAGTATAAATACAAGTATATATAATTCGTGTATATGTGTACCGAATTATTAGTGTATTAATACTATACATTTAGTAGTTAAGTGCAACAATAATAAACTAGTTAAACTATAAGGGATGGAAGTGTTAAAAGGAAGTTTAATTAAAGTTCTCATATTAATTAAACTAGAAGGGTTCTAAGCGTAACTTATTTGTATATAAATAAGAGGCTTAGGGTAACCCTAAAACCCCTTACAACACCTCACGAAATCACTTCCCTCTCCTCCCTCTAGGCTTCGGCCGAAACACACCCAAGAACACCAAGTTTGGTGTTCTTCGTTCTTCGTGTTCTTCGTGTTCTTCAAGTCTTGAAGATCCAAGTTCATTGCTTAGATCAACTAGAAGATCGCTCGACTTGTTCATCATCAGTGGATCTATCTTAAGCAATCAACAAGGTATGTTTTGGGAAACCCTTTTCTCCCTTCTCCCTCTTGGACGAATTCGGCCAAAGAACCCTAGGGTTCTTTGGTTGATGGTCGAACGAACCACACAAGCAATGTGTGTGTTTGAGTTCTTCATACAAGGTTTCTTTCTTGTTAACCTAATCTAGTTCTCCAACATCCCAATCCTTTAGGGTTTAAGGATTAGGTTTAATACCAGTTCCACATTTAGGGATTAAATTAGCTAGTTGGCTTTAACCGGTCAAGAACAAGTTCATGTTCTTGGTCAGTATGGTCGAACCAAGTTTACTAGGAGGTTGACCCAAGTGGTCGATCAGTGTCATGTGAAACCCTACAGTGGTATCAGAGCGTTGGTTTAAGAGATCTAGACTAGATTAACAAAGATTGTTTGTTTACTTTTATTTTTAAGTTTTTTTTTGTTTCAAGTATTTCTTCTTCTTCTTCATATTTTCGAAAAAGGGAAGAACCCTGGGACCAAGAACATTAAACTAGCCTAAGTTTAATTGGTCAAGAAGGTTTATAGAAAACCCTAGCAATTTTCGAAAACTATAGGAAAACCCTAGGATCAAGTATGTTAAACAAGATATGTTTAATTGATCAAAAGGATTCTTTCCTTACTTCCTTTAAATTTCGTGACATAGGAAGATCCTTATGATCAAGTATGTTAAACAAGATTTGTTTAACTGATCAAAAGGATTCTTTCCTAATCCCTTAGGTTTTTCGAAAATCAAGAGGATACTTGTACACCAAGTTTATTAAACTAGCCTAGTTTAATTGGTGAAAAAGTTTCCTAGGCTTAAGAATTTTAAAACCCTAAAGAACCCTGAAACATTAAACTAGTTTAAGTTTAATAGTTTAAAAGTATTAATTAGGATAATGATCTAAAACCTAGTTAATTAGACAAGTTTATGTCTAATAGGTTTAATTATTAATTTTGATAGATTTATTAAAGCTAGTTCTTTAAACCTAGTAATTTAGACAAAGTTTTATTGTCTATAAGGTTTAAATTAAAAAGTTTAAATAAATTTATTAAAGGTTATAATCTATCTTAGAATTTAAACAAAGTTTATTGTTTAATAGGATAGATTAAAATTAATCTTTTAATTAAAATAATGTCTTTGATCAAGAAAGTCAAAACCCTAGTTTTGCTTGGTCAAAAACAAGATTAGTGTTCATCTAATTAATTTAGGGAATTGATAAAGAGGATGTTAATTTTTAAGTTCTAAAATTAACAAGGTGTATTTAATTATTTATATATGTGTATTTAATTTTTCGGAATTTTTTTTAATAATTAGGTAGCATTGAATTTTAAAGGATATAATAAGTTTATACGTATTTTAATTAGTTTTATTTAAAATACATATTTATAGATTAGATGTAATATTCTTATTAGAATGTTACAAGTTTATTATAAAATATACATATATACGAATACATTAAAATACAAGATAAAATGGAACAATTAAAAAGGGTAATGTTATTTTGATCTTTAAAGATAATATTATAATTAGTTATTGTATAAGTTATAATTAAAACTAGAAAGTACAAAGTTATGATTTAATTATAACTAGAAATTGTACAAGTTGAAATTATATGATTAACTAGAAATATAGAAAGTTATATATATATATATATATTAAGATGTATAAAGTTATAAGTTGTTATAACTAGATAATTATACAAGTATAATATAAGTATTTTACAAGTTATGTAATGTACTAGATTAATGATCAAGTAAAAATAACAAGAACCTATATTTAACTAGTTCAAGTTAAATATAAGAAATGTTTAAACAAACTAAGAATTATTATATATAGTTTTTATATAATAAGTTTATTAGTTTCACCAAGTATAAACCGGTGATTGTGTTAGCTTAAGTTTCATCACGGTTGTTGAAGCGAGTGGGAGCTACACAAGAAAATCACAAAGTTTGTAAGTGTGTCATTAAGACATAAGTTTTGGTCGAATCTAATAAGTCAAAACAAATGTTTGATTTCATTATTAAACATATGGAAAACTAGATGTGTTAAACTAGGTTTATGTTTCAAGTTCATGAATCATAAAAGAATTTAAAAGTTTAACATAAGTTTATAAGTTTTTCAAGTAAGATAAAACAAGTAAGTTTTATTCTAGATAAGGTTTTTCACAAAACCTAGTAAAACGTTTTGTACACCTCGTTTTAGGTATACATGTAAGATCGTGCAAATTCTTGAAACTATAAGTTTTAAAGAATAGTTCTTATGTTTTAAATAAAGGTGTCTTGTAGAACGCTTCAATTCACAAGTCACACATTTTAAACAAGGATTAAGATTGGAATAAAGGTTTAAGTTTAGTTTAAGACTTAAACAAACCCAAGAAAATCTTAGATCGAAGTACTATCCACCTAATGGAACACCTCACTTGTGAAACGATATTCATATTGCAAGGATAAAGAACCTTAGATATGGATTCAAATCATTGCGAGTGTTAGGGTGCGTAAGGTTCTGTGATAATCGGGAGTCCCGGCGCAGAGCATCGCACTGTCTTAGATGGTCTGATCTACTTTGGTGATAATCGGGAGTCCCAGCCCAAAAAGTACTTGAGTAGAATAAACATACTAGACTTTATTACTAACTTAGAAATGTACATTTAGATTGTACAAGGTTGTAATAAGTTATAAGTCTAAAGATTCCACGACCCCTAGGAATCGTGCCAAGTCTTGATACGATCGGTAAGGATGTTACCTACAAGAAATAGCTTGTCTCGTCGGGAAGTGCCCAAACCTTGCGGCGAGAATGTGATATATGGATCATAGGTCTAAAATATTAATTATGGGTTTATAATATATTTTAGAGAATGTTTATTGATGATTACTAATTAAACTGGGTTTGATTTGTAGATGGCAGCAACAACCATAGCGACACGTACCAACAATCTCTCACTACGCTTGTTTCTAGAAAAGGACGAATTGACTGGGTCAATGTTTCTCTATTGGAAGCGTGATATTCGGATTATGCTTACGCATGAGAGAAAAGGAAATGTCCTAGAAAAAGCAATACTAAATGCTCCTACCGCGAATGCTAGAAATGAACTAGGATAAGCATATTACGCTTATAGGGTGTTCAAATCTTGCAAGATGGTTAAGGGATCATCGGTAAGTGCTCACGTCATGAAAATGAAAGAGCACATGGATCATCTAGAATGACTAGGACACCCAATACCGTTGCAGTTAGCAACAGTAATGATACTCAACTCGTTGTTAGATGACTATAAGTATTATGTAGTCAACTACAACATGCATAACATGGAGCAATCCATTGATGAGCTACATTCCATTCTCATGACTACTGAGTTGATTTGGGGACCAAGTTTAAGAATGATCTCGTAGTAACCGATGATGGTAGTGATCAGAGAAAGAGGCGCAGTGGAAAGGGAAAGGATAAAACCGATCCCAGCCACGACGTGCCTAAAAGGGTAATGGAGTCAAACAAAAAAAGGTCAAGAAGGTAAACCCAAACAAGGACCGAGAAATGGTGTCTTGGTTGTGGCAAGGGTCAAAGGGTAGGAGGCAATGCTTGCTCCTTAGTTGACTTGACCAACATCTAGATACTCGCTTCCTACTTGTAAAAAAAAAATTCATTACAAGTGACTCAACTTTAGCAATCGTTTATTGCATAAAATGATAAGTGAGATGACCGGCATGAGATGGTGATGATCCCACGAGCACCAAGTTTTTATTGTAACGACCCGAAATTTGTAAATAAATAAATTGTACAAAAATATGATAATTAAGGATAAATCGTTTAAAGAACGTAGGAATTGGTTTCGTGTCGTTTGGAGACCGTATGAAGAAGTTATGGGCGAAACCGGGTCGAAACAAAGTTGAAAAAGTGCAGCCTGGCTGCATGAGAAGTTCACGACGCGAAGTAGTTCGCGTTCGTGAAGTCGGGCCAGAGATTTTGATTTAAAACGTGAAGTAGTTCGCGATGAGATAACGATCGCTAAGTATGCGTACGACATGCAGAGTTAGCGACGCGAACTAGTTCGCGTCGTGAAGTCCTGTCGTCTGCAATAAATTCGGGTTTTGGCTCATTTAATGAAATAGTAAACCCTAGCTTTTCCCTTTGGCGATTTTGGAGCTCAAGTGCATATTTTGGTTGATTTCTTCTCAAATCCTTGGTAGATTTCATTCCTAAGTGAAGATTAAAGGTATATCTTCACACCTTGATCTTTGTAGCTTTAGATCTATGTATTTTGATGGTTGGGTTTGAAACCCTAGTTATTGGGGGTTATGGATTATGGTGAATAAATGATGTATACACTTAATAGATGGTATATTAACAAAGGAAACAAGTGTATGATTTCGATTGGTAAGAATCTTAAGGGTTGGTTAAACCTAGGGTTTGGTAAATCACCATAATTGGGGAAAATGTTAGTTAATGGTAATTAGAGGTTAATGGATACATTATTGGTAGTATGAGATGTTGAACATCTTGTGATCATTGTATTAGGCTTTCGGTGACATCTTGGAAAGTCGGTGAATTTGTGAAGCAAGAGATTCGGTGGCAAGAATTCGGTTGGAGCATCTTATTGCTAAGGTGAGTACGTGTGGACTTTATTGAGTACATAGCCATGAAAATACTTGTTGTTATATATGTCGAGTCTATTTGATAATTGTGTAGAATTTAGCAAATATAGTTAGTTGCATACTGTTGAATATAGGTAACTAACTTGTTGATGATTGATGTGATAGCCAAAGGCTTTGATTGATATAACCGTCGAGTAATAGTAAGGTTGAGACGATGTGATGACGCGGGGGATCCCCGGTCATGAGGTATGGAATGGGGAGCATTTAGGCGGATCCCCATCGGCCCATTCCATGATAGTAGTCTTGCTAACTGGAAGTAGTCCGGCGAGTAAGGCAGGTATAGGTAGATTGAGCGATTCCCTCTTGCCTTTACCTTGAAGCTTGTTAATGCGGGGGATCCCCGGTTAATGAGTTAATGTGGTTCTAGTTCGTTGGGGATGTCCCGACAACTAGATATGATTGCTAGGAAAGCAAAGTGTTAGAGTCACAATAGGGTGACTAGTTAGATGGATGAGTCACTTATATGTTGTTTATATGTCATACGATTATATTTATTATCGGGTCTAAACCCATGTAGCTCACGAGACGTTTTGTCTCACGTACTCCTTGTTGTTTTGCTATGTACCCAGGTTCGGGATCGAAGGTTTAGGTACGCATGGATAGAGATGCGGGGCCTAGAGTAGAAGAACATTAGATTGGATTTATGCTTAGCTTTGGTTATGATCTATTTTGTAACACCAAACTTTACACTCTGATTTTCATACCAAAGGTTTTTGTAAATCCATATTTTTGGAATAGTTCTTCTATTTATGAAAAATAATTTATTTTGGGCAAATGTTTTGTATTAAAATTTAAGGTGTTACAACTTGGTATCAGAGCTACTGTTTAAGTGAATTAGGTTGGATGACCATCCTAGTCTTAGACTGTAGCATTAGGAATATAAGATTCCTTAAGATCATAGGTTGACCTTGAGACTTTATATTAAGTTTAGGGTTGAACCTAGGGGACCGATGAAATTTGATATAATTATGGATATTGAGTCTTATGCGACTAATGGGTTGTACACAAGGTACTAAATGTTTAATGTCTTTCGTATAGTCTTGAATCAAAGAAATCGTGACACGCGTAGAAGTGGTAGAGCCCCGGAGGGTCGGGAGGAGGAGATACATCATGTTGAGTTTGTGGTTGAACAAGAAAGTCAACCATCGATGCATCGAATGGGTGAGTCGGAGGTCGGAGCTAATAGAACTCCGGTAACCATGGCGGATCTCCAAACTATTATTGATCAAATCAAAGGGACGGTGGCCGAGGAAGTGCACCGAATTATTGGGGACCGTGAGAGGTCGGGTGGAGACCGTGAGTCCGAGGCTAAATTGGATGAGAGAACCGGGGGTAGTGGCACCGGGGAGGGGAAATCCTCCACGGGTGGCCAAAGTGATGCTAGGGCTAGGCCCATTGTGAAAGAAGGTTGTTCGTTTAAATCCTTCATGGCTTGTAAGCCAAATGTGTATACGGGTAGTTCGGACCCGAAAGTAACCATGAGGTGGATCCGAGAGACCGAGAGGGTCATCGGTAGTAGCAAGTGCAAGGATGCCGACATGGTGACGTATGCGTCACAATTGTTAAAAGAAGATGCGATGGTTTGGTGGGATATTGTGTATGAGACCCTCGGGAGGGAGGTGATTGAGAAGATGTCGTGGGATGAGTTTACCGCGAGGTTGAAAAAGAAATTTTGTCCCGAAAGGGATTTGGAAAGATGCACGAGAAGTTCGTGACCCTTAAGAAGGGTGATTTGCCAATCGAGGAATACTCGAGAGAGTTCACGGGATTGCTCCCGTTTGTTGCTAAAACCTACTCGGATGAGAGGTTGAGGGTGGTCCGGTATGCTAGTGGGTTACCGTGGGACAACCAATTGGAGGTCAAGAGGGCGGTCACACTTGATGAAGCCATTAGTGCCGCCCGGGGTGTTGAGGAGGTGAATGAGGCACGTGTTGCCGAGAGGGCCCATGTGGGCGAGAAAAGGAAAGCCGAGAGCGGCTCTAGTTCATTCAAAAAAGGGAAGTTCACTTCGAGCTTCTCTAAGCAAGGTAGTGTTGGCTCGTGCAAGAAGTGCGGGAAGAATCATGCCGGCGTGTGCCGAGGAGAGTCGAAAACTTGCTTTAATTGTGGGAAGCCGGGGCATATGTCCCGAGAATGCAAGTCTAAATCATTGGCCGAGGTTGAGTGTTTCTCGTGCCACGAAAATGGGCACTATAGCAATGTGTGCCCGAAGAAGGGAAACGAGTCGATGGTGTCCACGGCTCAAAAGAAAGTGGAACCGGCGAAGGTGAAGGGGCGATCCTTCCAACTCACTCGGGAGGAGGCGAAGGAGGCACACGATGTGGTGTCAGGTACTTTATTCATTAACTCCTTGCCAACTCATATTTTGTTTGATTCGGGTTCCAATTATTCGTTTGTGTCTTATGAGTTCGGTTGTAAATTGAATGTGCCGTCCGAGATGTTAGATGAGGTTTATGAGATAGAAGTAGCCGACGGGAAAACGTCTATGGTTGAATGTATTTATAGAAATTGTGAAATAGAAATAGACGGTAGAAAGTTTAAGGTAGGTTTGTTGCCCATGGGAATTAGGGCGTTTGATGTGGTTATCGGTATGGATTGGTTGGGTATGCACCAAGCCAAGATTTTGTGTGGAAAGAAAATTGTGTCGATTAGGACACCCGAGAATGAGAAAGTGTATGTGTATGGGGACAAACGATATCACATGCCTAATGTGATTACCGCCATTAAGGCGAGGAAAAGTATATCGAAAGGTTGTGCATCGTTTATTGCATATGTGTTAGACGGGCGAAAGGAAAAGAAGACGATGGATAATGTCAAGATTATTAGGGATTTCCCCGAGGTATTTCCCGATGACTTGCCCGGTTTACCACCGGAGAGACAAGTCGAGTTTAAAATTGATTTAGTTCCGGGGGCGACGTCGATTGCTCATGCTCCCTATCGTTTAGCTCCCACCGAGATGCGGGAATTGATGACCCAATTGCAAGATTTGTTAGATAAAGGTTTCATTCGTCCGAGTTCGTCACCGTGGGGTGCACCGGTGCTATTTGTTAAAAAGAAAGACGGTTCGATGAGAATGTGTATCGACTACCGAGAGTTGAACAAGGTAACTATTAAGAACCGTTACCCGTTGCCGAGAATTGATGACTTATTCGACCAATTGCATGGTGCTAGTTATTTCTCGAAGATTGATTTGAGGTCGGGTTATCACCAAGTTCGGGTGAAAGAAGGCGACACCGAGAAGACGGCTTTTCGTACACGTTATGGTCATTATGAATTTCTAGTGATGCCATTCGGTCTTACAAACGCGCCGGCTATTTTTATGGATTTGATGAATCGGGTTTGTAAACCGTTCCTTGATAAGTTTTTAATCGTGTTTATTGACGACATTTTGATTTATTCGAAAACCGAGGAAGAACACGAAGGTCATTTGAGGCTTGTTCTAGACGTGTTGAAACGGGAGAAGTTGTATGCATAATTCTCGAAGTGTGAATTTTGGTTGCGGGAAGTGCAATTCTTAGGTCACGTGGTGACGTGTGATGGTATTAAGGTTGACCCGTCCAAGATTGAAGCGGTGTCAAATTGGGAGCCTCCGAGAACTCCTACCGAGGTTAGAAGTTTTCTTGGATTAGCCGGTTATTACCGAAGGTTTATACAAGACTTCTCGAGAATCGCGATTCCACTCACGAAGTTAACGAGAAAAAGTGAGAAGTTTGTGTGGGAGAAGAAGCAAGAAGAGGCGTGTAAGTTGTTAAAAGAAAAGTTATGTAACGCGCCGATTCTTACGTTACCGGATGGTATGGAAGATTTTGTGGTTTATAGTGATGCTTCGAATCAAGGGCTCGGTTGTGTGTTGATGCAAAGAGGTAAGGTAATCGCGTATGCCTCGCGACAATTGAAAAATGCGGAATTAAGGTACACGACACACGACTTGGAATTGGCGGCGATTATATTTGCCTTGAAGTTGTGGAGGCATTATTTGTATGGTACTCGGTGTACGTTGTACACGGATCATAAAAGTCTACAATACGTGTTTACTCAAAAAGATCTTAATATGCGACAAAGAAGGTGGATCGAGTTGATTTCCGATTATGATTGTGAGATTGTGTATCACGCGGGAAAGGCTAATGTAGTAGCCGACGCCTTGATCCGAAAGGTTTATGAAAACCCGAACCAGGGAATTTTAACACGTATAGAAGTCGTCTCGAGCATTATCGAAAGGATCAAGAATGCCCAACGAGAAGTTATGCGAAAAGACGAGTTAAGACAAGAATGGTTAGGTAAGAACCAACATTTTCTCGAAAATGCACAAGGGTTGAAAACCGTAGGCGGTCATATTTGGGTTCCTAAGTTCGGTGGTATCCGAAAAGAATTGTTGTATGACGTGCACAAGTCAAAGTATTCGATTCACCCGGGAAGTACAAAGACGTACCAAGATATGAAACGGGTTTATTGGTGGCCCGGAATGAAGGCGAGAGTGGCCAAGTATATCTCTAAGTGTGCCACGTGTGCACAAGTGAAGGCCGAACATCAAGTACCGTATGAGGTAGCTCAATCATTGGTTGTACCGGCCGGGAAGTGGGAAGATATAACTATGGATTTCATAATAGGTTTACCGAAGACGAGTAGGGGTCACGATGCCATTTGGGTCATAGTTGACCGGTTGACCAAGAGTGCGTTATTTTTAGCCATTCGGGAAACGTTGCCACTTGAGAAATTGGCTAAGTTGTATGTTGATGAGGTGGTTGGACTCCATGGGGTTCCGTTATCGATTGTTTCCGATAGAGACGCGAGGTTTACCTCGAGATTTTGGCGATCTTTACAAGAAGAGTTGGGTACAAAGTTGCGGTTGAGCACGGCTTATCACCCGCAAACCGACGGTCAAAGTGAAAGAACGATTCAAACGGTTGAAGACATGTTGAGATCGTGTGTGTTAGACTTCGGTGGTAAATGGGATGAACATTTACCGTTAGTCGAGTTGTCGTATAATAATAGTTATCACTCGACTATCAAGATGCCGCCTTATGAGGCGTTGTATGGGAGAAAATGTAGAACTCCATCTTGTTGGTTGGAAGCGGGAGAAACGAGACTCACGGGTCCCGAGATCGTGAGAGTGACGAATGAAAAGATCGGTATTATTCAAACCAACATGAAAGTCGCCCAAGATAGACAACGAAGTTATTCGGGTTTGAAGAAAAGGCCATACGACTTGGATGTCGGTGATATGGTCATGTTGAAAGTGTCACCTTGGAAAGGTGTGATGCGGTTTGGTAAGAAGGGAAAGTTAAGTCCAAGGTATGTTGGACCGTTTAAAATATTGAAACGGTCGGGCTTCAAGCGTTTAAGTTGGAACTTCCACCCGAGCTTCAAGGTGTGCATGACACCTTTCACGTAAGTTATTTGAAAAAGTTTGTCGGGGAAGTCGAAAATATTATTCCGTTGCAAGAGTTACGGGTTGACGACCCGAACCGGTTGATTGAGGAGTCCGAGGCTATATTAGAAACGGAAACAAAGAAGCTTCGGAATAAGGAGATCGAGTTGGTGTTGGTCAAGTGGAAGCATTCACTTGGGCCGAATTTGACTTGGGAGGTCAAAGACGAGATTCGGAAGAGGTACCCGGATTTCGTGAACTATGATGAGATTCCGAGGACGGAATCTTCTTAAGGGGTAGATAGTTGTAACGACCCGAAATTTGTAAATAAATAAATTGTACAAAAATATGATAATTAAGGATATATCGTTTAAAGAACGTAGGAATTGGTTTCGTGTCGTTTGGAGACCGTATGAAGAAGTTATGGGCGAAACCGGGTCGAAACAAAGTTGAAAAAGTGCAGCCTGGCTGCATGAGAAGTTCACGACGCGAAGTAGTTCGCGTTCGTGAAGTCGGGCCAGAGATTTTGATTTAAAACGTGAAGTAGTTCGCGATGAGATAACGATCGCTAAGTATGCGTACGACATGCAGAGTTAGCGACGCGAACTAGTTCGCGTCGTGAAGTCCTGTCGTCTGCAATAAATTCGGGTTTTGGCTCATTTAATGAAATAGTAAACCCTAGTTTTTCCCTTTGGCGATTTTGGAGCTCAAGTGCAGATTTTGGTTGATTTCTTCTCAAATCCTCGGTAGATTTCATTCCTAAGTGAAGATTAAAGGTATATCTTCACTCCTTGATCTTTGTAGCTTTAGATCTATGTATTTTGATGGTTGGGTTTGAAACCCTAGTTATTGGGGGTTATGGATTATGGTGAATAAATGATGTATACACTTAATAGATGGTATATTAACAAAGGAAAAAAGTGTATGGTTTCGATTGGTAAGAACCTTAAGGGTTGTTAAACCTAGGGTTTGGTAAATCACCATAATTGGGGAAAATGTTAGTTAATGGTAATTAGAGGTTAATGGATACATTATGGGTAGTATGAGATGTTGAACATCTTGTGATCATTGTATTAGGCTTTCGGTGACATCTTGGAAAGTCGGTGAATTTGTGAAGCAAGAGATTCGGTGGCAAGAATTCGGTTGGAGCATCTTATTGCTAAGGTGAGTACGTGTGGACTTTATTGAGTACATAGCCATGAAAATACTTGTTGTTATATATGTCGAGTCTATTTGATAATTGTGTAGAATTTAGCAAATATAGTTAGTTGCATACTGTTGAATATAGGTAACTAACTTGTTGATGATTGATGTGATAGCCAAAGGCTTTGATTGATATAACCGTCGAGTTATAGTAAGGTTGAGACGATGTGATGACGCGGGGGATCCCCGGTCATGAGGTATGGAATGGGGAGCATTTGGGCGGATCCCCATCGGCCCATTCCATGATAGTAGTCTTGCTAACTGGAAGTAGTCCGGCGAGTAAGGCAGGTATAGGTAGATTGGGCGATTCCCTCTTGCCTTTACCTTGAAGCTTGTTAATGCGGGGGATCCCCGATTAATGAGTTAATGTGGTTCTAGTTGGTTGGGGATGTCCCGACAACTAGATATGATTGCTAGGAAAGCAAAGTGTTAGAGTCACAATAGGGTGACTAGTTAGATGGATGACTCACTTATATGTTGTTTATATGTCATACGATTATATTTATTATCGGGTCTAAACCCATGTAGCTCACGAGACGTTTTGTCTCACGTACTCCTTGTTGTTTTGCTATGTACTCAGGTTCGGGATCGAAGGTTTAGGTACGCATGGATAGAGATGCGGGGCCTAGAGTAGAAGAACATTAGATTGGATCTATACTTAGCTTTGGTTATGATCTATTTTGTAACACCAAACTTTACACTCTGATTTTCATACCAAAGGTTTTTGTAAATCCATATTTTTGGAATAGTTCTTCTATTTATGAAAAATGATTTATTTTGGGCAAATGTTTTGTATTAAAATTTAAGGTGTTACATTTATAATTCAGTATTTTTGTGAATTCGTTTTAAACAATTTTACTTTATTGTTTGGATAATTTTATTTTTGTTAAAACAAGTTTCATTTTTGGTTTTAATTAATCTCGAATCCATGGTTGAATTATATTGTGTGCATGTGTGATAATTACACTAGTCAAGGTTTATGACTAGATTGTAAGTCAAGTTTTGATTTACTTATATTTCATGTTTTATGTATATTTGTTTGATTGTTGTATAAATAATGTCTTGATAGCTCAAGGTATTTAGATACTAGTAATTAGAAAGTTTTTCTAATGAAAGTATTTAAAAGTTTTATGGAAGCATAAGGTTCAAGAGTTATTGAACTTAGCTAAAACATCTTAAGTAATAGTCATTACTTTTGATAGAAAGTTTTAAAGTATTAGTATTAGTATTAATATAGTATGATTATATTGGATATAATCAAGATAGACTTTAAGAGTATTATTACAAGTCTTTTATACTTGTAGTAAAGGATTTAATGAAGTCATAATTCCCTAATAGGAATAATTGGATATTCGCATGATCCAAGTAAAATGACTTAGACATTAAATGACTCTTAAAAGGGACAAACTATATTAAAACATTTAAGAATTAAAAGGTATTATTGCAAGTCTTTTATACTTGTAATAAATACAATATTTAATCAAGTCATAATTCCCTAATAGGAATAATGGATATTTGACAAATCCAAGTAATGACTTTGGCATTAAATAAAGTTCTTAAAGAATACTAATGTATTTAAGAATTGGAAGTATCGTTTCAAGTGCTTTATACTTGTTGGACACGATAATCAATAAAGATCATAATTCCCCAAACAGGAATGTTGGATATTCGCAAATTCAAAGGATGATCTTAATTATTGATAGAATTCTTAAAAGATTAAACTACAAGTTATTGACTAGGTCAAAGTAGTGGTTTAAGAGATGCTTAAGTTCCATAAAAGTAAGTGGGGGCTAAGACTAATGTAATTCATTAAAGATGTTAGTGAATTCAGTAAGTTAGTAAGACATTAACAACAAGGTTTTACCAAGTCGTTAGCCAAAGAGTTAAGAGAAATAATAAATGATCGTTGATTAGATTATTGCAAGTCTTGTGATTAATTATTGCATATCTAATAGGCTGTTAACCCTTCAGTGGATAATATAGTCATTTAAGGAAATTTCTTTAACTAGTAAGAATATCTACAAATCAAGTAACTAAAAGAGGCTTTAGTTACAAGGATGATTTTATGAATTTAAGAAACTAAGGAGTTCAATTTCCAATCCTCCTATGTTTACCGAATTACATAAAAGGCAAGACTAGAATATGTTCTAGATTGTTGCAAGAACAATATATAGCAAAGACAAAAGTAATAGTATTCCTAAATACTCGTCTTATGTCTTTAGTTTAATATAAATGATTGGTTTAGTGATAAAGTTACAATTAAGTTTGTAAGAATCATAAAGTAATCAACACGAACGAAAGGAATAAGTAATGATCCAGTAATAATTCAGTATCTATGTCCAGTGAGGAATAATACTTGAGTTAGTATCATTTTTATTTAGACTTTGTATGTTTTACAAGATCCATGAATAAAAGTCTATTTATTCAAGAAGACACAAAATCTGTGACTACTCGTCTTGGTGGGAACCTTGATGGGACGTTAACGTCATCGCGGTATTTGGTGGTAGATTTGAAAGTTCTTCGAAGATAGCTACACAAGTTTTGTGTAAACCAAATATCGGTGATATTCTGTTGGATGCTCAACGAATATTGGATTGACCACCATGACAATACTTCGTGGTTGAAAAGTTCAAAAGTATTGTTCACTAGGATTGTCCTTAAGCCTGAGGTATTTGGTTTAGGATACAATGACTAATGTGCTTTGGTTCAACTCAGACAATTCTGAAATACGTTTGTCATACGAGGAAGATACTGGGTACAAAGGAAGTTGTATTTTAAATCGAAATATACAAGATGGTAATTGCACCTCCTCTTTAGGAGAGATATTTATAGGTCCTTTGACTTGATAAGAAACTGGAAAGTGCACGGTCGTGCCCAAACGAACTGATCTGTTCTTTGTCATTTATCACAGCAGTTTGAATCAAGAAGTAATAAAATGATTTCGAATACAGGAGTTGATAATTTCTACCATGCTCGTATTCGTTATCACAAATATCGTGCTGCAAGGGATAAGCCTGACATAGTTTGCCCAAGAAGTAGAGACAGAGTGTTCTTTACTAGGAGACGCTATTAAAGAGTTTTTCATAAACTATACCTGGGTTACGTAAGCTATATATTATGGGTTGGTTACCTACATGCCCATCTAGAAGGCCACTGTAGCTCGTATCATTAAAACAAAGGTTACAGACTTGCACAAGTGGGAGTCTGAAGGAATTATGTGCACAGTCAGTCAACCTATGATGATACATCCATGCCTACGAAACACTTAAGGGTCATACCGGTGAGTACATGTAATACGAGCAAGATAAGCAATGATACTACAAAGAGGAATAATTCATAATAGTCATTATGAATCAGTTAAGTATTAAGTTAAGTTTAACTTATTACTAGATTAGTTTAACTAACTAACTAATACAAGTATTTGTACATTTACTAGTTGATTAAATATACATTGTGTTAATTATAGATTATCCATGATATGATTTAAAGCTATTAAATCATATAGTAATTGGATAATATTGTTGTATAAATTATATAAAGGTTATTATATAATTAACTATTAAAAGTATAAATACAAGTATATATAATTCGTGTATATGGGTACCGAATTAGTAGTGTATTAATACTAGACATTTAGTAGTTAAGTGCAACAATAATAAACTAGTTAAACTATAAGGGATGGAAGTGTTAAAAGGAAGTTTAATTAAAATTCTAATATTAATTAAACTAGAAGGGTTCTAAGCGTAACTTATTTGTATATAAATAAGAGGCTTAGTGTAACCCTAAAACCCCTTACAACACCTCACGAAATCACTTCCCTCTCCTCCCTCTAGGCTTCGGCCGAAACACACCCAAGAACACCAAGTTTGGTGTTCTTCGTGTTCTTCAAGTCTTGAAGATCCAAGTTCATTGCTTAGATCAACTAGAAGATCGCTCGACTTGTTGATCATCAGTGGATCTATCTTAAGCAATCAACAAGGTATGTTTTGGGAAACCCTTTTCTCCCTTCTCCCTCTTGGACGAATTCGGCCAAAGAACCCTTGGGTTCTTTGGTTGATGGGCGAACTAACCACACAAGCAATGTGTGTGTTCGAGTTCTTCGTACAAGGTTTCTTTCTTGTTAACCTAATCTAGTTCTCCAACATCCCAATCCTTTAGGGTTTAAGCATTAGGTTTAATCCCAGTTCCGCATTTAGGGATTAAATCAGCTAGTTGGCTTTAACCGCTCAAGAACAAGTTCATGTTCTTGGTCAGTATGGTCGAACCAAGTTTACTAGGAGGTTGACCCAAGTGGTCGATTAGTGTCATGTGAAACCCTACACTGTTCTCGGCTCGACACTGAAGAACAATCTCGACTCGAGAACCATCAATCATCTCGGCTCGAGATCCTCAATCATATCGACTCGAGAACCTTAAACATCTCGACTCGAGATCCTCAAACATCTCGGCTCGAGAACTTCCAACATCTCGACTCGAGAACCTTCCTGACTTCGACTCGAGATCCTATAACATCTCGACTCGAGATCTTTCAAACACTTCGACTCGAGATCTTCCTACATTTAGGCTCGAGAACTTTCAACTATTCGACTCGAGATCTTTTACACTTCTCGACTCGAGATCTTTTCAAACACATCAAATTTTTACCCCATCGTAATCTCAACTTAACCACCCAAAGACACCTTGTCCATCGGATTGGATACCAAACCACTTGTTCTCTACCGAGGAGAATATGGTCAATGGAAGAAACGATTTCTCCATTTTATCCTAAGCCAAACTTCGGGTCCACTAATCCTCGAATCCCTTGAAACTGGACAAGCAAATTCTACCATGCTGTGGTAGCTACCCCAAACTCTCAACTACCGGTAACTGGTGGCGTAATCGAAATTCCCCCGACGGAATACAATCAAGAACAAAAAGAAAGGGAAATGGCTGATGTATATGCACACTCATACACGCTGCAAGGTCTTACAAATGAAATATACAGCAGTCTTGATAGTTTTGAGACTGGGAAGGAACTTTGGGATGAGATCCGCAAATAAATGGAGGGAACTGATCTAGGCAACAAAGCTAAAACGGTATGTACCGTCAACACTTACAGTCAGTTTAAAGCTAACACTGGAGAAGAATTGGAACAAACCTACAATAGGTTCTGCAACATGCTAAATGATCTCCGAAAGAATAACCTACATAAGGGGAATCTTGAAATCAACATCAAATTCATTCAATCCCTTCTCCCCGAGCGGGAAATGTTTGGCAACGGTGCTATGCAACACAAAGAGTTGAGGCTGATAGATGTTCATGAGTTATATGAATATCTACATCAGAATGAGCCAATGGTAAAAGGAATTTCCAAATCCAGGCAAGAGAATGCTGACACACTTGCACTGTTGGCCAACACAAAACCAAGCACTGAACAAAGGAGTTAATGATACCTTACTGGCAGCTCAATCAAAAGAGGTTGTTAAAGATGAACCTGATACTCTTATTCCTGAGGGAACAAATGAAGAAATTGAGTCTGTTCGTCAGGCCATAGCTCTAATCTCTAGCTACAACAACAAATACTATAACAACCTCAGATCTTCATCGAACTTCAAATTGAACTCTTCCCAAACCCCAAACAACAAAACATCATCTTCCACTACTGAGCCACCGAAAAAGTGCTACAACTGTGGCATGACTGGGCACTACGCCAAAGAATGCAAGAAGCCAAAGGTTAAAGATTTTGAATACTTCAAAAGAAAAATGCTCCTGGCTAAGCAGGTCGAGAATGGCAAAGTCCTTCTGGCAGAGGATATGCAGTGGTTGGAAGGCTCTGATGATCAGGAGGAAGAACAATGCACAGCCCGTCTGGCTCTTATGGCTAGATCAAATGAATTAAGAGCAGAGTTGGGCATCCCTGAGAATGATGAAAACGGGGTACACTCTTCTCCCTCAGATTCTTCTCTAACTGACTCAGACGCTGATCTATCTGATTATTCCTATTTTAATGAAAAACTTTTACATGAAATTGACGAGAAAGTCCAGTTGACCAAACAAATCATAGCTTTAGAGACTGAAAATACTAAAATTTTAAATGATATAAATCAATTTTCTCTTCAATTAAAGCAACTGCAGTCTTTCGAACAAATAAACAAGGAATTACAAAATCAGTTGTTTACGTCACAATCTGCTTTTCAATTTAAAATTTCTGAATTACAAGAAAGTTTACAACAAGTAAATACAGTTAATGAATCAAATGCACAAATCACTAACTTAAAAGCAGAAAATATGACGTTTCGTCGTGAACTTGAAACACTTGTTCCTAAAGTTAATCAAAATAACTCTTCTAAAAAAAAACACAAGAGTTACCAAAACAGTTATCGACTTTTCATGTTGGTCACACCAGTTGTTGGAATATGCTTTACGTACATGACATATAGTTATATGGCTAGACGTATGTGAGCCTAAAGGGTCACACACTTATACACCAAACACCATTTAATATATATAATATAATTAGGGTAAATATATTATTTATATAAACTATAATTACTTGACTAGTTATGTTTTAATTAATTGTTAAGTTAAAACGTATTAGTGAGTAATCATAAAGAATCAAAAGGACAAGAGGCTAAATGTCATATCTCATAACTTGTAATTAGGGATATATACTTAAATTAGGGAGCAAATAAACTAACTCTAATGATCTTCAAAACCTAATTGAATTATGGCCGCCATCTTCTCCATGGAAGTCAGTCGTAGCCTTAAAATTAAAAGGGCTAACTCTCCTTTTTGTTTTGAGGGGATCCACGCACAACTCAGAAAAGAAAAGAAAGATTCTTTTGAGTTTCTTTCTTTTTAGTTGCTGTGTACGAGAGACAACAAAGGGAAGGCGCAAGTATTTAATTGTTTTGTTTTGGTTTTGATTCTTGCTTAAGGGACTAGAATCCTAATTGGTGTTCTAGATAAAGTGTAGTGTGAACTAGCTTTATAGGAATTCTAAATTGATTTCTTGGAGTTCTTCATCCTTATTCAACCAAAAATCAAAGGCTTCAAGGGTATGATTATTTCATCCTAACTCTTTGATATTTATGCTTAATTACTTTGTCAATATGTAGATCCGTTATTAGTAATTTATATAAATTATTTCCGCTGCGTTTTTACTTAATTAAACTGTAAATCACTAATACCAGTGAGGTCAATCGATTGAACCTAATAATAAATGACAAAAATCGTGAGATATCAAATCTCAAAAACATGAAATCAACATCAAGTGGAAACGACGAGTCCAGAAAATTGCTTAATGACTTATCTGTTCAATTATAAAGAGAGCAACATTGGGTGAAGTCCTCGGAATTCAATATGAAAGACTACCAAGATCAATTGAAGACGGTTGCCATCGAAATTCAAAATTTAAATGAACAAATCAAAGATATAACCAATAGTTTTAAAAAAGAAATCGGTGAACAATTAGCCACCATACACAGTCTCACTGTCAAAAAGGAAAATGTTGAAGAACACATCACTAAACTGGAGCGGACGATTGTTAAAGCCGGTCATACAAAACAGACGATCAAGTTCAATGAACCAAAAGAGTTCAGATCTTACAAATCAAAAGTGGGTCTCGGAGCAGAAAAAACTCGTCATCTTGAGAAAGCTGCTGATGTTCTTCCTACATTATACAACTACGACTACATGAACTTGGGAATCTGGCAAAGCTTCCTTCATATGCCGGATGAAGAAGCAGAAGTTGAAAAGTTCAACAGAGAAAAGGATGAATATGCTCAAATTAGCTTCAAGTATGATGCTTTAAACTCAACATATGAAAAGAAGAAAGCGAAATTTGAACACAATGAATATTTTCCATCATCACACCAGCAGAATTTTCCATTCCAGAAAATGAAGTTTTAAAACAAATCAAAGAACTAAAGTTTTATGTTCCACCATTAATTTTAGAAAAGAAAATTGTTCAACTTGAATCTGAAATTGATGAAACCCAAAAAGCTTTTGATAAAGAAAAAGAAAACCTTCAAACTCAGATATATAAATTAGAGGACACCATTTTAGAATTGAAACCTAAAACTGACAAAAATATTTCTCAAAATTCTAAATCATCTTTATTAGGACCAGCACCTGTTAATCCAGTTCCAACCATCTTGAACAGAAGCTCTAATCCACCTGTTTTGAATCTTGCAGATCAAAAATTAGAGTCCCAAAGGAAGAAGTCTATGAAGCCGGATGAAGTCACAAGAGCCAAGCAGTCCAAGAAGTCTATTCAGACTGGATCTAGTATGCTTAAGAAGCCTAGCCTGCTTAAGAAGTCTAGTCCTCTTACGTCTGTAGTTTCTTTTTTTTCTGTTCAAAATAAATGTAATAACTCTAAGAATGTGAAAACTCTTGCAACGGCTTTTAGAACAATTTATGATGCTTCTATTTATCGTCATGTTCCTTATTCTCCTGATTTTTCTGAGGTGTTTACTAAAACTGATAAATTTGGAACAAAGAGATTGTTTGACAAAAGCACAAAGAAACAAATTACTCAGACTAATTATCGTTTTTTTTGTAAGATTAGATGCTCCATGTGATATAGAAGTAAATAAATTTCACAAATCTGGTAGAATCATAAAATCATGTAAAACTTGTCAGCCACTTCCATGCAAATCGAGACGTTTGATTCCAGCAAAATCTAATCAAAAGATTTCATCATCACCGGTTTCCAAACAATCAAAGAAATCTTCTAAAAACCCACAAACTTCTGATACCAAGTCGCCTTCTCGTCGCAGATCTTCTCGAGGAAATCTCGCACCAAAGCCAAAATCGCCAGGTTCCTCAAAATGCGACAACAACACATTCACAAAAATGTCCACTGATGTGAAATATAACTGGATTAAAAATGAAAAATCTCATTGGATTATTCAATCCTCTGAAAAATCTTTCAAATGGGTCATTAAATCCACAAATTCTGAACTGCCTCCTAGCAGTTCTCCAAAACTCTAAATTGATCATAACATAAAATCTGCATAAAACATCTGTCACTAATCGTTCTGGACCCATACATCATTGGGTACCTAGAATGTTTTATTTGTTTATGTAGAATATATGGTACCTTGACTCGGGCTGTTCAAGGCACATGACGGGAAACAAAAAACCTTCTGACCAACTTTCTTGAAAGATATTTGGGAACGGTCAAATTTGGAAATGATCATTTAGCTGCTATTTTAGGACTCGGTGACATCATTCGTCCAAATCTTATTATCAGAAATGTTGCTTTTGTTGAAGATCTCTCTCATAATCTCTTTAGCATCGGCAAATTCTGTGACAAAACTCTGGAAGTCAACTTTCGCACAAAAAAGTGTGCTATTCGTACTTATGATGGAGAAGAACTTCTTACCGGAACCCGTGATACAAACTTATTCACCATTAATCTTAATGATGTTGTTCCACTTGAAGAAGTATGTCTCGTATCAAAAGCTACTTCCAATGAGTCGTGGTTGTGGCATCGTCGTTTATCTCATCTCAACTTCAAAACCATGAACAAACTCGTAAAAGGAGGCCATGTATCTGGATTACCTGACGTTTCTTTTGACAAAGATCATAAATGTTCGTCATGTGAAATGGGAAAAATGACTAAAAAGTCTCACAAACCTAAACCTGCACCAAGTACTTCTAAGCCTCTTGAATTTCTGCACATGGACTTGTGTGGTCCAATCAGCGTTCAAAGTCTTGCTGGTAAACGATATGTACTAGTTATTGTTAATGACTATTCAAGATACACATGGGTCCATTTCCTTCGTTCTATGGATGAAGCCGCAGAGATCATCATCTCATTTATCAAGAAAACTCAAGTGAACCTGGAATTAAATGTTCAAACAATTCGTATTGACAATGGTACTAAATTTAAGAATCGAGTTTTTGACTCTTATCTTGAATCTGCTGGCATCACTCATCATTTTTTCGCTGCACGAACTCCCCAACAAAACGGTGTTGTTGAAAGACGAAAGCGTACTTTAGTTGAAGCTGCACGTACAATGCTTTCATTTTTAAAACTTCCACTGTCTTTATGGGCAGAAGCCATCAACACCGCATGTTTTATTCAAAACCGATCCATCATCAACAAAACATACAGCAAAACTCCATATGAGCTCATCAACAATCGAATACCAAATGTCAAATTTTTCCACATTTTTGGTAGTCGATGCTTCTTTCTAAATGACAAAGATAAACTGAACAAGTTTGAAGAGAAAGCTAATGAAGGAGTCTTTATTGGATATTTAAAGGAATCAGCGTCATTCAGAGTGTACAACCGGTCAACCAAAATGGTCAGAGAAAGTGTCAATGTCCCATTCGATGAAACCTTTCCGCTTGATTCATTGACAACTGGAATTGAAAGACCTCTACCCACAACCTCCTCTGATCATTCAACATCTCTGAATGATCTTGAAATCTTATTTGAACATTTCCATGATAAATATCACAACGTCAGACATCCAACACCACCACCACCACCACCTCCACCACCCCCACCCCCACCCCACCCCAACCCTTTTATTTTTAATTTTATTCAAATTTCAAAATTTTATTTTATTTTCAAATTTCTTTTGTTTTGTTAAAAACTTCTCGAGCCGAGATCTTTCCAATTCATCTCGGCTCGGCCAATGTTCCCGTCTCCACCGACTAACCCCATATAAATACTCCTCCGTACCATTGTTTTCACTTCTTCCCGTTTCAAAAGTTCTCGAGCTTCACACACACATAGGTGCGATATCACACAGTGACCGATAGCCGATTTCAACTCTGTTCTTCTTGAATCCCAGATCGAGCACACTTAATATCACTACCACACTGTTTTCGGTAAGTCTTCTCTACCAATTTTGTGTTTTTGTTGCTCGATTTCACTTAGGGTTTAAGACGATCGGGTTTTCACCGTAACTAGGGTTTCATATTTTTTGATTTGGTTCGTTCTAGTGTTTCTTCGTCTGTGATAAGTTACCTAGGGTATCCGTCTAGTTGAATCGATCTCCATTTAGTCGTTTTGAAAAGTATAAATCGATCTAGGATTGAATTGAGAAAATAACTTGTAAAACTGAAAAATCCCTCAGGATCTCGACTCGAGATCTTTCAAAGTTCCCGATTCGAGTCCCTCCACTGTTCCCGACTCGAGATCTTTCTAAGATCTCGAGCCGAGAAGTTTAATTGTTCCCGACTCGAGATCTTTCTAAGATCTCGAGCCGAGAAGTTTAACAGTTCCCGACTCGAGTTCATCTACTGATCCCGACTCGATATGTTTCACAGATCCCGACTCGAGATGTTACTGTTCCCAACTCTCACCTTCGAACCGATATGTTACTGTTCCCGATCTTTAAACTCGACCCGAGATGTCACTGTTCCCGGGCTGAAATCTTTTCAAACTTTTCTAAGTCTTTTATTTTTCTATATCTATATACATTTTTAATTTATAAATTTTATTTTATTAATATTTTTAATGAAATTATTTTTTCTAAATTATTCCTATATATATTTATATATACTTAAAAACTACTTAGCACTTTGTAGTCTCGATCAGTTAATCTTATCATCATATTATTTTTCTAACACCGTGTACTAATTTTGGATGTTCTCTGTGCCATCTTGTGTTGATTGTATATTTTTCAGATGGCAGAAGAACAAACTTTACACGAGAGTACTCTGGTTGCAAATCACGAGAGAAAGCCACTTAAGGAGAACAACAACTATTGGGACCCAGAAGAAGAAATCACATTCACCATAGAATATCCAGTATTGTCTCATGTTGTTCAACGCCACTCGATCTTCTAAATGATCACTGCTCGGCCACGTTCCTCTCATATATGTTCATCAATTCTACAACACACTCACCCTTGTGCCAACAACGAACCCACCTCAATTCAAAGCAGTTATTGACAATCAGCCTGTTAACTTCACGAAGGATGATCTACATGACATCTTCAGGCTTCCGCTTGGTAATTCTCGACCACATTTCACTCACCATGAACCTCAACTATCTTTTGACACAGTGAAAGCAGAAATCCATGCCCTAGGTCTTGACCATCCTCTCGATTCTCTCGACCTCAAATCTCTAAAGAAGGGCTCCATGTCAAAGTGTTGGTCCTACCTCTTCACTATTTTCAACAGATGCCTGACGGGCAAGTCGACTGGTCATGACAGGGCCTCCACGAACGTTCATCATGCCTATCATGCCCTCTGCTATAACAGGCACTATGACTATGCTGCCTATCTATGGGAGGAATTCTAAATTGCCAAATCGAAAAATCCAAACTATCTGATCTACCCAAGGTTCTCCTTTATTCTCATTGAACACTTCGTGAACCGATTTACAGATATTCAGAGGTGAGATGTTGCACTTCAATTTCAACCACCATGTGTTACCTATTTCCGAAGAGATAGTGGCGCAAACATTCCTCCAAGTCCGGTGCCACTCGAACTGTTCAAACTTGCAGACTTCAACCTGGAAGTAATCAGGCAATACCGGGATGATCATTATCTTGAATGGAGACCGGAGGATCAACAACCACAACCTCAACAACCAGCTGCTCAACCACTACCTCCACAACAATCTCCACATCAAGCAGCTCCACAACAACCTCCGCAACAACCTCCACAACAACCTCCACAACGACCTCAACGACAACCTCCACGTCAACCAGCTCCACGAGGTGCTCCAAGACAACAACCGGCTCCTCAACGACCAACACGTCTATGAATTAAAAACTCTGTTGCGTCAGGAAGTTAGTCGGTTGCCACTACATCTTCTCAACAAATCTCCACTCCACCAACTCAACCCATCGTAACTCCACCCACTCGACCAATTGAACCTTCTTCCTCCTCTTCATCATCAGATTCTGCAACAGAATCTGATCGCCTTGATTCACCACCAACATCAGGACCAGCACCAACACCACAAGGAAGAGTCCCATATCCTTTCGAGCATGAATTTCTATTGGATCCTCCATCCCCACAACCCATACAACCACCATCCCCACAACCCTCACAACCACCATCCCCTACACTACCTCAATCCCCCCATCTCAATAAACTGTAGTTTCCACCATCCTTTCACCCATAATTTCATCACCCTCACTGATTTCACCACACTCTCCTCCGACACCATCAATCATAACCACTTCACCCACTATAATGGTGTCTCTCCCACCAGCCACAACTTCCATTCCACCAACCGTCACTTCCATCCCACCAACCACAACTTCCATTCCACCAACCGTCACTTCCATCCCACCAACCACAACTTACATTCCACCAACCATCACTTCCATTCCACCAATCACAACTTCCATCCCACCAACTACCGTCATCCTTCCTTCAACCATCTTGATCACCACCGGTATTGCCTCGAGGGTCACCGTCACTCCACCGTCTACCATTGTAATGACCACAACAAACTACAGTATCAGAGGCTATCACAACCACCACTACTCAAGCAACAACTCAACCAGATCTACAAATGATACCGCATATCGCTTCAGCATTAGAAACGGTGAACTCTCGGCTGGCGAATCTTGAAAGTAGATTGGAAAATATTCCTCTTCCTCCTCTGGCCCATGGTAAAAGGAGCTCTGAGTGGCTTCTGGCGTCATCTCCTCAATTCACCCTTGAGGAACTTAAGGAGATGCTCGCCCTTCGCACACGAGAATTTCTTGAACCCTGCTCATAAGATACTCCATTTCATTGGAGGCCGGAGGACCTTGAAAATGATCCACAATGTGGAGGAAAAAGAAGGAGACTGGAACAGGGTGGATCCAGTTCTCACTACACAGCGGGGGGAAGTCAATCTCAAGAACAATCTAGCTCCTCTCAACAAACACATGGAGGAGGCCCACAAGACTATGAATCAATCGATGATTGGGCGGTTGTTGATTTTCACTATTCACGGGTTCTGAACGTTGAACCACTTAATCAGTGGCGAGTGGATGACAGTGAAGACATATTGCCAATCAACAGCATCCCACCAGCAGAGATGACAGAAGAACAAAGACTACAATCTATAAGTCATCTACAATCCATAAATGTTGAGGGTGAGAATAATCGCTCGCACAACGTTCATAAGGTTCTGAGGAAGGATGTTGATACAGTAATTGACCTACAAAGCGATTCAGAAGAATACAATATAGTGAATGAGGCTTTCACCGAACCTCCTCTCGATAATACTCCTGCTAATGAAGCATCAATGGAGGAGGAACGAGTCCCATTCACTCGAGAAAATTATCACAAATTCTTCTACAATTATGAATCGCTCGTTGCCTCAAGACAAAAACAACCTGAACCACCCACTGCTTCACCTCCACAAGATATACCGGTCTTATCTGATAGCGAAAAGAGGGCGGCGAATAGAGCAAACAAACGTCGCTTGAAAATCTCAAAAAAGCTCATATTCTGCCACATCAAAATGCCGTATCTTGAAGACCTCCTCACTATTGTCTTCTAGGAAACAGAGCTGCCTATCGTCTATCAAGATTTATACAAAGAGGTGATCTAGCCACCACGAGAGAAGAAAATGTACTATCTCACCATGTGGTATTTAAGAGGAAAAAAAAGTCGATACAACAGATCACCGATCAAATAGCTCCTTGAAATAACGACCAACCACTTCTATGGCTATTATAGGTACACCATCTTCAAGATTCGCAGAGAAGATGATCAAGAGTACATTATTGATGAAGGAGACTTCTACATTCTCGAACCTCGAGATATAGAATGTCTATTCAATGAAGTACGTGTACTTCGAGACAGCCCACACTCAATGAAAAATATTGCTAGAAATTTTGCTCAGGCTGCCTTGAAACGTTTAATGTTTGTAAAAATTCTTGCTGCTCGAATGGAAGATGTCCAAATGGCCTTTGAAAGTGGCACAGAAAAGGTTCACCTGGCTGCACCATATAGATCACTTCCTTCCGATGTTCAAACTCGGAAAGCTGTTATTCTGGGTGAACCTAACTTGGGAATGAGCTACAAAGACAGATTCAATGAAACACAATTCTTCCGTGCTTCTGAAATCGCCAAGTTCCGTGACGGTACACTTAATATCCTGAAGAAAAAGTTGGAGAAAAAGGGGAGACACTTGAACAGGCTTCCCAGCAACCCATATCACATCACTTTACAAAGCAACATAGATAAACTAATCACTGCCATTGATGAAAGATTAAATTGGCGCGCCATGATTAGACATTTGGAAGTTCATCTGGGGTACGAGGCCGAAGTAAAACGCCCACCTTCTCAACAGCAGTTCGTAACCCACCTGAAAATTTTGGTCAATATCATGGTCTACAATGGCCAAGCGAAACAGTTACTGTTAAAACGAAAGAAAACGAGAGGTGTTCCGCGTTAAGATTTAAAAGCTGGGAGAAAAAACCTATCCACGATGTGAAGAGTTTGGAGAATGGCTTCTGATCAAAACAGATTCAGAACCCGCACATAACAAGCAAGCACGACTCTCAATCAAATCTTAACTGCATATAATCTTCTCCAACCATCGATGATGTTTAAGGTACGCCCTCAAAACTCAAAACTCTTTCATATCTTTGTTTTGTCGAGGGGGAGAAATATTAATTTTAGGGGGAGCATTAGTATTTCTTGGGGGAGAAATTCAAAATAACAAAACAAAATTACCCAAATCAAAAAGTTTTATGTTTGTAACGTTAATTATAAGTCGTTGTAATATCCGTAAATGATCTCTTTGCTAGTTCCCTAGCAAAGATAGCATCTATTTATTACAAATTCTTTTAATTATCGTTACTTACTACTTCAAAAAGACTTACCTTCCCATGATTTTCCAGATCCGGCCTTACCTTCCCAGGGAAATATTTCTGCCAACTGGTAAATGTGAGGGTATACGTCTAGGTTATATTACTAGGTGAGTGCAAGGTGATGTGAAAACATGACAACTTTAAGAAAACACACCTTTGAGTACATCCAAACTGTCAATAAACCGGGCATCCGTATAAAAAGAGTGATCATTCATGCGTTGAATGTTTCACTAGACTTTACTGGCCTAGTAAAGCAAATGCACACCACCACCAACCACTCAAATTCCTCTCAACGGGAATTTGTTTCAATTCATTAGGGGACGTAGCACAAAATCTACTGACTACTCATTTGGAGTTTGTCGGTATTAAAATATTATAACCTCCTGCCCCAGGTTAAGTCTCTTTGTATGCACAGTGTGTCTAGTACTCACCCTCAAAAACTTCCAATATAGGACACTTGCACTACAAAAATGGATCTCCGTGAATTCAACGGAACACTCGTAGTGGCATCACAATCTGATGTTTCACGAGGATCGAGTGGAAATCCTGCTAGAGCTAAAATCACGCCAACTCTAAACGCAGGTCACACATTAGAATCAATGGTTGTGCAAACGACTACCGATTCATACGGTGTGCAAATGGATACTCTATGTGAGTCCGGTGTTACCTAAAACGAACAAGTTGTTGTGCCTTAACTTCATCAATCTTGCAGGCACCAACTTATACCGGAAACACACAAAATTCCGATGGAAAATCCATATGAACCACTCTTAAAAAGGTAATATCTTAAAAAAAGCTGATAATTTTGCACATGAGCGTAATAGTCCACTCTCAAATTACTCCTATGATCTGCTATATCTAGCATGATCTTCCCCGGAGCCACCGACAATATAGGAACTAAAAAGTGAGGGTCCCTAGATCTAGGTGAGCAGAATTAAGTATCGTGGGATCTTGATTGGGGTGCGCTGAGGTAAAAAAAGAAAGAAAATTTGAGAGGGGGTATGAAGTATGGGGTGCAAATCAGCTTTTCACATGGTAAAACAAAACTAGGGAGTGGTTGAAAATGAAAGGGTGAGCTTGAGTGAGGAGTGTGTGTGAAAGGGTTAAAGAAAACGGAAAACCCTCCTTAAACCGAACAAAATCCGGGTAACCACATCTATACCAGACTGCGTGAGTTGCTATCTGATAAAGTCATCATGGACCCATTGATGCAATGCACAACCCCACTGACCACTCAAGTACAAAAAGTATTTGTTTCAAAATCATGAAGATTACCACGTATACTATCGACATCTCATTTGGAGATTGTTGATATTAAAAAAGAGGACCCACTTCCAGTCCTCGCCTTCGTTTGTCCACAAATAGAGTCTAGAACCGAATTAAATTTCTCTAGGACACAGGCACTCTACCAACCATATCTTTGTGATATTTCTGGAACATTCATAGTGATACCAAAAATATTGGTATTCCACAATGATTGAATGGAAATCATACCAGTGCTAACATCAAAGCCAACACTGTACGTAGGTCACACAGTTTCTGTAACTGTTGTGTTTACAGGCAATCTATGTGATCCTGGGTTACCCTGATACATTCTTGTGCGAAAACCTGACGACTGTACTCCATTCTTATCAACAACAGTCAATATGTCAGATAGAAGATCTGATGACTGTACTCCATTCTTATCAACAACAGTCAATATATCAGATAAGGGATTCTATGACCGTACTCCAACATTATCAACAACGGTCTAGAAAATCCAAAATAAATCAAAATACCGCACGTCTACAACTTCATCAAATATCATAATCCAAGGATCAACAACAAATCGACAAAGCCACAGCTTCAAGAAAAGACTTCCGCTGCTAACCGCTCTATCTATGGGTCTACATTTCGTCGATTTCCTTGAAGTCTTCCGAAATAATTTATATTGGTTGAAAAGCGAATTAAAAGAATTGTTATCACCGTTCATCAAAAGCTGAAGCTGATACTTCAACAAAACTGCTCAACGATTTATCAATCAGTTCCAGCTTTTACTAAAGAAGAAGACTTCAAAGATATGCAACCTAGACTATTGTTAAAAGGGGGGATTGTTAGGACTAATTTAAATTGTAATGCATAGTCTAGGGGTAATGTTGCCAACATTGCATAGTTAAATGTTAAGTCATTAGAACTAATCAAGACAATTAGTGATTATTATATAAGCCTTCCTTGTAATCATTAATTGTAACTTTGCTGAATTAATCTATCTTATCCATTGCAAAGAACTCTCTCTTCTCTCTACTTTCTCTCTCTAAAACCATCATTTCTTCCTTATCAAGTTTCACCTAAATCACCATCAAACATTAAACTATGGATTGAATGCTCTTTCAAGGATTAACAACTATAAAGGGTATATTTGTCAATTCTATGAATTAAACTTAGGAAATTCTTAAAATTTATTATTTTTTAATGACCAAATCTCAAGACTATCACCCTTATGATTCACTAATTATAATTCCAATACTTACGTCTAGGGCTGTCAAAACCTGGCACGACACGACAAAAATACACGAAACGGAACGAAATTGGGAAGAAATCGAAATTTGAATTCGTGTTCGTGTTGTGTAAAACAAACACGAAGTCGTGTCGTGTTCGTGTTGTGTAAAACAAACACGAATTTGTGTCGTGTCGTGTTCGTGTTCAAATATTAACACGAAATTGACACGATAGTTATGATTTTGGTAACATTTGGAAATTTATGTTATATTTTTGTTGTATTTGTCGTGTTTTTAACATGTAGTAAGTAAGAAATTTGACATATTTGTTATTTATCTCGTGTTGTCGTGTTTATCGTTTTCTAATCGTGTCGTGTTCGTATTAGCAAAATAAAACACGACTTCGTGTCGTGTTGTTTTCGCGTTGAACGAATTCGTGTCGTGTCGTGTTACCCAAAAACACGAAACGACAGTACGATTTGACAGCTACTTACGTTTTTACATTTTCGATCCAAAAAGCAAATGTACGTATATGTTGTATTGTTATAACATTTAGGGGATTATTTAAATAAGTTTGTGCTTATGAGTGTTTAAACTTATTTAAGTTAATATGTTTTTATTAAATAAAGTGTTTAGAAGAATTTATGTAAATGTATTATGAAATTTGCCAACGCAAGCGTCAACAACCCGTCAACACCCATTTTGAACCTGTCAAGCAAGGATGCCATTGACACCAACCCGTCGAGGGCCACGTTGGTAGAAACCCATCCTTGCCACGACGGGGAGGAGAGAGACATCAATGGGGGTGTGGCAGGGAAAGGGGGAGGGGAAGAGGGAAGGGAAGGGAAGGGGGTTTAGGTTTTAAATGCTTGTACCATGTGCATCAAAACTTAAACAGGATTCTTTTTTATTTGTTTTTCTTTATTTGTTTTATAATAATATTATATAGATGGGTTAGTGATGGGTTATGGTTGGCACGACCGTGTCAGTAGCGTGTCAGTAAGGATGAGATGATGTGGCGCTACTGACGGGTTTAGTGACGCGCAACGGTTGGGAGTGGTCTAAGAGCGTAAGTGAAATAAAAGGTTAATGGTATAAAAAGTTAAAAAATCCTAAATAAGCTAATAATTCACCTCAAAAGAATTTATTTAAAAACTATTAAATAAGTTTATAGCGAAACGTTCAACGCAATCCTTGATTTATACGCAGTCCCAATGGTCAAATCTTAGTCCTTAGATCAATCAACCCCCAAATCACCATCAACACCAACATCACATGTGATTCAACACATCAACACCACCACCACCTCATGTGTATTAAATCACATGTGATTACACACCGCCGACCCCCACCACCACCACCACCTCATGTGTATTAAATCACATGTGATTTAACACCGCCGACCACCAACACCAACCTCTGTCGGATATCGTCTCCACTACTGGCAACCCCTCGCCACAATTAGTTGTTTTCAATCACATGTGATTGCGTATCCAATCATATGTGATTGCGGTGGCCGGAGGCGGCGATTGGTGGCGGCGCAAGTGGTCGTCGGCGGTGGTGGCCGGCGTTGATGGTTGTATATTGAATCACATGTGATTTAATGGTGCTAGTGATTTTATATTAAGTCACATGTGATTTGATGATGATGGTGCTTAAGGATCTTTTGATTCAATGACTAAGATTTATCTCTTAGGATTTTATAAAAATAAAGAACTTCCTTGAATACAACTCTAAGCTTATAAGCACAAACTTTTAATATCTCTCTTAAACACTTGCAAAAGCTTATTAAGTTTATATAAACTTAAAAACTTATAAACCCCACTTATAATTCTCCAAAACACCAGTAATATTAGGCCCTTAAGGGTCATTATTGTTTATCAAAGGCGTCCATCCGATTAGGAAGTAAAAACATATCACCACCCTTAAACAAAAACCCGTCAAATCGTATTATCATTATATGTTTTTGGGTAACAAGACACGAATTTTTTTTATCAACTCGAACATGATGCAGTTGGGTCGTGTTTTAATTTGCTAATACAAAGATGACATAATTAAAAATACGATAGAACGAGATAAATAACAAAAATATTAAATTTCTTACTTAGTACATATCCTTAAATATCCTACACTATATATGAGGCTACATATGATGAACTCTTGCCACATCACCTACATGCTCAATTTCTATTGGATGTTAATTCCACGTGTAATTCAGCTATTCGTCGACTGATTCCTCACAAAACCCTAATCCCTCTACGTCTTTTGCCAACTGCGCTCCTCACAAATTCCGCCACTAAACTCACCCACCAGAAATTCTTTCCCGACGATGAAAATCGAGCGACGTCCGTAATGAAACCCACCGCAGTAGATCGCTCACCCACCAGAAATTCATTCCAGTTCCGTCTCACCTGAAAGTGAGTCGATTTCATCATCATACACACACGCACACGCGCGCAGAGGTTAAACCTTCAACAATGGCTGCGATTGATCCAAATTGTGCGTTTCTCAAGGATGTTAAGCGTATCGTTATCAAGGTGACTGCTGATTTCATTGCTTCTCATTTTTTTCAGTGGAATCGTATCGATTGTTGTGTTTGATTAGTGTTTTTGGAGTTCATTGAGGTTTTCGCGATGCTTAACCCCTAAATCGTATGATATGTAGTTTTCAGATTGCATTCGGCCTCCTGTTGTAATTCAATGTTTAATTTTGTGCATGTTAATAGCAATCATGCCAGGGTTTCGCGAAGCTAATTACAACTTAAATGAGTTCACCACTGTAGATTATCTGGTGAAAATGCAATGAAATTTGATAATAATTGCCAATGTTTTATGCTTTTGGTCTCATCAATCCTCAAAAGAATATTCCTAAAGGATATTGGCATAAATCTAATACAAATGGCTGCAAATTTATGCTTTTCTGTTTCAAGGTTGGGACAGCTGTTGTGACCCGAGATGATGGAAGACTTGCGCTTGGAAGATTAGGAGCTCTTTGTGAGCAGGTAAATTGAAACTATTTCAATTCAATTGGTTCGGCTGATGAGCATATGTATTTAGGGTTAATACTTCAAATATGTGTTTTTGCGTGTATATGTGCATGCATATTATCTTGTATTGTTTAGGTCTTTTTCTAGATAAGCTTGAATAATTCCTAAAACATGATAGATACACATGTTCCACATTTTAGAAAACAAAGATCAACAAACTCGATGTGAATCATGTCTGCAAACATAGGGGCATATTCACATTATATGATATAATAATATAATATGATACAGAACGTTTTTACATTCTGCAGCTATGACTTCTTAATGCAAAGGCAACAAACTCAGGAGATAGCTCCAAAAAAGGTGATGGACATTGTTAGACGCTTAGAAGAAGGCCTGTTCAAAACTGCAACCAGCAAGGTTTTTCTTTTTCTGTTTTTTGAATAAATTTACATATTTTGATTTTTGACAGAATATAACTATGTATCATTTTTTTAGGAGGAATACATGAATTTAGATTAAGTAGAAAACCGTTTACATATATTAATCAAACGCCTCCCTTTAAATAATCAAAATCAACATTATCAGCAACAAGGAAATAGTAATACTCCTGGTATGATTCCAAATCCTGGTATGCCTCAAACTGGGAGCTCAAGTATAATGGTTCCTAAAAATGATGATAATGATACTTAATCACAGCCTAATCAGTGGGATTAATACCATTATTTGGTATTTTTTTAATTTTTATCCCTTTTCTATGTTTTTATTGCTGGCAGAGGGGCAGTTTGGTCATTTCCTAGGGTTTTTTCAAGCTGGATTTTTTTACCCAGGACTGGAATATGTTTTTACATTTTTCTGGATTTTATGGTATTTTTAGGAATTTTTTTGAAGATTTTGGCCGCTGGTACCATTTTTTCCATTTTAATAAGTGGAAAAAGGGCATTTTTGGCAATTCGGATAAGCCTTTCAGTCCAGATTTTTTTCTGCAGCAGTGGAATTATATTTTGGTATTAATACCATTATTTGGTATTTTTTAATTTTTATCCCTTTTCTATGTTTTTATTGCTGGCAGAGGGGCAGTTTGGTCATTTCCTAGGGTTTTTTCAAGCTGGATTTTTTTACCCAGGACTGGAATATGTTTTTACATTTTTCTGGATTTTATGGTATTTTTAGGAATTTTTTTGAAGATTTTGGCCGCTGGTACCATTTTTTCCATTTTAATAAGTGGAAAAAGGGCATTTTGGGCAATTCGGATAAGCCTTTCAGCCCAGATTTTTTTCTGCAGCAGTGGAATTATATTTTGGTATTAATACCATTATTTGGTATTTTTTAATTTTTATCCCTTTTCTATGTTTTTATTGCTGGCAGAGGGGCAGTTTGGTCATTTCCTAGGGTTTTTTCAAGCTGGATTTTTTTACCCAGGACTGGAATATGTTTTTACATTTTTCTGGATTTTATGGTATTTTTAGGAATTTTTTTGAAGATTTTGGCCGCTGGTACCATTTTTTCCATTTTAATAAGTGGAAAAAGGGCATTTTGGGCAATTCGGATAAGCCTTTCAGTCCAGATTTTTTTCTGCAGCAGTGGAATTATATTTTCCAATTTTCTGGATTTTTTGGGATTTTTCCTAATTTATTTGGAAGAGTTGGCCTCTTGGGTTGTTCTAACCCTAATTGCATGGACAAAAAGAGGATAAAGGGAAGTATCACTTTATTGTTTTTGTGCGTTGCAATTGTGAGCTGCAGTTTGTTTGTCTTGTATTTTGCAGGTTATAATTCTGAAGCGTTTTGGATCAACTATTGGATTTGCAAAGCTTGCATTTTGAGGCTCACAAGAAATGGTCAAAGTCAGGACACAAATAGTCAAAGATGTGATTTGACCATTCTTTTGTGGAATCAAATTCTGCCTTTTTGGATGTTGGTGGTTTGCAGAATTATATGCTGGGTTGTTGGGTCATCAAACAGTGTTGTTGGGTCATCAAATATTGACTCTACAACTGTTTCTCAACAAAAGCAACAAGTTGGTGGTCAAAACAGTCGCATATTGCATAATCTTGGGGCCCATATGGGTGGTGGAATTAGGTCCAGTTTGCATCAGAAAGCTTACGGGTCGATAAATAATGGTTTAGGAATTATGGGAAATAATATACCAATGATAAATAATTCAAGATTTTCAAAAAGCTTTGCCACAACTTCTCATTTTGGAAATACTTCCAAAATAATGCCACAGCATTTTGATCAACAAATGTCACAAGGTACTCACTCACATGTGTATATATGCTTACAGATATATGTATATATATATATATATATATATATATATATATATATATATATATATATATAATTTTGTTTGGTTATTAATTATTGTAATCTGCAGGTGATGGTTATGGGAATAATAGTACATTATTTCACTTGATATTTGTACATACTAAATTTTGAAGGATGGGCGGGTTATGAAGCTAGTTGACAAATATGACAAAATATAACATAAATTATTACTAAATTTTATCAAAGTTATAACTATTCTGTCAATTTTCGTATTAATTTTTGAACTCAAACATTACATAACTTCATATTTATTTTACACGATACGAAGATTCATTTTCATCCTAATTTATTTCATTTTATTTCAGTAATTTCGACGTATTATATCAGATTTTGACATCGCTATCCATAAATAAGATTCATTTGATCATATTCCATGGAGAACACAACACCAACGGCTGAGATCTTATCTATTATCTGTCCAATAAAACCACAAGACACTGTCACACTGCATTTTTTTAGTTAAGAAAATAGGAACCGTTGGATTTGTCCAGCAATGCTGCCGTGTAGGTTTGGCGCATAATGTAGTGTTTATGGTCCAAACAACTGACACGTGTCCAACACCGTCACCTTAAACCAACTAATCATTGATTTGTTTATTTGGAATCCTTAAAGCGGATTGTGGGGGTTTTCTCAAGGATGTAAATCGCGTTCTGAAAATAACAAAAATAAGTATCTTAGTTATACGTGGCAAAATCATAAGCAGCCTCAAAGCAAGCAAGATAAGGATAAAAACAGATTACAACTTTTGTGTTTAAAGAGATAAGATGGAAAGAAGAAAGAGGTAACCATGAAAAACATAAAATAATGTATGAAGTACTAATGGTTCGTGTTTTATAAAGTTAAAAAATGAATACCTATGTTTTAATCAATTTGTGTATTCGGTCTTTTAGTTTGAGTTATTTTTAGTTCAAATATAAACTAAAATATATAACCTAGTGATTGTAAATTTTTCTTATATTTTAAAAGGTCACAAATTTAAAAGTAAAATTTGCATACGGAAACTCAACGGTCAAGTGAAGATGTTTAAAGGATTATACGCTCGAGTCTCGAGTGTCTATTCGTGCTCACTCCTAAAGAGCCAAGATAGTTTTAAGAGTTATCTTTTGTGGGTGAATAGTGGCATAATATGATTAGGGTTAGAGTATTCCCATCAATATACTTTTTGATAAATAAACTAAAATATATAACTAAACCTGAAAATCAAAGTTTTTATATTTCTATAGAATATTAGGAAAAGAACAATATTTTTACCAATGGTCAATTTATAAACATAGCTAAGTAAAATTTGTAGATTTTTAAACTTAGAGCATCTCCGATGCAAACTTTTTACAAAGTCTTTCATCATTTGAGAAGATCACATAAGGGTATGTGACCTATTAGTAAAAAGTTTTTGCTTCAAAAGCTTTTTATTCTATAGGGTGTTGTTTGATAGGAACAAAATGATTAAGCGCTGAATGATTTCACGGTCAATGATTTCACGGTCTGAAAGATTAAGAGATTTTGTATAAAACTTGTTTTGAATGTGAATTTTTTTTATAAGAATTTTATCTATTTAATGATTCAGCATATGTTTTAAGAAAGAATGATTCAGTAGCTTTTGTTGTCCCATTCAGCATATACTTCATTTAGATGCACTAAATAAACGCACTGAATGCTGAATGATTCAACATTCAGCGCTGAATAGTTCCATTAAGCTGTAAACAAACATCATCTAAGTCTTTTGAAAGACACAAAATAAGCTTTATCCATATTTACATGCATCGGAGCAAAAGCTTTATTGAAAGCTTAGTTATCAATATTAAGTGGAAAGTGTGGCAAATTCAGTATGTCTTTGGAATGACTTATCCATTGAGGATGCTCTTAAACATGATAAACTAAAGAAAAATGATAATTGTAGTCATATTAGTTGTCAAGAGGAAATTGATTTATTCAAAGCACACGAGACAGCATGGCCCATGCGATGTACGGACTTTGTTCATGATAATGAGTCATTGGTATCATTTGCAAAGTATGAACAAAATAAAGTGTATTGTAGGAAAATTTAAAGTAACAAAACTTGAGTGCTTATATTAGCATAATAAAAAACATGTTATTTATAACACATAAATGTCACTATGAAGATCTTCTTGCTTTGTCTTTTTTAAGCACAACTATGGATAAACGATGATATATTTTCAAGCGACACCGGCAAATTAGTAGTGATTGAAAAACATGTGTAAAAGTTTATTAAAAAAGAATAATTATAACTTATATATTTGCAACATAAATTTAATATTTATTGAAAAATCAATATTAGTTTATATAAAAGTTATTAAATTTAAAATCAATTTATGTGTTTACAACAAAAAAAATATTAAATAGAAGATAACTCCAAATTTTTGTTTTATTATATTAAATTCCTTTTAAAAAAATTTCATTAAACATGAAGATAAATTGATTCCTTCTACAAATATAGCAGTAAAATACCCAAATTTTGAACTAAATGTAAATAAATAATTATTATTTGCGATTTTTATTCAAGAATTTTGATTCTTACTAAATATAATGTTATCTTTTATATTAAAATAGTTATTTTGTTAACAATTAAAAGTCATTAACGATAATTTAGATGGTGCTCAAGTTTTTAATATGATTTTAAATTAAAACAAATATAAACCTTGTCGAATTTCTCAATTTTTGCAAAATTTGCCTCCTCATTAATTTCTCAACCTTTGCAGAATCCGTCTCCTCATCAACCTGGTAAAAAAGGATCAAGAAGAATGAAGATTAATGATTCCTAACAAAAAAAGTTAATATATAAATGGATTATTTTTTGTCAACAATTAAAAGTCATGATTAATGATATGATTAGATGTTGCTTAAGTTTGTAATATGATTTTAAATCAAAACAAATATAAACCTTGTTAAATTTCTCAACCTTTGCATAATCCACCTCCTCATCAACCTACTAAAAAATAATTGAAGAATGAAGATTAATGATTCCTACCAAAAAATAATTAATAAAAAAATGAAAAAATATATATTTGTAGCAATTTTTTCTAAAACACTTAAACATGAAACCATTTGAACCTCTTTCTTGTTTAGCTTATTAAATGTAAATAAATAATTTTTATTTGCAATTTTTATTCAAGAATTTTGATTTTTACTAAATATAATGTTATCTTTTATATTGAAATAGTTATTTTGTTAACAATTAAAAGTCATTAACGATGATTTAGATGGCTCAAGTTTTTGATACGATTTTAAATTAAAACAGATATAAACCTTGTCAAATTTCTCAATCTTTGCAGAATTTGCCTCCTCATCAATTTCTCAACCTTTGCAGAATCCATCTCCTCATCAACCTAGTAAAAAAAGATCAAGAATGAAGATTAATGATTCCTAACAAAAAAAAAATTAATATATAAATGGATTTTTTTTTGTCAACAATTAAAAGTC
Organism: Calendula officinalis; assembly: GCA_963853835.1. Lineage (NCBI taxonomy): Eukaryota > Viridiplantae > Streptophyta > Magnoliopsida > Asterales > Asteraceae > Calendula > Calendula officinalis. The sequence goes on from OY970823.1 coordinate 13,979,064, forward strand.
ATGATTAATGATGATTAGATATTGCTTAAGTTTGTGATATGATTTTAAATCAAAACAAATATAAACCTTGTTAAATTTCTCAACCTTTGCATAATCCACCTCCTCATCAACCTACTAAAAAATATAATTCAAGAATGAAGATTAATGATTCCTACAAAAAAATAATTAATAATTAATAAAAAATGAAAAAAAAATATTTTTGTAGCAATTTTTTCTAAAACACTTAAACATGAAACCATTTGAACCTATTTCTTATTTAGCTTTTTATACTAAAGCATCATTCACCTTCTTAGTCACCACTCAACTGATATGATGAAAATCATAGTATCAGACGCTAATACATACATCAAGAAATATATCATAACCAAATACATTAAAAAATATATAAACCCGATTCAAGATTGTTAATTGAACAGAAAGCTTCCACTTAGTTGATGATTTTCCGTTAATCTACACAAAACTATTAAATTAATGAAATTATTAGAAATAACAACCACAGTTCCTGTAAATATCACCATGTAAATCGGAGTTGTAACAATACCGGATGATGATAATAAAATAAATTTATAGAGAGAAACAATTTTATAGGTTACATACATAGTAACTGAAAACGTTAATATCAATAACAAAATTTAATTCTATCAAAATAAGTTTCGAAACTTTTGGGAAGTTTTTTGTTAGATACATATTGGTTTCTATAACAGTTTAGTTGGGCACTTAAAAGGTTGTAATTATAATGTAATTCAATCAAAATTTGAAAGGTTTCTATAACAGCAATTATAAAATTTAATTCAATGAAAGTAACTTTCGAAATTTCTTGGAAGTTTTTTGTGCTTTCAATGTCAATTATTTATTGTAATTAATTAGGACATTACAAATCATTCGAAAGATTCATATTGATTTCTATAAATGCAGTTTAGTTGGGCACTTAAAAGGTTGTAACTAAGGTTGCCTAGACAGTTTTTAGTGAGTTAAATTCATAGTAATTAAATGCAACATCGAAAATGAAACTCGTTTTTTAAGTATATATAGATTATCTTTCATTCAAGGCAAATTATAATTAATTATCATTTATACCCTTAAACTTTAATTATGGAATGAGATAAAAGAATTATTAATTGAGTTTTTCTAACATGTGCCCCCTAGGCACATGTTTAGACTCATTAATTCATTATAAGTTTCCTAATAAAATCATATTATACATTAATAAAGTGTGAATTTTACATTTTCAAAGAGATGATTAAATGTTTTTTATAGTTTTAATGGAAAGTTAATGGTAATTATTGAGTCTAAACATGTGCGTAGGGGGCACGTGTTAGAAAAACCTTTATTAATTATGGATATAAATGTCAAATAACATTAATTGCCTTAGATGAACTAATAAATGCCTTGGACAAATCAATTCCTCTGTCAGTAAGATCTCATGACACGCATTAAAAACTTGTGCAATAACAAATAACCGGCTCTGCGTTTTAGGAATAATTCATCATCAATAATGTCAGTTTCTGCATGTAACTAACTCTTAATGCAAGTCCTAAAAATTATCATTAACAAAATCCTAAACTAAAGTAGAAATATCTTTTTACCTTTATTTAAATAATGTCAGTTTCTAAAAGTATAAAGGTAACTAAATATTTTTATGATTGTGTGGATCTTTTATATATGTTTATATTATTGGAAAATAACAACTTTTAAAGTACAAGTTTAATATTTTTATCTTCACAATAGATAGATATAAGGAGAGTAAAATTTACAAGAGAAAAAGAAATGAATTTTTTTTTAAAGTATTATGTATTTTAACTATTTTTTTCTATGGTAGTTTTATCGTATCTTTCAAAAATACGGTATTCGGGAAATGAAAACTCGGATATACTCTTCACAATACGCCACGTGTATATCATTTGTAGTCCCACCGGTGAAATTTTCAATGTAAAAGGAGAATCCGGGATTCCAAATCCTGAAAAACTGTTAATTAGATACATGAGGGACAACCGATTGACACATGTCGTATTATGGGGGTAACCGAGTTTTCAAATCTTGAATATCATATTTTTGAAAGATTTAATAAAATCGCCATAGAAAGAAAATTTGTTTTGTTTTCCTATCATTTTTTAAAAGGTTCAAAGCATATGAGAATTTGTTATATCTTCATGTAACACGTACTACTAACAGAATTATGTTTGTTCTCTTATCGTTTAGCGGTTGCTGAAATCTTCTGTAAGATACGCATATGATTTTGTTTCAACGACCCTTTAACCTTTAGTGTCTTTGTATAATACTTGTGTCTTTCTTTGAGTACAACGACTAGTCATAATTCAGTGACCCATGAACCATGATCCTTCAGCGACCTATGAACCATGATCCTGCAGCGGCCCATGAATATCAATGACTTATGGTTTTTCAGCGACTGAGATTGCTTCAATGACCTTCATAAAGATGGTAACTTACCCTTTAAATATTAGTTAGAGCATCCGGTGCAATCACCGCCAAACAGTGTTTTCGTGACCGGGTCGGACCAGCCGATTAGGCCGATCCAACTGGAAAACATATAAACTGCATGGTCGATTGAGCGGGTCAAAAACCAGAATATGTGCCGGAATGAACCGCCGGGTTTATCAGCAAACCGGGTTGAACCGTAGCTAAAAACCCAGAATTGAACCGCAGTTAAGCTTAAATTATGCTCAAGATGAATCTATTTAGCTTAAAAGGTAAGATTGCTTTGAGGTGATATTAAGGGCCACTACATATGCCATATATATAGTGCTTCTAGGGCTGTAAATGAGCCGAGCCGAGCTCGAGCTCGACTAGGTTCGAGCTCGGCTCGTTTAATTTTACCGAACTCGAACTCGAGCTCGGCTCGTTTCGAGCTTTATGTGTAAAGCTCGAGCTCGGCTCGTTTAGGTTTTTTCAGGCTCGGGCTCGGCTCGATTAAGCTCATTTAAGCTTCCATATATACGAAATATATAATTCTTTTAATTAATCATAACATTTAATATATGATGTAAATCTTTTTTTATATATATTATTTTATATTTTATATATGTATATGTATAATATATATACACATAATTAGATAAATACGTAATATGTATTTATATTTTTTTATAATAATTAACTATTCTAGCTCGTTTAGGCTCGCGAGCCTAAATGAGCTCTTAGTATGAAGCTCGGGCTCGGGCTCGTTTATTAAACGAGCTCTAAGTTAAACTCGAGCTCGGCTCGAATTCGTTTAACTCGAGTTTTATCTATCTTTTAACGAGTCGAGCTCGAGTAGCTCACGAACAGCTCGGCTCACTTATACCCCTATTGCTGTGGGATGGAATAAGTATAAAAAAATTCCTTTTCCAATTTTTTTTTAATGGCATATGTAGTACTAGTAGTCTCTTGAAAATAGTTATATAATTATTAAGCAATAGTACTAACAATTAGCGTGCTCCTATTACTATATAATAAATTTTGCAAGATGAATAATAGTGCCTAACAGGTGAATTCTTTTTCTTCTCTTCCTCATGCGCCCACCACTATTGACTTTAAGTATGTCTTCAATTTTTGGTTATTGGCTATTTTGATTGTGGAGTTTGACTATTTTATTTATAGTAGTATGTTTTGCAAGATGAATGAATAGTGCCTAATGGGTGAATTCTTTTTCTTCTCTTCTTCATGTGCCCACCACTATTGACTTTAGGTATGTCTTCAGTTTTTGGTTATTGGCATTTTGATTGTGGAGTTTGACTATTTTATTATATTCAATATACTAGAACACGTATTATATTATAATAACATATTATTATATGTAAATATAATATATAATAAATATAATAATAATAATAATATTTATTGTGCTACATAATTAGTAGATTTCCCCCGCGTGATGCCGCGGGGGAATTTCATATAAAATCTAAAATATTGTTTGTTGACAATATTATCGATTAAAAAATATCAAGATTTAAATATTAATTATCAATAGTAAAATGCATATCCTTACGAAGTGCATCCACTTCAGATATTTATAGGATAATATTCCATAACTGAAGTATAAAAAAAGTCAACAAAGAAAAAAGTTGATAAAAAGATCAAGAAAAATATGTAAAAAAAAAGTTGTAAAAACAAAAAAAAAAATATTTAACAAAAAAAGTATTAATAAACAACTTAAATAATTGAAACAAAAAGACTTAACATATGGGTTAGAAATGATAACGGATTATAATATTTTAATTATAAAACAAAAGCAAGAGCAAGGCGTCAAACTAATTAGAAAAAATCTTGATATTAATAATTTTGGTAAGTCATTTTACAAAAAGTTAAATTTAAGAGAAAAAAATGTAACTTTTACAAAGTTTAAAAAAAAGTAAAAAGTTTGATGGAAAAAATGCTAGATATTAAATGTTAAAGTTAAAGGGTAATAACTGCAATTTTAAAAAAATTAATGTTCAGGGTGCAAAATGTAATTTAAGCAAACTGGAAAAAAGGAAAAACAAAAACATATGCTGGCTGGAGTCGAACTCAGGACCTCATGGTCATTAATACGGAGCCCTTACAACCCCGCTAGAACTACATCTATGCTTTAATTCCGTCTTTAAGTAATTAATAAAGAAACATCGCTAGAAGATAAAATTTTACTATCTACCCCATGCTAAATGTTATATAGATAATTACATTTTCAGTTGTGGTATACTATTAATAAATGTATTTTTCTACTGTCAGTTAAGAATTAAATCTTCGATATTTTGTAATGGATAATATTTTACTTTAAGCTATTAAATAATCAGTTGTATACATATGAACATGATTCAATAGTATTATCTACATTGATTACTTAACATGTATTTTATTTTATATTTGAAAGTTATGTCATCTGAAATGTTTTTAAAAGGAAATTTCTTTGAATTCATATTTTATTTTTTAATATAAAACAATCTTTTGTGTGTTATACGAATAGCAATAAATAGTATTTTGTGCATCATATGAAAATCCCCGCGACATCGCGCGGGTTAATACCTACTAGTTCTAAAACGTAAACCAATCAACGATGTGCTGCAAAATAGAGCTTTTTATATGTTTTAATATGCAAAATATAGTTGGTTTCTTAAATTTGAAATAAAATACTCCCTCCGTCCCACAAAAAACTTCCCATTTGCCTTTTGCACAAGTTTTTAGGTGATAGTTAGTGGTGAGGTCATTGATATTTATTTTGACTAAAATATGAGGTTGAGTTGGAGAGAGAAATATAATTAGTGGATATTAATGGTGGAGTCTTTAGTAATAATAATTTTTTATTGTGTGGAGCCCATCAAATGTGGCAAATGAGAAGTTTTTTGTGGGACAAAAATTTAGAGGAAAATGTGAAGTTTTTTGTGGGACGGAGGAATAATTTATAAGCTCCTATAGTTAAAGTATATAAATAATGTATAATATTGTAATCCGGTTCAACCGGTTCGACCGTTTTTAACACATTAGTTGGTCTGGTTCAAAATCTCGGTTTTAAAACATTGCTGCCAAAGCAAAAGTGAAGTGACATGACATCATCGAAGTCACCGCCACTACATCGTGCGTGGTGTGAGTGGTGGTTTGCGTGGGTAGACTGGCGGGGGAGAGAGAGTATGTGTTTTTCATGAGAAGTATTTAAAGTTTTAAGTTATGGTATCCAACACTTTTAATACACAAATAAGAGTAAATTACACGGAAGGTCCCTGTGGTTTGCCACTTATTACACCCACAGTCTCTGAACTTCGTTTATTACACTGGAAGTCCCTGGTGTATACATTTTGTTGCACCGGACGTCCCTCAGCCTAACGGCCGTCTAATTTAATCGTTAAAATGACCATGTGCTTGGCACATGATGGGTAAATTGGTAAATTCACAAATTATCTTCCCCAAAAATACCTAAAATTAAATTGATTGGAAGAAACCCCCAATTCCAGCATGTGTCTTCATTGTTCTGTCAATTTCTCATATCATACCTTCACCGAGGACACTTCGATCCTTCTCCACGACAACCTTAGATGGCATAATTTTGTATAAAGTCAAGAAAAAGTTAATATTTGAGCCATTACAATGCAAATCTATAAACAGATAGACATATAACTTCCATTCTTGGTATCACTATACCCTAATTTTAATGGCACTTCCAGCAGCAGTGGTAGCAATCGGCGGGGGAAGATGGTGTCTGTACCTACCACCGGATCGATGCTTAATCTTTTCATCTTCTTCACCAGGTTCATCAGGTTCGAACCCTAATTGTACAACCCTTGATCGACAGCTTCTTCTCATCATCATCAGCTTCTTCTCCTCACAGTACAACCCTTCATACAACCCTTGATTAGAATTGTTCTCAAATTTGATACCTTGATGCTTTTCTAACTGGATTGTGGCTCAATTTGGGGTTTGAAAATAAATTTGTGTTAATAGGAGATGTAAATTGATGTCAGCTATAATATCAATCAACGGTGCGCCACCATTTGCCCGCCACCTCCCCTGTCACCGCCAGCAAGAACCACCTCCCGCCACCAAACATGTCCGGTGATAAAATTTAAATATAGGCTTCATGTATTTTTGCAGGTATAAAGGTATGGTGAATGTGAATTTAGGGTGAGAGAAAAGATGGTCAAAGGAAGAAGATTTGTGAATTTACCAAATCATGTGCCAAGCGCATGGTCATTCTAACGGTTAAATTAGACGGCTGTTAGGCTGAGGGACGTCCAGTATGTTATACTGAGTAATACTTATATCGGGGACTTCCAGTGTAATAAACGAAGTTCAGGTGTAATAACCACGTGGACTCTGTGTAATTTACTCTACAAATAATTATGTTTTCAAATAATAAAATATCATTAAATTTAAACACCCCGAAAAGGGTGTGGGATCTTACTTTAGTTAAAAAAGTGAGGCGATCGATCGGAAGAAGGCGAAGAGAAATGGCCTCCGTGGTGAAGAACGTTCTGAAGGGCATCAGAGAGAGGGGACTCATAAATTTCGCCAGAGAACTTCGTGAAGAAGGATTTCTGTTAGTTCTTTTCCTCTTTAATTCATCTATCTATATTTCACCATTGATTTCGGAAATTTGATCATAACCTAGGTCTATCGCTTTATTTCATTCTGTATATTCCCGAGCTTTCATTCAGTACACGATCAGGTTCATTTTTGTTTGTATTTCTAACTTTTAGGGATCTGAAATTTGAATGGAATCTTTAATATTTAAAATATGTATATCTATTAGGTCAGTTTTTGTTAGTCTTCATTTTTAGGGTTTCTTCTGCCATTTTGAAAGTCAAATCAAACTGTTGAACACAAGCGTGAGATCAATCTCAAGCTCACTTCCATACAATTTTTACTGTAATCATCTTCAGATGTTGCGATTATTACTTTCCAATATTGTTGCCGGAAATAATACGATTTTGCGATAATGACACTTGGGTAATAATAAAACATTTTGAAAATTTTGTCATTTTTTATAGTCGTCATCTTGAAATGTTCCAATTTCTCCTGAAATACACACATAAAAGAAGTGGAAACCAACTTGCAGAATGGAAAAGGAGTATAAATTTTATGACTTAATTTCTAAATGAACAATCTAGTAGTAAGGGCTCCCGAATGATTCACAGTGGTCACGGGTTCGCCTAGGTAAACATGTACCAGATGTCCATTATTATAACAGGAATACCCTTTAGTAAAAAAAATAAAGTCTGATATGCTATGTTGCTTGTTATCAGTAAAAATTTGATATAAGTATAGATGAATACGTTTAAATTTTTTTTATATCTTTGGATTGTGCTTGTATTTGTTATTATACTCATCTAGTTATATGCATGCAACTGTAGTTAATTTTCTTCTGTGCTTGTTTCAGGAATTGTCTTTCAGATGGAAATCTTTTGTAAGTAAAGCTTCTCCACTTAAGTATTTTCATTCCACTGCTGAGATCGCAACATCAAACAAGAATTACTCTTTGTTTATGAACTCTAATCTTTGCACAAACAGACTCTTGGAACTGTTTATGCCTGGTAGTTGTAGTTTTTGGCTTTAAATAATAAAAAATAGTGTTTTGTGACAAATACTAGTTTCTGTTTTGTGAATGATTTAGGCAAACCAAGATTCACACCATTGGTGCGACATTAGTAGGTGTTGACAAATTTGGCAATAAATACTATCAGAAGCTTGAAGGGACACAATATGGTGAGTCCCTGTTTTTCAACAATTACTTTTCTTTATTATAATCGGTTTAATTGTTTTATATTTACATACGATTATGGGTTATTTAGGGAGACACAGGTGGGTGGAATATGCTGTGAAGGACCGTTACAATGCTTCTCAGGTCCCACCAGAATGGCACGGTTGGTTACACTTCATAACTGACCACACAGGAGATGAGGTGATGTTTTTAATCATATTTAGCAACATTATATTATATATGAGTGATAACTGAGTTTGTAATTGTTATTGCAGCTTTTTATGCTTAAACCGAAGAGGTACGGTTTGGATCACAAGGAGAATTTCACAGGGGAAGGTGATGAATACATCTACCATTCAAAGGGCCACTCACTGCACCCTGGTCAGAGAGACTGGACCAGGTACCAGTCATGGCAGCCCACCAAAACCCAGTGATTTCTTTATTTAAAACATTTTTATGGGCTAATAAAAAGCCTATTTCAGCCATTAATAACAAGCTTCTTGTGCTTGAAATTTGCAAAACTAATTTCATCATGAAACATAATTTGACCATTAAGGTTTGTTTGTCTTTGTTTCCTGCTTGTTGAAAATGGAATTGATTTTTGAAATTTACTTGTTAACTTGAGTTGTGAATTTGAATGGATGGTACAACTTACGATGCATGGAGTGCAAGTCTGATAGATAGAAGAAGAGTGCATAGGTCAAACTACAAACATATATAGAGCTTTGCCGAGGGTAGCTGTATTTTAGAATGTCATGAAAAATAATATAGGTGACAAGATTTAGTTTTAGAGGTGAATTTCATTGTTGCCTCTTCAAAACCAAGGGTCAATGGATTTGGTTGATCTAGTAATATTTTATAAGAGTAATGATTTTGGGTCCTATCATTTATTCTTACTCATATTTCTACTTATTATATGAAGACATATCAAGGGATAATATTAGGATAGATAATTAGTTGATTATACATGTTATTATATTAAGTGGATAACACTATGAGTTGGAACAAATGATATGACTAAATATCATTTCTCATTTTTTTTTTTTTTTGAACGGCAAGTTAGTAAGTTAGTGGTTTGAGCCTAGACAGTGACATCCACAAGGGGCAGTATGTCTTCCCTCGAACCTTCCACCTTTGGGGATTAAACCCCACGTCCACGACGGGACTTGGATCCATGACCTTGGCCATGAGTAACATCTTATCTTTTTCACCAATACCACTAGGCTAGAAGCCTTGGGTATCATTTCTCGTTTTTTAATCCCCTATTTTAAGTCAACGTAGAATTACCTATAATAACATTTGTTAGGAGAAATGATTCATCTACAACCCCACCACTAACTATCACCTAAAATCTTGTGCCCAAGAGAAATGTAAACTTCTTTATGGGACGGAAGGAGTATGAAGTGTTTGTTTTGTTGCATATTTTATTATTATAATGGTGTTTGAATACTCTTCAAAAATTTTAAAACAACAAATATAGTTTTATGAATATGTTAGTTTATACTCCCTCCGTCCCACAAAAAAGTTCCCATTTCTATCATAAATTTTGTCCCACAAAAAAGTTCCCATTTCTATTAAATAATATTATTATTATGGGCCCCACTACCAACTATCTCTTAAAAATACTTTCTCTCTCCAATTAACCTTATATTTTAATCAAAAATAGTACCAAAGACCCCACTATCAACTATCTCCTAAATACTTGTGCCCAAAGGAAATGAGAACTTTTTTGTGGGACGGAGGGAGTATATATTATTATATTTCCATATAAACTCGTCACAAAACATGGACACATTTTAATACTCAAATATCATTATATAGAGAAATGGCATATATAGTAATGATGTCTACATACTCTAAAGCCACTAATTATCTCCATTAATATAGTGAAATGACTTGTTTATTCATTAGTTATACTCTTAAACATCATTAATCCATTTTATTAAAAAAGTGCGAGAAATCATTAATCCATTAATGAGGTCCATACTCATCTTCAACTAGCTATTTAATTTAGTTTCTATAATTGTTATTATAATTTTTTACCTTAAGAAACTTTGAACAAACATTTAATTATTTGTTTTGAATTGGATGAAGTATATTAAATTTGGAACAAATTAATGCTAGGCGACGAAGATAGCAGTACGAAGGGAAAAAAAAATTCTCTTCATTAACACATTATCTGCGACATTTGGGATGCTACTTCTTTTTCTCTTGATATGTCAGTAGTGGAAGAAGGTTATTGAAGTGGTCAACCATAGTGATCTTTCAACTATAAAATTTAAGTTAAAAACCTCCAATTTTTACAAATTTATAAACAGACTCTATTATGCCAAATCCAGTTTAGATTTTACAAATACACGCGACTAAATGGAATCAAATCGTCAAAACCCATTTGGGTCGAACCAATGCGTTTCTTACTTGTTACATTTTTCTCATAATATCATTTATTTATTTTTTAACAGCAATTTCATAATATCATTTATATCTGTTGCTTTTAATAAAAGCTTCATTTATGTTTTTTTATTCAAAAAGAGGTAGGCCCATCAGTCTTGGTATGCAAAAATGTCAGTTCAGCGGTTACATTTTACGCCTAAACCATACTCTACTTGCACCATGTTCCAAGTTTTTCATAATTCACTCTGCCAACATCAACTAGAAATCACCGGTACAAAAACATATCGCTTTCTTTTTTTCCTTCAAGAACCAAAATCACTAACCACCAAAAACTTAATAAACATTAATAAAAGAAGGGTCTAAATGATGTATACTTTCTATATTAAACGCCTCATACTTATTAACAACCAACTCAGACAACGAATGTTGACGTTTCTTGCAACCGACACTATTTGTAATTAATCTGAGTGTAGCTTCCTCCTTTCACACCTTTTAATATACCAAGTAGCATGCTTATGAAGAGCCATTCCTATCATCACTTTTAAGGTTGTTAGCATCACAAATGTTGTTACTGATAATATTAATATCCACACAAGTCTCCATATAATGGGCCCACTTGGAAGATGGGCTGCATAAACTGGGCTCAATACTCTAATCACCTATAAAAATAAATCATAATATTTTTCATCAAACTAATAAATTCCGGAATAATTTACAATTTTGTGAAACTTACCACACAAGCTGGTGCAAGAGGAACAAAAGTTAGGGTTTTCTTTGGATTTTCCAGCTGGATGTTTAGTGTCTGTTTTTATAAATTATGTATTAATATCTAACAAAATAATAAATAAATTATTTGAGATATATATAATAGAAAGGTACCTGCTTGCAAAGGTCTTCAAGAAATTCAGAATATACAATCGGCTTTACTTCGTTAAATTTAGCAATGAAAGAATGTTTGATGATATCAATCATCAACTCACATATGTAAACCACAAAAGCATTCTGCAAAATCCAAATTTTAAATATTAATTATATATATCACCCAATTAAAGGGGGAGTTTTTTTAAATAATTAATACAAAATGAAAATGAACTTACATAAAGGAAATTCTCAAACCATGGACCTTCAGCTTCTAGAATGTTCTGAGCCAATAGAAAAATGAGAAAAGATGCAATATGGAACCTTTCCACTGAATCTGCAAATGAGATAATATATTCAATTAGATATTTAATTTCAAAATAATAATAAGTTATAATAATTTCAAAAGAAAACTCACCAAAATATACCAAACTCTGTATATTCTCCTTGCTAAAACGTTTAAAAACGTTACTTTTTATTTCTGAGAAATTATTTGAGACCAATAAAGCAAATAATGCATTGTTGTGAGCAACTATACAGGTTGACAGAGTGATAGCTTGAGCTAATAAGATGAACGAATGAACGAGTACAATGTGTTAAGGAAATTTGAACAAATTATTTTATTAAAAGAAATAAAAATTATAAAATTCAGAAGAAAAAAAAGGATATTTGATGCAGTTATGGCTAAAACTTCATCAGAGATGAATCTCCATAGCCAGTATTTCATGTTTTCTTCTGAACTATTTGCTAAACCGTCTGCAGTATTAAATAATGTTTGCAGAACATCTCCACCAAAATTTTGGCATAATTTATCAAAAATCTGCACAATTTAAACAAATATTTATGTTACCAATGAGTTAATGGATGAATTTAATTTTTTATTTTTTTTGTGAAAAATATTAATAATATTGTTACCTCCAATACATTATAGACCACATATAATTTAATCGTTCCTTGACCTCGAATCATGTGATAAATCAAGCTGATATCTGGTCAAGAGAGAAACAATGTAAAACAAAATTAGACTAAAAAAACCCTAAATTGAAGAAAATGACTAAATTAGATTCCCTTACTGAACCTGTTTGTTGTAATAGAATTACTCCAGAAGCCAGTGTAAGAAAACAACCCAAATCAGAAAGCTCTGCTGCTGAAAGCATCTTTAACTGCCTGCCAAAACCATCAAAAGTCAGTTAGTTAGTTTGTTAGTTAGTTAGGTAGTTAGTTAGTATCTTTAACTGCTGACTTTCACGCCTTTTAGGGTTGACTTAGTGAAAACTAACTAAGTTTTGTGAGATACTGAAATATACCTTGTTTTTAGAAGCTTCCAGGAGGTAGTTAGAAGCTGATACGATTCTAATTAATTAAAATTAGATAAGTATCATTATCAAATAGATAATATTTAAATATCGAATGCTTATCCCTTTATTTTTGAATTCGTTTCCTGTTAGGATTAGGTTAGGGTTAGGAGCCGGGTCTATATAAACATAGATCAGGTCTTTCGTTTTAGTCATTGAGAAATTGAGTCGATTATTGTTTTGTCTTTCATTGTTATTAGGGAGAAACCTGGTTCTCCAATTCCAGGATTATCAATAAAGCATTCGATTAGTGTCTTTAATTACCGGTTCGTATCAAATTGGTATCAGAGCTGTTCAATTCTGGGCCAATTATTTAAAAAAAAAAAAAAAAAAAAAAGGTTACTGTTCACGTTCACTGTTCATCGACGGTACTGTTCATCGGGTACTGTTAATCGCGCACTGTTCATCGGGTTACTGTTCATTCGATTCCGGGATGACGAAGAAAGTGGCTGATGTCGACAATTCTAATTAATTAAAATTAGATAAGTATCATTATCAAATAGATAATATTTAAATATCGAATGCTTATCCCTTTATTTTTGAATTCGTTTCCTGTTAGGATTAGGTTAGGGTTAGGAGCCGGGTCTATATAAACATAGATCAGGTCTTTCGTTTTAGTCATTGAGAAATTGAGTCGATTATTGTTTTGTCTTTCATTGTTATTAGGGAGAAACCTGGTTCTCCAATTCCAGGATTATCAATAAAGCATTCGATTAGTGTCTTTAATTACCGGTTCGTATCAGAAGCCTAATTGGCATGATTGTTAATAATGACAGAAATGAATCCAAACATACAAAAAAGCCAACATCTATGAGCTGAAAAAAAAGTAGATAGATTATTTACATTCAGAAAATAAAGGTACAATTACAGGAAATAAATAAGTTTATGCATGACATCGAATAGATTATTATTTTAAATTAAGAATTAAAATAATTACCAGTTCACAACGCCATGGCATGCGAAAAATAGTGTCATATACTCTTTCACGTTCTTTTTCGTTTGCAACAGTGGTTGTGGTTCGTAATGAATTCCCACCATTCATTTCTTCCATAAAGTATTTAACTGGTGATTTTTCCAATAAATATTTGTCTGAAATAAAATGTAGCAGTTCAAATGTTAAGAGAAAAAAAATAAAGGTACAATTTTTTACAATTAAGTGACACATAATACATATATATCTTCACAATAGTGATAATTCAAATATCCTGTAAAATTGCCAAGCAAGCAGATCATAAAAAATTAATTAACATGTTGCAGATTAATGAACCTACAGGTATTAGAGTTAATGATCCTGCAGCAAACTTGCAGAAGGTATTTGTATATTTTCAAGAAATTTAAAAGAACAATGTATTCAAAGAACTTAATAAGCATGTTATGAGTATCATGATCTAGACAAGAATGAAGCTAAACAACTGCTATTTTTACAGATAATGAGAACAAACTTACATCAACCTGTTTTGGTGATGCCTATCACTGAATGAGTTAATCTATACTAGAATTAGTCAATTTTCAAATTAAACTGAAACCATATATGGTTTAAGCACACTTATTAGGTTATAATAAGGGTCTAGATAGATTCAGGAGTGTTTGGCTAATGGTATAAAAAGTGCCAGTTCTTCTTCCATAGTAATTCTAATTCTTTCAAGTTGATTTCTAAACAATAATATTCAAATTATCAACAAAATAACTTATCATCATTAAAAAGAGATACAAATTAAAAACATATACAGGTGTAGAAGAAAAAGCTTACGATTTGGATCTTTGTCTGCCATGAGTTGCTTCCAATCTAATGATTGATCCTTTTCCAGCTTCCTACCAACATGATGCCCATTTACATTCATCTCAGCCGTCTGTTTCATCATCAATTCAGTATCAAAAAACTCCTTGCCGGAAACACTACCAGCCCTACTACTATCATCCATCTCCTTGGCATTCTCATCAATCCGATTCATCGGAATTCCTTCCTCGCCGGAACTGCAAAAACTATTCCGTTGCCTCAACTCTGGCGTTTGTCTTACCGAACTAATCACCGGATAAACTCTCTTCTCCTCCGCCGGCACAAACGCTTCCTCATACACCACCGCCGTCGGACTCTCAACACTCCGGCAATTACTATTCACAATAAAACCATTAGAACCACCACACTCATCCAAATCAGCTTCATCGATTGCCTTCTTTTTCTTCTTCTTTGTGCCCTTGTGTTTCCGTTTTCTTCGATTAGACTTAATGTTAACAGCGCTGTCCCCTTGGCCGGAATCGGATCTGAGTAAAAAAGGTTCATCGTCGTCGAAGAAGGAGTCCGTCGAGGCGAGAACGTCGAAGGAGAGCTTACGGCCGCCGGATCTCAGGTCCGCCATTGATGGTGGTTTTAGGGTGAGACGGAATTCAGAGTAAATAGCAAGTGATCATGATCTTGTTCCAGTGCAGCACAGTGGGGCGAAATTATCGAAATTTAGGGTGTAACTGTTAGGCCTCTCCCAACGCTAAGCATCACTAAACCCATCACTAGCGCCACGTCATCGCATCACACGTTTGTGCTAACCCTACCCATCACTAAACTCATCATTTCCACATCATCATTTCCACATCACCATTTTAATTAATAAAAAAACACATTACATTAAATAAAAAAACATTACATTAATTAAAAAAACATTACATTAAATTAAAAAAAAGACATTAAAATTAAAAAAAACATTAAACTTAAAAAAAAACATTAAAACATAAAAAAAAACATTAGACATAAAAAAAAACATTAGACATAAAAAAAAACATTAAACAAATTTTGGAAGTGATCATTTGACGGGAAGGAGTTCGATCTACGACTCATGATGAAAATCTGGAAAATAGGTAATGAAGGTAATGAAGAAGTGGGAGAAGTGGTGTAAAATTATGAATGTGAGGGTGTTGTATTTATAGGTAAAAAATAGGATAAAGGAAAAAATAAAAAAAATAAAAAAAATTGAATTTTGAATTCAATTTGGACACTCCCTCGGCCCCACACACGCTCCCGACGCCTTCCCAATGCCGTCAAAAAGACGACGTATTTTCCACGACGCAAGCCACGACGGGCTGGTGCCAACGCCGTCGTGGCACGACGGCTCGAAAACTCCCCCGACTGGTGGTGGTGACGTTCCGTTGGCAGCGGTCTTACAATCTAACAGGTGTTTGAGAAATCGATTGCGATTGTGATTGCGGATGGAAAGTGGGTACAACAAATCTAGAAAATACGTTTTGAGCTTTGGTTCGTTTCAATTGCCAAAGCTCCTATCACCCAAATTCTCCTTATTTTATATGTACCGTATACAGAAGGGCTATTCAAAACAAAAATACTATTATATCCTTGATTATAGTAGATAAAATTGTATCGTATATTTTTACACTTTTAAATTATATCAGAATGCTTTAACTTATAACTAGATAAACAATGATTTTATTTTCTAAAGAGAAATGATATTTAGTCCTACCATTTAGACCTACTCATAGACCTACTAACTTGATAGGATAACATGTGTATTCCACTAATTCTCTCTCATAATATTATCCTTTGATTTTGACACGTGTCTTCATCTAATGAGTAGGCCTATAAGTAGGTCTAAATGATAGACCTAAATACCATTACTCTTTTCTTAAACTCCTATCTAAATATCAATTAACAAGTTTTATCATTTACCATTCACTTTCTTATTTGCTATTTTAGAACATTAAGTTTTCATATTTTTCATATGTTATATGCATCTATATATTCATGACGTTACTTTTTCTTTACCGCACACTTTCGCCGGATGTCTTTCTAGAATACTACGCATTTCGTGTGAGTAGGAGTTGTTGTCTATATTAGAATATATTTCACCTCTCTTATATCTAGGTAGGATTATTGTTGTTTCACAATTTAACCAACATAGCAAGTTTATGAAGTTATCCTTGTGCCTTTGGGATAGAAAAACTTGTAATAATATGGAACTTCGTATTATCTTACCATTTATATAATTCTTACCCAAAATATAATATACTCTATTTACGAAAATGTCATAAACAATATTAACTGTTAATTTTGAAATCCAATGGTATAAATTGCAGTAACCAAACTTGTTTTTTACATTACTATTAGTCTTAGCATTGAAGTAGTTACAAATTCTAAAAAGAGCTGATCTGAAGAAGATAGTAACTCTTTTGCGTGTTTATGTAATTAGAGGTTTTAATGTCAATTTGAGTTTGAGAGATTATTTATCAAGATAAAAAATGACCACACATAAAAAAATATAAAACTTTAGAGCTTTTTAAACTGCACGAAGCCACGAAGTATTGAAAATGCCTGAAACGGGAATTAAATGCACATGAAGAGGAACACAATGTACAAGCCAATAAGTCAAAAAACAAAACCAAAATATTTATTAGAGAAAATAAGGTTATAAACAGCAGTGAGGGAAGCAAAACTTGGTCATTCCGAGAGCATTATAACAAGAATACCCTTTAAAAAATAAGGGTGAGCAAAAGCAACTAGAATAGTCAAGAACCGAGAACCGAAACTCAATAGGCCAAACGTTAAGTCTGATATTTTCTATTTTAGGATTAAATGGTTTCTGGTTAGGTCCGTTGCAAAAGCTCACAAAATCGTTTAGAACTGACACCCAACTTTTTAAAGTATTTCTTATATTTTTTTAAAAATATCTTTAAAATGACATTATTTTGGTAAATGGTTTCTCATATATCTTTATTTACCTTGAGTATAAGAGTTTTATTTACCATGATATCTCTTTTTACTATGCTTCTTATATATTTTCTCTCATTGATCTTTATTTAAGATGAATAATCTTTCTGATATACTAGCAAAAATTAGCCTAAAAAGTATATGGAATCAAAACGGAACTGTAATCAAACTAGAATCGCCAATAACCAAATAATTCGGTCCATGGTTCCAAAATCCAACCCAAAACAATTTCCAGTTTGGTCTGGTTTTAACATGACCCCTAGTTATGACCTAGCCCGAGTCGTAACACTTTACAACTATGGTATAAGTTATCAGAACATGAAAATATGTATGACTCTAAATTACAATTCACCTCCAAAATTATAATATGACTGAATTAGGTATTGAGCATTTAATATTCGGTTTATTTCTGACTTCATTTTTTAGTAGACCCAAATGAATTTATCATTCATTGGGTCGAGCTTCAACCCTATATTTTTTAGTCTTGTTGTATATGTATACATCTAACTTGTAAGCCCAAATAAACCCATCTAAATTACAACTTCCTGAAAAATATATATGTTGTCTTCAAAAATGCATAATTCATTTCAATAAGAAATCTTAAACACCCTCTAGTAAAATCAATTTCTTAATATTAAGAGTAACAATACCAAATGGTTTATCTATTAGTAGTAAATAATGCGTTAAATTGTCACAATTTTATTTTATATTTGTCACTAAATTCTAATGTTATATTTGTAGTCGACAATACACATTCATTCAACTTCAGTCTTAATCTCTCTTAAATTGATTATCGTCAAATTACTATAACATGAATAACGTGAATTTTCTTCTTGCTACTATTGTTACAGTTATGTTTCTTTTGGGCAACGTTCATGCTTTTGATTGTAATCCAGAAGAAGACATAAATGGTTGTTGTAACACTTTAATTTTTAAAACATCATTTAAATCATATTTTTAAATAAAAATATTATAAAGTTCAATATCCCAAAATACGGTTTAACAAAAACCTTTTAAAAGATTATCAAAGTTATAAAACACGATGTTACAAAGATAATATCATAACCATAGGATAACGGGATCTACCTATAAGCTCCTGAGCTAAACATCTCTAGGCCACCTCTAATGCAACCTTCTAATCCTTCAATCTTGAACCTGAGTACATAGCCAAAAACAAAGTAGCCGTGAGACAAAATAGTCTCGTGAGATACATGGGTTTTCGACCCATTCTCAAATATAATAAAAGGCATATTCATATCTTTTAAGGTAGGAGATGTACTCATGTAAGTTATGATGGTAGCTCATATAAAGGGTAAGGCTGCCATAAACTTGCACATTTTGGACATATCGTCCTTATCAACTCCATGAGACTTCAACTCGTTTAACAGAATGTTATAACGATTGAAAGTTTGAGCTATAGTCTCACTAGGCTTGGCTTTAAACAACTCGTAGTCATGTATGAGCATGTTTTTGTTATGTTCACGCACAACAGATGTGCCTTCATAAACTTCAGCTAGCCTGTCCCACATCTCTTTGACTGAGTCACAAAATTGTATATTATGATACAGTTCATCACCAACTGCTTGAAAAAGCATATCCATTCCCTTATTCTCAAGATGAACAAGACGTTTTTCAGCGTCCGTCCATTGAGCTTCAGATTTAACAACGTAATGTTCTGGTATTTCAGGAGTACCAGGAATGAGGGTCTCAGGGATGTATTTTCCTATCGTGATGTTATCTTGAAGTTTTGGGTGATAGGTAACCATGTGGGATAACATGCGAGTTTTCCACATGGGATAGTTGGTTTGGGTGAGTTTGGGAGGTTTTCCAGATGATGGAAGATCGGATCATGTAGGTTCATCCATAACAGATGCTCAAAGTTGATGGAAAACAACTTTGACACTTGCTCTGATACCAGTTGTTGGATCCCAACAACACAAACGTGTTGCGTTATGACCGAGTAACGAAGATAAGATTAATAACACACAAGATTTCAATGATTAAAAGTTTATTAAAACAACTTAATACAGTAGAAAGTTTGCGGAAATAGATAGTACACACTAACTAAAACTTTCTACTTGAAATGACACTTTTGTTTGCTCAAACTAGAAGACTTATGCAAGGAGAGTTTTATATCAGCTGATACGGACAGCTGATACGGACAGCTGATATTGAATGCCTGAGTAATAACTATGGAGAAGTTAATACCAGACAATAACAACTCTCAGAGAATGTTCTTGTGCTATGAATTCTAAAAGATGTGTGTAAATGCAAGCATTTACGTCTCTATATATAGCCCAAGATCCGTGTTCCTTTGTCCACAAGGTAATCGACGTGTAAACATATCATTCGTCGATGTAGACTTGTCCACGGAAACATTTAATTCTCTCGCATATGTTGTAGTCCCAAGTATACTTTGTGTCAACTCCTTTTGCTACCTTTTCTGACGCACAGTGAAAAGGTGTACTATTATAGTACAAAAGTATTGACTTTCCGTTTACATGCTTGGAGGGAAAAACGATGATGTACTGACATATTATCTTCTATTCCAAAATAGAAGATCTTCATCGTTTTCTTCTTCTTTGAGCGGGAAAGGGAAATGTTCAAAGTGTCAAGAACATTTCCACTAAGTCTTTATCTGCAGCAGGTACCATCATCTGATTCCACAATCAGTTGGATGGTCTTCTTCTTGTCTTTGTCCTTTGGCCATAGACTTCGAATGAACACTCTTCTATAGCTGCTGATTTGACTTGTTTTCCTAGAGCTAAGTACGTACTCAGCTGAAGGTTTATTGCATATACTTACTTTCCTCTTTGTTTAAAGATGGAGAAATTAAATGGGGGATTTATTGATTACCAATTAGGATGTATGTTTAAGGTTATATATATAATTTCTCTTTTTTCTTAAAAAAAAAAATCCTTTTATAAATGGCTAACCCGACCAACCCGATCGGGTCAACCCGACAAACCCAAAACCCGACCAACCCGAACCCAACTAACCCGATTCCTTATCAGGTCGGGTTTCGGGTAATAATATTTTTGCCTCAAACCCGATAGACCCGACCCGATAAGAGCCGGGTCGGGCCGGGTTGACCCGTTGGGCACTCCTAGTTACATTGATTGAGTTTTATTTCCCCAAAATATACGGTAAAGAGTCTGACAAAGAAGTAGATCGAATTAGGAAGTTAATTTATGATTTGGTAAAAGAATACAAGACATATGATGCCAAAGAAATCCATTCTTCGTTGAATAATTCTGATTGTGGAATGGATATTGATGATTGTGGAGATCCTTTGGCTGGTTTTGATCTACTTGTGAGTACCACTTCAACTGTTGATACCAAATCTGAGTTAGATTATTATTTAGAGGATAATGTTTTGCCAAGGAATGGAGTTTTTGATATTTTAGCATGGTGGAAGGCTAATGGTCTTAAATATCCTACTTTGCAAAGAGTTGTTAAAGATGTTTTGACTATACCGGTTTCCACAGTTGCTTCCGAATCAACATTTAGTACCGGTGGTAGACATGTCACTCCTCACCGTAATAAGCTTCATCTGGATACATTGGAAGCTCTAATTTGTGTACAAGATTGGAAGCTCTAATTTTATTTAACAACATTTATACACGTTTTTTTATTGGTAGATGCACATTCAAATATCAAAAAACATATCGCGAAGTTTGAAGTTGTAAAAGATGAAGAAGCGGGTCCGAGCTTTGTGGATTTTGATATTTAGTTTATGTAAAATTGTTGCTTTATTTTGATATTTGTAACGAACATTAAAATGTCGTGCTTATTGTTTTTGCTATTTAACGTTTTGCTTTTTCGTGTATGAGAACGAACTAAAAGAAGAGTATTAAATGTTTTAGCTATCTTGTTTAATTATTTTAATTCAATGGGTACCCGTCAGGTTCCCCGTACCCGGCGGGGATTTATCTACCCGAACCCGGTGGGTATTTGAGCAGGCACGGGGTGTGTACGGGTACGGGAATAGGGGTACGGGTACGGGAGTAGGGGTACGGGTATGGGTTCTGTTGTACCTGCTACTACCCGTACCCGTTTGCATCCCTACTTGCATGTGATAGACAACAACAGATATTATCTAAGACAAGTTTATGACCAACAAATAATCAAGCACAAGACCAGACGCTTCCGTTGTACAGATTTCATTCTCGAATCAGACAACTAGAGTTAACTAGTGGTTTACACTCTGCTCAAGGGAGTGAAGTTCTGGGATAAAAATAGCAGCGTGTAAACTTGTTGGGTGCACACTGGAATCGATCGTTTAAGTCCTCATTTTATATCATTCGGAAACGTAGAGCCAAAGGAATGATCGATCGATTCCACGTGTGAGAATTCCGTTGGTGCAGAGGATATATCATGGGACGCGCACAACTACCGGAATTCTGACAGTACTTTCTGTCGTCTTGTGATCGTTGATATCTTCTAGAAGATTTGCAAGATATTCCCATAATCAGCGATGCACAAACTTGTGCGTTACTTGCGTCTTTTTGTGACGCTGAAGCTTCCAGCCTGTATACACTTCTAGTACTCATGAGTCTTCGAATACTCATGCTTCTTCAGATGACTTTTGGCTTCAGCGACCTTCACTAGGAGTTTTGCTTAGAGAAGTATTTGTTCAATGGTTCAGCGTTTTGTCCATTGCGCTGAACCTGTTACACTATCCAATCTGTTGATCAGTATCTGATTCCGCACGGGGAACTGATCGTTGTTTCAGCTGGTGATCAGATAGTGTAACTGGGTAGCTGGAATCTGATCAGATCAGATCAGATACAGTTACCCACAATCTAAGGAACAAATCCTCAGATTGTCTTCTAACTATTTGCTTTTTTGTCTTCATTAAATCTCCTCAGTGGGGGATGCTTTTCAGCGACCCAACAATCTCCCCCTATTTGATGTAGACAAATAGTTAGGCAACTCCCCCTGAATATGTGAAGGTTTTATAAATTTAACCTTGAATATTTTTCACAATTCAAAGGGTCTTTGACGTACCTAGAAAACATTACAATATATAGTGATCTGATAGAATCTGATCACACTACAACTTATAACTCATGCTTTCTTTTTGAGTCTTCCTAAGTATATAGCAGGCAAGTAAACTCAGGTTATCAAAATCATCATCATTGATTGATGATATTCATGCATCACCAAAAGAGTAGCAAAATAAAGACATAAAAGTAAATTGTTCTGGAGCATTGTTTTAAGTACAGACAATTGTTTTTGAAGTAGAAACCACCACCCAGCGTCATCAGAGGATCACCATCATTTCTTTCTCCTTTTCTGATTCCTTAGCTCAGACACCTGTTCTTCTTTCTCCTTTTCATTCTGAAGCTCTGCCTCAGACACTTTCAGTGTTCTTGCTAACATTTTTGCTTTTTTCCTCGATCGGGACACCTGGTCCCTTTCTTTTCTTCAATTTGGGTTTAGGAGGAGCAGCAGGACCCTTCCTTTTATTGTGGGGGAAAAGATAAGCATCTGATTTGGAGAAACTTTTCACAACATTGTCAATGAGAGGAGTTAGGTGAATGCTCTCATCCTCACTATCTGAATAGGAGACAAGTTTCTTAGATATTGATTCTCTAGCTCTTTCATTCTTTTGATAAGAAGCTCCGCCCGGTTCACAAACGACCTTCTCCAGAGCAGCTCCTTGTTGAGGCTCTGTGTTCTCCTCCTGAAAATGGGGAGGAGAGTGGGCACCGACGAAGAAATTTTCATGCACAGCAGGTTACTCAGCAGAACGATTTTGAGACAACTGGGTAAGGATATCAAACTTGGAATGAAGTGTACTTACAGATGCAAGTAAGGCTGTCTGATTAGCACTGATGGTGTTGACAGTAGACTCAAGTGCCTCGATCTTGTCAGAATGGGCAGAAACTACATCGTATGTAGTTTGCAGGTTCTTTGTTAAAATGGCTTGATATTTGTTTATAGCCCTCTGTGTTTTGTTGAGAAATCAGATGTTGGCATTGATTGTTCCGTAATAGTTCATAAGAGTACCACAACGCCTGAATGTTTTTAGAACTGTTGTTCTCTTACATCGTCTAGAGCATTCAGGAACGTCAGCGGGAGTTAAGTTTGGAATTTGAGGAGAATTTGCGGCGGGAGATTCTACCGAGCATTCAGCAGATGTTCTGTTACCATCTGGAGACTTTGCAGATGTTGGTGGAGGAGATTTTGAGGCTTCATTGTTTGGTGGGATCTCATCCATGTTGTCATCACTTTCTTCCAAATCCAGGGGATCAGCGAGCGACCAGCCTTCAGATGGTGTATGATTCATCGTTTTTTTTACGCATTCAGCATACCCAGCCTGCCAATAAGATATTTGAGCCTGGTTTCATCCAACAATTTTGTGAAGAGGTCAGCAAGTTGATGTTTAGTAGGAATGAAATGAACTTGAACATCACCCTTCACAACATGATCTCGAATAAAGTGATATCTGACATCGGTGTGTTTTGTTCGAGAGTGAAAAACCGGATTATTGGTGATCGCTATAGCACTGGTGTTGTCACAGTAGACTGAAACCTTTTCGTAATGTTGATCGAAGTCTGAGAGTTAATTTTTCATCCAGAGAACTTGAGCAACACACGCTCCAACAGCAATGTATTCAGCTTCACATGTGGAGGTGGAAACAGAGGATTGTTTCTTTCTTGACCAGCTTATCAGTTTTCCTCCTAAAAATTGACACCCACCGCTTGTGCTTTTTCTAACTAGATTACAACCTGCGTAGTCTTCGTCAGAGTATCCAACAAGATCAAATCGGTTATCTTTTGGATACCAAAGACCCAGGTTAGGTGTGCCTTTCAGATACTTGAGGATTCGTTTCACAGCATGCATGTGTGATTCTTTTGGATTTGCCTGGTATCTTGCACATAAACAAGTGGAGAACATAATATCAGGTCTGTTTGCAGTTAGGTAGAGTAGGGAGCCAATCATTCCTCTGTAAATTGTTGGGTTTTTAGCTTTGCCTGAGATATCTTCTGTTAATTTTAGATTTGTTGCCATTGGGGTTTTCATAGAGGAGCATTTTTCGAGATCAAATTTTTTCAGAAGTTCAGAAACATATTTTTCTTGATTGATGAAGATTCCATCTTCAGATTGTTTGATTTGTAGACCCAAAAAGTATGTTAATTCACCCATCATGCTTGAAGGGTTTCATTGTAACTGGTCGACCACTTGGGTCAACCACCTAGTACACTTGGTTCGACCATACTGACCAAGAACATGAACTTGTTCTTGGCCGGTTAAAACCAACTAGCTGATTTAATCCCTAAAAAAGGAAGTGGGATTAAACCTAATCCTTAAATCCTAAAGGATTGGGATGTTGGAAATCTAGATTAGATTAACAAGAAAGAAACCTTATACGAAAAACTCGAACACAGACACATGCTTGTGGTGCTCGACGAACTAACCAAGAACCCTAGGGTTCTTGGTTCGACTTCGTCCAAGAGGGGAGAGAGGAAAGAGTGTTCCATGAACCATACCTTAGTTAATGCTTAAGATTGGTCCACTGATGATGAACACGATGAGCGATCCTCTAGATGATCACTTGCAACGATCTTGATCTTCGAAACTCGAAGAACACGAAGAACGAACGAAGAACACAAAGAGTTGTGTTCTTGGTTCGGCCGAAAATCGAAAGGAGAGGGAAGGGGGATTTTCGTATGGTGATCAAGGGGTTTTAGGGTTACCCTAAGCCTCTTATTTATATACAAATAAGTTACGCTTAGAACCCTCTAGTTTAATTAATATTAGATCTTTAATCAAACTTCCTTTTAACACTTCCATCCCTCATAGTTTTAACTAGTTTATTATTGTTGCACTTAACTATTAAATGTCTGTGATTAATACACTAATATATTTCGATACCCATATACACGAAATATATACTTGTATTTATACTTTTAATAATTAATTATATAACAACCTTTATATAATTTATATAACAATATTATCCAATTACTATATGATTTAATAGCTTTAAATCATATCATGGATAATCTATAATTACACATTGTATATTTACTCAACTAGTAAATGTACAAATACTTGTATTAATTAGTTAGTTACACTAATCTAGTAATAAGTTAAACTTAACTTAATACTTAACTGATTCATAATGACTATTATGAATCATTCCTCTTCGTAGTATCATTGCATATCTTGCTCGTATTACATGCACTCACCGGTGTGACCCTTAAGTGTTTCGTAGGCATGGATGTATCATCATAGGTTGACTAACTGTGCACATAAATCCTTCAGACTCCCACTTGTGCAAGTTCGTAACCTTTGTCTTAATGATACGAGCTATAGTGGCCTTCTAGATGGGCATGTAGGTAACCAACCCCATAAAAACAGCTTATGTAACCCAGGTATAGTTTTTGAAAAACTCTTTAATAGCGTCTCCTTGTAAAGAACTCTCTGTCTCTACTTCTTGGGAAACTATGTTAGGCTTATCCCTTGCAGTACGATATTTGTGATAACGAATACGAGCATGGTAGAAATTATCAACTCCTGTATTCGAAATCATTTCATGACTTCTTGATTCAAACTGTTGTGATAAACGACAAAAAACAAATCAGTTCGTTTGGGCATGGCCATGCACTTTCCAGTTATCTCATCATGTCAAAGTACCTGTAATATCGCTCCTAAAGAGGAGTTGCAATTACCATCTTGTTATATTTCGATTCAAAATACAACTTCCTTTGTACCCAGTAAGGCCTCGTATGACAACCATATTTCAGACTTGTCTAAGACGAACCAAAATACGTTTGTCATTGTATCCTAAACCAAATACCTCAGGCTTAAGGACAATCCTAGTGAACAATACTTTTGAAATTTTCAACCACGAAGTATTGTCACGGTGGTCAATCCAATATTCGTTGAGCTCCAACAGAATATCACCCATATTTTGATATACACAAAACTTGTGTAGCTATCTTCGAAGGACTTCGAATCTACCACCAAATACCGCGATGACGTTAACGTCCCATCAAGGTTCCCACCAAGACGAGTAGTCACGGATTTATACCTTTTTGAATAAAAAGACTTTTATTCATGGATGTTGCAAAACATACAAAGTCTGAATAACAATGATACTAACTCATTTATTATTCCTCACTGGACATAGATACCGAATTATTATTGGATCAGTACTTATTCTTTGCGTTTGTGTTGATTGCTCAATGACTCTTTAATTGTAACTTTTATCACTAATTACAATTAGTCATTTCTATTAAACTAAATACACAAGACGAGTATTTTTTTTAAAAAGTACTATCACTTTTGTCTTTGCTAGACGTTGTTCATGCAACTTTAGAACATATTCTAGTCTTGCCCTTTTTACATGATTCGGTAAACTTAGGAGGATTGGAAAATTACTCCTTTAGTTTCTTGAATCTATAAAACTTGCCTTGTAACTAAATCTCTTTTAGCTACTTGATTTGTAGATATCTTTTACTAGTTAAAGAAACTTCCTTAAATGATTAACTTGTTCGCTGGAATGTGAACATCCTATTAGATTCGCAATAATTAATCACAAGACTTCTGACCACGCTATTTAGGTTTGCAACAATCTAATCAATGATCATTTATTTCTCTTAACTCTTTGGCTAACGACTTGGTAATTCCTTGTTGTTAATGTCTTACTAACTCACTAAATTCATTAATATCTTTAATGAATTATGCTAGTCATAGCTCCCACTATCTTTTATGGAATTTAAGCATCACTTAAACTACTACTTTGACCTAGTCAATAACTTGTAGTTTAATCTTTCAATAATTCTATCAATAGTTAAGATCATCCTTTGGATTTGCGAATATCCACTATTCCTGTTTTAGGGAATCATGACCTTTATTGATTATTGTATCTAACAAGTATAAGACACTTGAAACGATACTTCCAATTCTTAAATGTATTAGTACTCTTTAAGAACTTTATTTAATGCCAAAGTCATTTCTTGGATTTCTCAAATATCCATTATTCCTATAAGGGAATTATGAGTTGATTATATAATGTATTTATTACAAATATAAAAGATTTGCAATAATACCTTTTAATTCTTAAATACTTTAATATAGTTTGTTACTTTTAAGAGTTCATTTAATGTCTAAGTCATTTCACTTGGATTTTACGAATATCCAATTATTTCTATTAAGGAATTATGACTTCGTTAAATTCCTTTATTACAAGTATGAAAGACTTGCAATAATATTCTTAAAGTGTATCTTGATTATATCCAATATAATCATATTATATTAATACTAATACTTTAAAACATACTATCATAAGTAATGACTGTTACTTAAGATGTTTTAACTAAGTTCAATATTCTTTGAACCTTATGCTTCCATAAAACTCTTAAATACTTTCATTAGAAAAACTTTCTAATTACTAGTATCTAAGTACCTTGAGCTATCAAGACATTATTAATTCATACAACAATCAAACAAGTATAAAACATGAAATATAAGTAAATCAAAAACATGACTTACAATCTAGTCATAAACCTTGACTAGTGTAATTATCACACATGCACACAATACAATTCAACCATGGATTCAAATTTATTATAACCAAAAACTTTGTTTTAACATAAAATAAAAATTATTTAAACAATAAAATAAAGTTGTTTTTACTGAATCCATAAAAGTAATGAATTATAAAATCTTGGTACTCGTGGGATCATCACCATCTCATGACGGTCATCATCACTTTCCATCTCCTCCTGCAATAAACGATTGTAAAAGTTAGATTACTCGTAATGTACTTTACAAGTATCTCAAAGTGATTAAGAAGTGTGGTTGTGTTACCTGAGGAACTTGCGTTTCCTCCACCACTACTTGCACCCTTTGGACAATTCCTTTTCCAATGCCCAGCCTCCCCACACTTAAAACACCGATTCTCGGTCCTCGTTGTGTTAGGCTTAACCTTCTGGACCTTTTGTTTGACACCTTTACTATTTGGCACTCATTGGCTAGGATAGGTTTTACCCTTTCCTTTACCACCATGCCCTTTTCTCTTCTTCCCACCGCCACTGCCATTACCGATCATCAGAACATCCTTAGATTTTGTCCCCAAACTCAATTCAGCTGTCTTGAGCATAGAATGTAGCTCAACAATGGATTTCTCAATATTATACATGTTGTAGTTGACCACAAAAGACTTGTAGTCATCAGACAATGAATTGAGTATAGTATATGTTGCCATCTACAACGGAAAGGGGTGACCAAGTCTAGCGAGGTGATCCATGTGCCCTTTCATTTTCATGACGTGGGCACTCACCGGAGTTCCTTTGATCATCTTGCAAGAGTTGAAGGCTCGATTGATGTCGAACCTCTCAGTGCGAGCTTGCTCTTGAAATGAATCCCTAAGTTGCTGGATCATCTCAAATGCAGGCACATCCATAAGTCTCGCTAGTAACTCAGGGTTCATAGTGGCGAGCATTAGACAGCTCACATCGAGTGCATCACTGACATGCTTATCATAAGCTTGCCTCGTTTCAGCTCTAGCATTGGCGGCAGGGACATTTGGTACTGCTCTTTCCAAGACATACCACTTTCTCTCATGCCTTAGCACAATGCGAAGATTGCGCTCCAAATTGAGAAAATTTTACCCAGTCAACTTGTCTTTTTCGAGGATTGAGCGAAGTGAGAGATTGTTGGTACTTGTCGTCGTGGTTGTTGCTGCCATCTACAAATCAAACCCAGTTTAATTAGTTATCATCAATAAACATTCTCTAAAATATATTATAAACCCATAATTAATATTTTAGGCCTAGGATCCATATATCACATTCTCGCCGCAAGGTTTGGGAACTTCTCGACGAGACATGTTGTTTCTGGTAGGTAACATCCTTACCGGTCGTATCAAGACTTGACACGATTCCTAGGGGTCGTAGAATCTTTAGACTTATAACTTATTACAACCTTGTACAATCTAATTGTACATTTCTAAGTTAGTAATAAAGTCTAGTATGTTTATTCTACTCAAGTACTTTTTGGGTCGGGATTCCCGATTATCACCAAAGTAGATCAGACCATCTAAGACACTGCGATGCTCTGCGCCGAGACTCCCGATTATCACAGAACCTTACGCACCCTGACACTCACAATGATTTGAATCCATATCTAAGGTTCTTTATCCTTACAATATGAATATCGTTGAACAAATGAGGTGTTCCATTAGGTGGATAGTACTTCGATCTAAGATTTTCTTGGGTTTGTTTAAGTCTTAAACTAAACTTAAACCTTTATTCCAATCTTAATCCTTGTTTAAAATGTGTGACTTGTGAATTTAAGAATTTTACAAGACACCTTTTTGAAACTTAAGAACTTCTCTTTAAAACTTACAGTTTCGTGAATTGCGCGATTTATATGTATACCTAAAATGAGGTGTACAAAACGTTTTACTAGGTTTTGTGAAAAACCTTTACTATAATAAAACTTACTTGTTTTATCTTACTTGAAAAAACTTTAAAACTTATGTTAAACTTTTAATTCTTTTATGATTCATAAACTTGAATCATAAATCTAGTTTAACACACCTTGTTTTTCACTTGTTTAATAATAGAATTAAACATTTGTTTTGACTTACTAGATTCGACCAAAACTTATGTCTTAACGACACATTTATAAACTTTGTGATTTTCTTGTGTAGCTCCCACTAGCTCCAACAACCATGATGGAACTTAAGCAAACACAATCACCGGTTTATACTTGGTGAAACTAATTAAGTTATTATATAAAGACTATATATAATAATAATTAGTTTGTTTTAAACATTTCTTACATTTAACTTGAACTAGTTAAATATAGGTTATATAGTTTTCTTGTTATTTATTTCTTGATCATTAATCTAGTATCTTACATGACTTGTAAAATACTTATATTATACTTGTATAATTATCTAGTTATAATAACTTATAACTTTATACACCTTATAATAATATATAACTTTGTATATTTCTAGTTAATCATATAATTTCACCTTGTATAATTTCTAGTTATAATGAAATCATAACTTTGTACTTTCTAGTCTTAATTATATAATAACTTTATACAATAACTAGTTATACTATTATCCTTTAAGATAAAAATAACATTATCCTTTTTGAATGTTCCATTTAATCTTGTATTTAATATATATACATACATATATCATTTATAAACTTGTAACTTTGTAATAAGAATATTACATCTAATTTACACGTATGTATTTTAACTTAATCTAAATAAAATACGTATAAACTATTTTATCTATTAAAATTCATTTTTCTTTAAATATTTAAAATTCAGAAAATTTTATATTTATATATCTAAATAAATAAATACACCTTGTTAATTTTAGAACTTGAAAATTAACACTTCTTTTAATCTTATTAATTAGTCAAACCCTAATCTTGTTCTTGATCAATCAAAACTAGGGTTTTGACTTTCTTGATCAAAAACATTATTTATTAAAAGATTAATCCTAATCAATCCTATCTAAACAATAAACTTTGTTTAAATTCTAAGATAGATTATAACCTTAATAAATTTATTTAAACTTTTTAATTGAAACCTTATAGACAATAAAACTTTGTCTAAGTTTCTAGTTTTAAAGAACTAGTTTCAATAAATCTACTAAAATAATAATTAAACCTATTAAACATGAACTTGCTTAATTATCTAGTTTTTAGATTATTATCTTAATTAATTCTATTAACTAATTAAACTACACTAGTTTAATGTTTTGGTCCTAAGTTATTACTAGGGTATTTCGAAATTCCTTAAAGACTTGGAAACTTTTTCACCAATTAAACTAAGCTAGTTTAATCAAACTTGGTGTCCAAGCAACCTCCTTGATTTCGAAATCTTTGAAAAAAGGAAAGAATCTTTTTTGACCAATTAAACCAAAACTTGGTTTAACATACTTGATCCTAGATTTTGAAGATCAAATAATAAGGAAAGAATCTTCATGATCAAGAACTTTGATATTCTTGATCCTAGCGTTCTTCCTAATTTCGAATACACTATGGTTATGAAAAGAAGCCTTTTGATCAATTAAACAAATCTTGTTTAACATACTTGATCCTAGGGTTCTTTACAATCTCCGAAAATTCTAGGGTATTAGAAACCTTTTGACCAATTAAACTAGACTAGTTTAATATTCTTGGTCCTAGGGTTCTTACCCTTTTCGAAAAATTAAGAAGAAGAAAAAGAAATTGGAACGAAAAAAAACTTTAATATATATAAACAAACAAACTTTGGTAATCTAGTTTAGATTTCTAAACCAACGCTCTGATACCAGTGATCAACCACTTGGGTCAACCACCTAGTACACTTGGTTCGACCATACTGACCAAGAACATGAACTTGTTCTTGGCCGGTTAAAACCAACTAACTGATTTAATCCCTAAAAGCGGAAGTGGGATTAAACATAATCCTTAAACCCTAAAGGATTGGGATGTTGGAAATCTAGATTAGATTAACAAGAAAGAAACCTTGTACGAAAAACTCGAACACACACACATGCTTGTGGTGTTCGACGAACTAACCAAGAACCCTAGGGTTCGTGGTTCGACTTCGTCCAAGAGGGGAGAGAGGAAAGAGTGTTCCATGAATCATACCTTAGTTAATGCTTAAGATTAGTCCACTGATGATGAACACGACGAGCGATCCTCTAGATGATCACTTGCAATGATCTTGATCTTCGAAACTCGAAGAACACGAAGAACGAATGAAGACCGAAGAACACAAAGAGTTGTGTTCTTGGTTCGGCCGAAAATCGAAAGGAGAGGGAAGGGGGATTTTTGTATGGTGATCAAGGGGTTTTAGGGTTACCCTAAGCCTCTTATTTATATACAAATGAGTTACGCTTAGAACCCTCTAGTTTAATTAATATTAGATCTTTAATTAAACTTCCTTTTAACACTTCCATCCCTCATAGTTTTAACTAGTTTATTATTTTTGCACTTAACTATTAAATGTCTAGTATTAATACACTAATATATTTCGGTACCCATATACACGAAATATATACTTGTATTTATACTTATAATAATTAATTATATAACAACCTTTATATAATTTATACAACAATATTATCCAATTACTATATGATTTAATAGCTTTAAATCATATCATGGATAATCTATAATTAACACATTGTATATTTACTCAACTAGTAAATATACAAGTACTTGTATTAATTAGTTAGTTAGACTAATCTAGTAATAAGTTAAACTTAACTTAATACTTAATTGATTCATAATGACTATTATGAATCATTCCTCTTCGTAGTATCATTGCATATCTTGCTCGTATTACATGCACTCACCGGTGTGACCCTTAAGTGTTTCGTAGACATGGATGTATCATCATAGGTTGACTAACTGTGCACATAAATCCTTCAATGCTCATCTCATAATTGTCTGTCATGAGTTTGGAAAACTTTTGACACATGTTCTCATTCGTTGACCTAGATATGATGTCATCAACGTATATTTGGACCAACAAAACATCTGACTTATGCTTGCGAATGTAGAGAGTGTTATCAATTGTGCCTCTAGTGAACCCATTCTTAAGCAGAAATTGAGATAAGGTGTCATACCATGTTCTTGGAGCTTGTTTTAATCGTAAAGAGCCTTATCAAGTTGGTAGACGTATTTTGGATGTATTTGATCTTCGAACCCTGGAGGTTGTTTTACAAAGACTAGTTCTTGAAGCTTGCTGTTGAGAAAAGCACTCTTGACATCCATCTAATAGACTTTGAAGTTTTTGTAAGCAGCGTATGCGAGAAACATTCGAATAGCTTCTAGTCTAGAAACTGGGGAAACAGATTCATCGAAATCGATGCCTTCTTCTTGTCGATATCCTTGGGCAACTAATCTTGATTTGTTTCTAATTACGGTTCCATCTTGATCGAGTTTGTTTCTGAACACCCATTTTGTTCCAATGATATTGGTATTTGTTGGTGGAGGAACAAGTGTCCATACTTTGTTTTTCTCGAATTGTTGTAGTTCTTCTTGCATTGAAGAGACCCAGTGAGGATCTTCAAGAGCAGTTTTTACAATTTTGGGTTCAATCATTGAGACGAATCCAGCAAATAAGCATATGTTGGCGTTGGCTTATTGGCTCCGAGTGCGAACACCTTGTTGAAGATCCCCAATGACTTGGTTTATTGGATGTTTTTTATTCCATAGAGTTGATACTTGATTTGATGGTCCGGGTTCATCCTTTGTGATGAGAAGAGGTTGTGTTGGAGAGAGTGGGGGTAGTGGAATATACAGGGGTATGGTGTCTGGAGTGGACGTGTTTTGGTTTACTTGAGATTCCGAGGAAATTTGGACAGGGGTTAATTGATCAGATATTGTATCTCTGATAGGTGTGGTAGGCTCACTTTTGGAAGGTATAAAATTTTCAGATTGGATTTTATCGGATGTTGGATTATCATTTTGATTTTCTGAAGAGTTATTAACCGAAGGGGTTTCAGATCTTTCTGAAGAGCTTTCTGTATCTTCAGCTTGATAAGTTGAGATTGGTTCATTAAAATTTAGTTCTTCATCGTTTTCAGAAGGAGGAGAAAGATCTGAAACATGTTTTTCATCAAAAGTAACATGAACGGTTTCTTCAAATGTAGATCTTTTCAGATTGTAGACTCTGAAGGCTTTGGATTGTTCAGCGTATCCGACAAAGATTCCATCTTCATCTTTTGGATCAAACTTCCCAAGATGCTCTTTGTTGTTTAAGATGAAACATGGAGACCCAAAGACCCTGAAGTATTCAATGTTTGGTTTTCTTCCCCTGGCGATTTTATAGGCAGTTTTGTTGTGGCTCTTGACAATTACTGCACGGTTTTGGGTGTGACATGCGGTGTGAACTGAATACGTCCAGAATTGACTTGGAAGTACAACTTCGTTCAACATCGTTCTGGCTGCTTCAATTAAGGTTCTATTTTTTCGTTCAGCCACCCCATTTTATTCAGGCGTTCTTGGAGTTGAGAAGCTTTGAGAGATGCCTTTTTCGTTGCAGAAGTCTTCTAATGTGATGTTTGTGAACTCGGTTCCTCGATCACTTCTGATACTTTTAAGTGTAATTCCAAGACTTACCTCAGTTTTCTTGATGAATTTAATGATTTCTTCAGCAGCATCACTTTTTGCTCATAGAAAGAAGACCCAGCAGAATCTGGAGAAGTCATCTACGATAACTAAAGTGTACCTTTTTCTTCCACCCAGGCTTTCCACGTTTACAGGACCAAAAAGATCCATATGAATTAAGTTTAAGCAAGCTGTAGAGGCGGAGACTACTTCGGATCTGAAAGATGCTCGATGTTGTTTTGCTTTCTCACAAGCAGAACACATCTTGTCTTTGGAGAAAGTAAGTTTTGGGATCCCTTCGACTAAACACCTTTTACTGATGTTGTTTATGTTTTTGAAGTTTAGGTGTGAGAGTCTTTTGTGCCAGAGCCAGTTAACATCAGCTGGAGCAGCAGCGAAGAAACATAGTACCTTTTCAGGAGAGGTAGAGGTCATGTCGAGAATGTACATGTCATCTTTTCTTGGAGCATCCATTGCTACTGTTCCTTCTTGATCAATGATGTAGCCTTTTGTATCAGTAAAAAGTACCATGTACTTGGCATCACACGGCTGGCTTATACTTATCAGATTGTGCTTGAGGCCGTCTACAAAAAGTACCTTTTTGAAGGTGCACGATCCGTTAGAGATTTCACCTTGGCCTACCCCTTTTCCGGATGAGTTATCGTCGAAGACAACTTTAGGCCCAACTTTGTCTGTGAAATTCTTCAGACGTGATTTGTAACCCGTCATGTGTCTAGAGCAACCACTGTTCAGATGAATCAGATGATCTAGCCATCAGACATTTGCAATTGTTGCTGTTTGAGAGATTTTCAGATTCTTTGTGAGATGGTTCATCACTGTCCGATTCTGAGATTTTCAGACATTTGCAATTGTCTTTGACTGACATGCAGCTTTAAGGGCTAATACTTTTACTTCTTCTTGTGCTATTGCAAGTTTGGCTTTTAGAAACTGAAACTCTCGTTCAGTTTCCTCATTCTTTCTTTTGTATTCAACATATGTATCAGAATCAGATGTGGATAGATTTGAACTTCGCTGGTTGTTCCTCAGATTTACTCTGCAATTTGCTATGTAATGACCAATTTGACCACACCGAAAACATTCATTAGACTTGTAATGTGTCTGAGGACTAGATGCTTCTGATTTGTTTCGTTTCATGACTTTGTTGTATCTTGTTACGAGAGCACCCATTTGTTCTACCAGATCGAGTGCGTTATCGCTGGAATAACCACTGATAGAGTCTTCTTCCAGATCGATGTACTCGTCCTCGGATAACCTCTTTTCTTCTGTATTCTTGGAGTATTTATCTCTTGCATCTTCAAATATTAATGATTCTAAGGATGTATCAGCGATAAGAGAAACAGAGTGCTCATTATTTAGTTCAGAATACATAGTATTCTCATTTTCAAAATTCATTAAGGTGTTGAAGAGGCTGCTTAGATTCATATCTTTCAATTTTCCTGTTGTTCTTAAGACTGTAGAGATGATGCTCCATTCCTTTGGAAGAATTTCCAGGAATTTGTGCATCAGCTCTTGTGTATCCTTTTTAATATTAGCTTCTTTGAGCTCATTTGTTAGAATCATGAACCTTCTGTATGACAGCTTGAGAGACTCTCCCTGAATGACCTTAAATGCTTCATACTTTCGATTTAACATGGATTTTTTACTTGTTTTGACGGCGTCTGTTCCTTCATATGACGTCACTAGTATATCCTAAATTTCTTTGGCAGTTTTACATTCTTTGACTGTAACAAGAATGTGATTTGCTAGAGAGGGTTGAAGAAGAAACTTCAATTTCGCATCTAATCCTGCCTTTTCTTTTTCATCTTCAGTCCAAGATTCTTTAGGTTTTGCTTCTTTATATTTGTACACAAAGTTTTCTTCATCTTGAGAAAAGAATCTTTCATCTTCTGTTGAGTGAGAGCTTTCTTCTTTTCTATCTTCAGAGGAACTTTCTTCCGCTTTAAAGATGACACATTTATGACTGAGGAAGTGTGGAACATGAGGACCAACTTCGAGAATGTTGGGAGCAAGTTCGTGCTGGTGTTTGGCAAATCCCAGAAATTGCACTTTCCACGTTCCAAAGTCATCATTTGTGAAGACTGGAGCATTTGATTTTGAACCGAGGTTCAGTTTTGATACCACATCGCTCATTTTTATCAGCAAGTGAGCAGATCAACAATTATGAACTAATTGTCCTGCTCTGATACCAATTGTTAGTCCCGTGATAGGTGGAATGTGACAGCTATACGCTTTCACTAACAAATTTTAAATTTATGGAGACACTCAACACTTTTTAGACTTTTCTTTATTAATCAATAATTGATACAATAAAGATGCAAGCAGTTTGCGGAATAGCTAAGAACCAATCCTAACTAAACTGCTTGCATGTGATAGACAACAACATATATTATCTAAGACAAGTTTATGATCAACAAATGATCAAGCACAAGACCAGACACTTTCGTTGTACAGATTTAATTCTCGAATCAGACAACTAGAGTTAACTGGTGGTTTACACTATGCTCAAGGGAGTAAAGTTCTGGGATAAAATCAGCAGCGTGTAAACTTGTTGGGTGCACACTGGAATCGATCGTTTAAGTCCTCAATTTATATCATTGGGAAACGTAGAGCCAAAAGAATGATCGATCGATTCCATGTGTGAGAATTTCGTTGGTGCAGAGGATATATCATTGTTAAAGCTAGGTGTTTACATTGTGGTCTCAAATACTTATGTCACTCTAGAAAGTATGGTAATAAAAATCTCAAGAATCATATACTAGGGTGCAAACCCTACCTAGCAAAAGTAAGTGATTCTCAAACTAATATTACTTTTAAGGGTGGTGATGTGATTAAAATGATGGCTTGGAAATTTGATCAAAAAAAATAGTAAAAGAGCTTTAGCCCGCATGATTGTTGTGGATGAGCTCCCATTTAGTTTTGTTGAAGGTTTATGGTTTAGGCATTATTCTAAAATTAATCAACCTTCATTCAATGTTCCATCTAGAAATACAATAAAACGAGAGTTTTTAAATATGTATTTAGAAGAAAAAAAGAATCTTCGTGAAATGGTTAGAAAAAATACTAGTAGAGTTTGTTTGACAACCGATACTTGGACATCAATTAAACAAAAAAAGTTATATGGCTCTTACGGATCACTTTATAGATAATGAATGGAAACTAGTAAAAAAAGTGTTGAATTTTAGTGTTGTTCAAGG
The DNA here is from genome assembly GCA_963853835.1 of Calendula officinalis. Lineage (NCBI taxonomy): Eukaryota > Viridiplantae > Streptophyta > Magnoliopsida > Asterales > Asteraceae > Calendula > Calendula officinalis. The sequence goes on from OY970823.1 coordinate 14,016,854, forward strand.
TCATCCGGGTGTTGACATAGGAAAGGGGATAGAAAGTTGTTTAAATGAGTGGGGATTTGATAATATTTTGTCTATTTCGGTTGATAATGCAACCGCAAATGATTCCGCCATTACTTTTATGAAATCTATACTTGAAAAAAAGAAAAAAAATGTTTGTTTAAAGGGCAATGGCTTCATATTAGATGTGCGACTCATATTTTGAATCTCATAGTTCAAGATGGTATGAAAAAAGTTGATAAATCAATTCAATCTATTAGGTGTGTGGTGAAGTGGATAAAAAATTCGGGTTCTAGAATTGAAAATTTTACTAAATGTGCCAAAAGTGCTAATTGTAATACCACTAAGAGTTTGATACTTGATGTTCCAACTAGGTGGAACTCCACATACCAAATGTTGGAAGTTGCCCATGAATATTTGGATGCTTTTCTTAGGTATGATCTAGAAGATGAAAATTTTGGGAAACATATGTGTGGAAATGGTCACACGGTTCCAAATGAGGAAGATTGGACAAACGCTAATAAGTTGTGTCATTTTTTAAAAACTTTTTATGATATAACTTTGAGAATTTCTGGAACAAAATATGTGACATCACATTCACTTGTAAATGAATTAGCAACTATTCATGCTTTATTAAGAAAACAACTTGATTGCGATATTTCTAACGAACCACCTCATGGTAAACATCTTTATGAAATTGCTAAGGTGATGAAACCGAAATTTGAAAAATATTATGGTGATGTTGAAAAAATGAATTTGTTGGCATACTTTGCTTTCATACTTGATCCAAGGAATAAGTATAGTTTTTTGGAAGTTATTATGGATGACCATTATGGTAGGGAAGGTGAGTCGGTTGTGAAGATGAAGTTGGAGCACATTAAAAACAAAATGAATCTTTTTTATCTTGATTATTTGCGAATTCATGCACCATCTCCTTCAACTTTGGGTAAAAGAGAGAGGACCACTAATACTAGTAGTGACGAACCCGGCCATGGAGACATGTTGAGAAGTAAGGTAAAATGGCTCAATCATCCAATTCAATAACTGGTGAATTGGATAGGTATATTGGTGAAACTTGTGAACCATTTGATAAAAGTGTGCATTTTGATATTTTGCTAGGGTGGAAGGTAAATTTCCCTAGATTTCCAATTCTTTCTTTAATGGCTAGAGATTTGTTAGCCATTCCAATCTCAACGGTCGCTTCCGAGTCGGTATTTAGCACTAGTGGCCGAGTGTTGGATTCTTATAGAAGTTCATTAGGTGACAAAACGATTGAATGTCTTATTTGTACTCAAGATTGGCTTCGTATAGGTTTGAATCCGGAAAATATGAAGATTTGGATACAATACACAAAATATAAAAAGGTACACTCTTTTATCTTATATATATATATATATGTAAATTGTAGACATTATCTATCGTTAATCACTTAAATATTAATTTATGTAGAGTTGGTGGAGCAAGAAGATACTAATTCCAATTGAGATTGAAGAATGAAGATTCAAGAATGAAAAATGATATTTTGCTTTTATATAATTGTTTAATCAATCACTTTTGCTTTTGTACTTTATCTATACGTTTACGATAAACTAGTATGAATTAATGTACTCTCTTTTTATAAATGTGTGTTGGCAATGGCCGTAACACATTATTTTGGTCTGATAATTGGAGTTCGCATGGTTTGTTACAGGAGAACTTCCCGAGACTTTTTATGCTTGAAACAAACAAATGTGGCGGGTGGAGATTTTGTTATATTTTTCTATTTTCTCGTTGCATTTTCAAGTTATAGGTATATCAGTATATGTGTAATTTGTACATATTTACATTTTGTAGCTAGCTGCATTTTGCTTTCCTCTTTGTTTAAAGATGAAGAAATTAAATTGGGGGATTTATTGATTACCAATTAGGATGTATGTTTAAGGTTATATATATATAATTTCTCTTTTTTCTTAAAAAAAACAAAAATAAACAAGCTTTTATAAATGGCTAACCCGACCAACCCGATCAGGTCAACCCGACAAACCCGAAACCCGACCAACCCGAACCCGACTAACCCGATTCCTTATCGGGTCGGGTTTCGGGTTATAATTTTTTTGCCTCAAACCCGATAGACCCGACCCGATAAGAGCCGGGTCGGGTTGACCCGTTGAGCGCCCGTAGTTACATTGATTGAGTTTTATTTCCCCAAAATATACGGCAAAGAGTCTGACAAAGAAGTAGATCGAATTAGGAAGTTAATTTATGATTTGGTAAAAGAATACAAGACATAAGATGCCAAAGAAATGAATTCTTCGTTGAATAATTCTGATTGTGAAATGGATATTGATGATTGTGGAGATCCTTTGGCTGGTTTTGATCTATTTGTGAGTACCACTTCAACTGTTCATACCAAATATGAGTTAGATTATTATTTAGAGGAAAATGTTTTGCCAAGGAATGGAGTTTTTGATATTTTAGCATGGTGGAAGGCTAATGGTCTTAAATATCCTACTTTATAAAGAGTTGTTAAAGATGTTTTGGCTATACCGGTGTCCACAGTTGCTTCCGAATCAGCATTTAGTACCGGTGGTAGACATGTCACTCCTCACTGTAATAAGCTTCATCCAGATACATTGGAAGCTCTAATTTGTGTACAAGATTGGCTATGGGATGTGAAATTTGGTATATTTATTTTATTTAACATTAATTATTTTGTAACAATATTTATATATGTTTTTTTATTGGTAGGTGCACATTCAAATATCGAAAAACATATTGCGAAGTTTGAAGTTGTAAAAGATGAAGAAGCGGGCCCGAGCTTTGTGGATTTTATATTTAGTTTATGTAAAATTGTTGCTTTGTTTTGGTATTTGTAACGAACATTAAAATGTCGTGCTTATTGTTTTTGCTATTTCACGTTTTGCTTTTTCGTGTATGAGAACGAACTAAAAGAAGAGTATTAAATGTTTTAGCTATCTTGTTTAATTTTTTTTATTGAATGGGTACCCGTCGGGATCCCCGTACCCGGCGGGGATTTATCTACCCGAACCCGGTGGGTATTTGAGCGGGCACGGGGCGGGTACGGGTACGGGAATAGGGGTACGTGTACGAGTTATGTTGTACCCGCTACTACCCGTACCAGTTTGCATCCCTACTTGCATGTGATAGGCAACAACAGATATTATATAAGACAAGTTTATGGTCAACAAATGATCAAGCACAAGACTAGACACTTTCGTTCTACAGATTCAATTCTCGAATCAGACAACTAGAGTTAACTGGTGGTTTACACTCTACTCAAGGGAGTAAAGTTATGGAATAAAATCAGCAGCGTGTAAACTTGTTGGGTGCACACTGGAATCGATCGTTTAAGTCCTCAATTTATATCATTGGGAAATGTAGAGCCAAAGGAATGATCGATCGATTCCACGTGTGAGACTTCCGTTGGTGCAGAGGATATATCACGGGGCGCGCACAACTACCGGAATTCTGACAGTACTTTCTGTCGTCTTGTGATCGCTGATATCTTCTAGAAGATTTGCAAGATATTCCCATAATCAGCGATGCACAAACTTGTGTGTTAGTTGTGTCTTTCTGTGACGCTGAAGCTTCTAGCATGTATACACTTCTGGTACTCATGAGTCTTCGAATACTCATGCTTCTTCAGATGGCTTTTGGCTTCAGCGACCTTCACTAAGAGTTTTGCTTAGAGAAGTATCTGTTCAATGGTTCAGCGTTTTGTCCATTGCGCTGAACCTGCTACACTATCCAATCTGTTGATCAGTATCTGATTCCGCACGGGGAACTGATCGTTATTTCAGCTGGTGATCAGATAGTGTAACCAGGTAGCTGGAATCTGATCAGATCAGATACAGTTACCCACAATCTGAGGAACAAATCCTCAGATTGTCTTCAAACTATTTTTCTTTTTGTCTTCATTAAATCTCCTCAGTGGGGGATGCTTTTCAGCAACCCAACAATATTAATACTAGATATTTAATAGTTAAGTGTAACAATAATAACTAGATAAACTATAAAGGCTGAATGTGTAAAAGGATAAGTTTAATTAAGAAGTTAATCTTAATTAAACTAGAAGGGTTCTAAGTGAAAGATCTTCTATTATAAATAGAAGGCTTAAGGCTTAACCTAATCGATTGATTCTTACACCATAATCCACGAAATATACTTCCTCCTCCTCCCTATTTCGGCCGAAACTTAGACACCAAGTTTGGTGTTCTTCGTTCTTCGTTCGTTTTTCATGTTCTTCAAGTCTTGAAGAACTAGGATCGTTACAAGTGATCAACTAGAGGATCGCTCGTCGTGTTCATCATCAGTGGACTTACTTAAGCAAGATTAAGGTATGTTTTTGGGAAACCCTTTTTCCCTTCTCCCCTACCAAGAACCCCTAGGGTTCTTGGTGATGGTCGATCGAATACACACAAGCAATGTGTGTGTTCGAGTTATTCGTACAAGGTTTCTTTTCTTGTTAATCTAGTTTAGATTTCCAAGTTCCTATAACCTTTAGGGTTTAAGGATTAAGTTTAATCTCAGTTCCGCTTTTAGGGATTAAACTAGCTAGTTGGTTTAACCGGCAAGAACAACCTTATGTTCTTGTCAGTATAGTTCGAACCAAGTATACTAGGAGGTCAACCCAATGAGTTGATCAGTGTTATGAAACCCTTCAGTGGTATCAGAGCAATGGTTTAGAAATCTAAAAAAGAATAACAAAGTTTTTGTTTGTTTAATTTCCAAGTTTTTTCTAATTTATGTTCCTTCTTCTTTTTCTTCCTTGTGGATTTCGAAAAGGGTAAAGAACCCTAGACCAAATATATTAAACTTGTTTAGTTTAATTGGTCAAAAGGATTCTAACCCTAGAAATTTCAAAATCTATAAAGAACCCTAGGACCAAGAACATTAAACTAGTTTAGTTTAATTGGTCAAAAGGATTCTTTCCCTAACCCTAGAAATTTCGAAAAATTGAAGAACCCTAGGATCAAGAATGTCAAAGTTTTTGGTCAAAAGGATTCTTTCCTTTTTCCTCTTGATTTTCAGAATCTAGGACCAAGTATATTAAACTTGTCTAGTTTAGTTGGTCAAAAAGGATCATTTCCTTTTCTCCCAAGATTTCGAAAATCATGTGGAAACTTGGACACCAAGTATGTTAAACTAGTTTAGTTTAATTGGTGGAAAAGCCTCTTGGGCTTTAGAAATTTTCGAAACCCTAGAAGTAACCTAGGACCAAGAACATTAAACTAGTTTAGTTTAATTGGCTAATAGGATTAATTAAATTTATAATCTAGAACCTAGAGAATTAAACAAGTTCATGTTTAAGAAGGTTTGATTATTATTTTAATAGGTTTATTAAAACTAGTTCTTTAAACCTAGCAATCTAGGCAAATTTTTTGTTTAGAAGGTTTAAATTAATAAGTTTAAATATATCTATTAAAGATATATTCTATCCTAGAATTTAGACAAAGTTTATAAATTGTTTGAATAGGATTGATTAGGATTAATCTTTAACTAAAAGATGTTATTGATCAAGAAAATTGAAACCTAGTTTTAATTGATCAAGGACGAGATAAGGGTTAATTAATTAAAATTAATTAAGGATAAAAGGGAAGTGTTAATTTTAGGGTTTAAAATTAACAAGATGTATTTATATTAATATATAATTTTTGGATTTTTAAATATTTAAAAGAAAATCAATTTTTTTAAATGGATAAAATAGTTTGTACGTACGTATTTTAATTAGTCTAAGTTAAAATACATGTGTACAAACTAGGTATAATATTCTTATTAGAATGTTATAAGGTTTTAAAAGAAATAAATTATATATATATATTAAAATACAAGATTAAATGGAACATTAAATATAAATGTTATTTTAATCATTTAGTTGTAATATTAAAGTTACTAGAAATTTGTGTTAAGTTATGATTAAACTAGAAATGTACAAAGTTGTAAGCAACTAGAAATTGTACAAAGTAAGGTTTTATGATAATTAGATAATAATATGAAAGTTATAAATATTAGATTGTATAAAGGTATAAGTAATTATAACTAGTTAATTATACAAGTATATTACGAGTTACGTAAGATACTAGATTAATGATCAAGAGTAAGATAACATAGGAAATTTAAAGAGCCTATATTTAACTAGTCTAAGTTAAATATAAGAATGGTTCAAACAAACTAAGATTATTATATATAGTTTATATATAATAAGTTCATTAGTGTTCACCAAGTAAAAGCTAGTGATTGTGTTTACTCAAGTTCCATCATGGTTGTTGGAATTAGTGGAAGCTACACAAGAAAGTCGCAAAGTTTATAAATGTGTCCCTAGGACATATTTTGGAGAATCTAATGGATAAATGTTTAATTTTATTATTAGACATAGAAAAACTAGATATGTTAAATTAAAGTTATGACTTGTGTTCGTAAGTCATAAAGAATTAAAATCTCTATTTTAAAAGTTTAACATAAGGTTTAAAAGTTTTTCAAGTAAATAAAACAAGTACGTTTTATTAATATAAGGTTTTTCACAAAACTTAGTAATATCTTTTTTTACACCTCGTTTTAAGGTATAAAAATAAAATCGAACAAATTTAAAACTTAGAGTTTTAAAAAGATATTTAAAAGGGCGTCTTGTGGAATTAAGTACATGAATCGCAATTTTTAAATAAGGATTAAAATTGGAATAAGGTTTAAGTTTAGTTTAAGACTTAAACAAACCCAAGAAAATCTTAGATCTAAGTACTATCCACTTAATGGAACACATCACGTGTTCAACGATATTCATATTGTAAGGATAAAGAACCTTAGATATGGATTCAAATCATTGCGAGTGTTAGGGTGCGTAAGGTTATGTGATAATCGGGAGTCCCGGCGCAGAACATCGCACTATCTTAGATGGTCTGATCTACTTTGGTGATAATCGGGAGTCCCGGCCGAAAAAGTACTTGAGTAGAATAAACATACTAGACTTTATTGCAACTTAGAAATGTACGATTAAATTGTACAAGGTTGTAGTAAGTTATAAGTCTAAAGATTCTACGACCCCTAGGAATCGTATCAAGTCTTGGTACGATCGGTAAGGATGTTACCTAACAGAAACAGCATGTCTCGTCGGGAAGTGCCCAAACCTTGCGGCAAGAATGTGATATATGGATCCTAGGCCTAAAATATTAATTATGGGTTTATAATATATTTTAGAGATGTTTATTGACGATTACTAATTAAAATGGGTTTGATTTGTAGATGGCAGCAACAAACACAACTATAAACACCAACAAACTCTCGCGACGTTTCTTTCTAGGAAAGAGAGAATTGACTGGGTCAAATTTCCTCAATTGGAGACATGATCTTAAGATCATGATCAGACAAGAAAGGAATAGAAATGACCTAGAAAGAAATATATTGAATTCCCCTGCAAAGGATGCGAAGAACGAACAGGACAAGCATTTTACGCTTGTAAAGTGTTCGCTTCTTTCAAGATGGCTAAGGGAACATCAGTGAGTGCACACGTCATGAAAATGAAAGTGCACGTTGATCACCTTGCTAGACTTGGTCACCTCATGCCATTGCAGTTAGCAATTGACACTATACTCAACTCGTTGTCTGATGACTACAAGTTCTTTGTGGCCAACTACAACGAACACCATATGGATAAATCCATTTCTGAGCTACAATCCATGCTCGATACTATTGAGTTGAATATTGGGACCAATTCTAAGAGGGATCGCACAGTAACTGATGATGGCGATAGAGAAGGGCAAAATGGTAAAGGAAAGGGTAAAACCAATCATAGCCAGGGAATGCCGAGTGGTAAAATGATCAAGCATAAAGGCAAGAAGGTGAGACCTAACATAGCGAAGGCCTAGAATCGGTGCTTTAAGTGTGGAGATGTCAGACATTGGAAATTGGATTGTCCAAAGATTGCCGGTAGTGGAGGACTTGCTAGTTCCTTAGGTAACACGACCAAACTTCTTATTCACTTTGAGATACTTGTAAAGTACATTACAAGTAATCTAACCTTTGCAATCGTTTATTGCAGGAGGAAATGGAAAGTGCTGGTAGCCTACATGAGATGGATCCCACGAGCACCTTTTTTTTCATTCAGTATTTTCATTTGGATTCAATAATACAATTTTGGTTTTAGATTTTTTGAAAAAATTACAATTTCTATTTTATGATAAATTTTCGTTTTTGAGTTCATCATCGTTGAATCCATGGTTGAATTATATTGTGTGTGCATGTATGTTGATTATACTAGTCAAGTTTTATGACTAGATTATAAAGTCAAGTGTTGACTTAATAATAATCTCATTGTGTATATTTGTTTGATTGTTGTGATAATATCTTAAAAGCTCAAATTACTTAAATACTAGTAATTAGAAAGTTTTTCTAAAAACAAGCATTTAAGAGTTTTTATGGAAAGCATAAAGTTCAAGGTACATTGAACTTAATTTAAAACATCTTAAGTAATGGTTACTTATGATATTAAGTTTTAAAAGTATTAGTATTAATATAGTATGATTATATTGGATATAATCAAGATAGACTTTAAATAGTATTATTACAAGTCTTTAATACTTGTGATAAAGGAATTTAATGAAGTCATAATTCCCTAATAGGAATAATTGAATATTCGTATAATCCAAGGAGAATGATTTAGACATTAAATGAATTCTTAAAAGATAAAACTATATTAAAGTATTTAAGAATTAAAAGGTATTATTGCCAGTCTTTTATACTTGTAATAAATACAATATTTAATCAAGTCATGATTCCCTAATAGGAATACTGGATATTTGAGAAATCCAAGAAATGACTTTGGTATTAAATGAAGTTCTTAAAAGAACTAATATATTTAAGAATTGAGAGTATCGTTTCAAGTGTCTTATACATGTTAGATACGTTGATCAATGAAAGTCATGATTCCCTTAAAATGAATGTTGGATATTCGCAAATCCAAAAGATGACTTTAATTATTGATAAATTCTTAAAATGTTAAACTATAAGATTTTGACTAGGTCAAAGTAATAGTTTAAGTAGTGCTTGTATTCCATAAAAGATAGTGGAGCTATGACTAACATATTCATTAGAAGCATTAATGAATATAGTAAGTTAGTAAGATATTAACAACATGGTTTTACCAAGTCGTTTGCCAAAGAGTTAAGAGAAATAATAAATGATCATTAATTAGACTATTGCAAACCTAATAGCGTGATCACAAGTCTTGTGATTAATCATTGCATATCTAATAGGATATTCAAAATCCAGTGGATAGGATAATCATTTAAGGATATTTCTTTAACTAGTAATAATATATCTACAAATCAAGTAACTAAAAGAGGCTTTAGTTACAAGGCAAATTTTTATGAATTCAAGAAACTAAGGAGTTAATTTCCAATCCTCCTATGTTTACCGAATTTCATAAAAGGCAAGACTAGAATATGTTCTAGAATGTTGCAAGAACAAAATCTAGCAAAGACAAAAGTAATAGTGTTTTTCAAACACTTGTCTTATGTCTTTAGTTTAATAGAAATGACTAGTTTAGTGATAAAGTTACAAGTAAAATTGTAAACGTCATTAAGTAATCAACACGAACAAAAGGAATAAGTAATGATCCAGTAATAATTATGTATGTATGTCTAGTGAGGAATAATACATGAGTTAGTATCATTGTTATTTAGATTTTGTATGTTTTACAATATCCATGAATAAAAGTCTATTTATTCAAAAGACATAATCCGTGACTACTCATCTTGGTGGGAATCTTGATGGGACGTTAACGTCATCGCGGTATTTGGTGGAGATTCGAGTTTCTCGAAGATTGCTACACAAGTTTTGTTGTTAACCAAATATCGGTGATATTCTGTTGGAGGTCCGACGAACATTGGATTGACCACCGTGATAATACTTCGTGGTTGAAAAGTTCAAAAGTATTATTCACTAGGATTTTCCTTAAGCCTGAGGTATTTGATTTGGGATACAATGACTAATGAACTTTGTTTCGTCTTAGACAAGTCTGAAATATGATTGTCATACGAGGCCTTACTGGGTACAGAGGAAGTTGTATTTTTAATCGAAATATAACAAGATGGTAATTGCACCTCCTTTTTAGGAGAGATATTTATGGGTCCCTTGACATGATGGAAAACTGGTAAGTGCATGGCCATGCCCAAACGAACTGATTTGTTCTTTGTCATTTATCACAACAGTTTGAATCAAGAAGTCAAGAAATGATTTCGAATACAGGAGTTGATATCTTCTACCATGCTCGTATTCGTTATCATCAAATATCGTGTTGCAAGGGATGAACCTAAACACGTTGCCCAAAAAGTAGAGACAGCGTGTTCTTTACTAGACGACGTTATTAAAGAGTTTTTCAAAACTATATCTGGGTTAGTTAACTAACTAATTAATACAAGTATTTGTACATTTACTAGTTGAGTAAATATACAATGTGTTAATTATAGATTATCCATAATATGATTTAAAGCTATTAAATCATATAGTGTTTGGATAATATTATTGTTTAGATTATGGAAAGTTTATTATATAATTAATTATTAAAAGTAATACAAGTAATTTCGTGTATGTATATACCGAAATATATTAGTGTATTAATACTAGATATTTAATAGTTAAGTGTAACAATAATAACTAGATAAACTATAAGGGTTGAATGTGTAAAAGGATAAGTTTAATTAAGAAGTTAATCTTAATTAAACTAGAAGGATTCTAAGTGAAAGATCTTCTATTATAAATAGAAGGCTTAGGGTTTAACCTAATCGATTGATTCTTGCACCATAAGCCACAAAATATACTTCCTCCTCCTCCATATTTCGGCCGAAACTTAGACACCAAGTTTGGTGTTCTTCGTTCTTCAGGATCGTTACAAGTGATCAACTAGAGGATCGCTCGTCGTGTTCATCATCAGTGGACTTACTTAAGCAAGATTAAGGTATGTTTTTGGGAAACCCTTTTTCCCTTCTCCCCTCTTGGACGAATTCGACCAAGAACCCTAGGGTTCTTGGTAATGGTCGATCGAATACACACAAGCAATTTGTGTGTTCGAGTTATTCTTACAAGGTTTCTTTTCTTGTTAATCTAGTTTAGATTTCCAAGTTCCTATAATCCTTTAAGGTTTAAGGATTAAGTTTAATCTCAGTTCAGCTTTTAGGGATTAAACTAGCTAGTTGGTTTAACCGGCAAGAATAACCTCATGTTCTTGTCAGTATGGTTCGAACCAAGTATACTAGGAGGTCGACACAATGGGTTGATCAGTGATATGAAACCCTTCAAAGTCTACATCAATGAATAATATGTCTACACGTTGATTAACTTGTGGACAAAGAAACATGGTTCTAGGGCTATATATAGAGACGTAAATGCTTGCATTTACACACACCTTTTAGCATTCATAGCACAAGAACATTCGCTGAGAGTTTGTTATTTGTCTGAGTATTAACTCCTTCATAGTTAATACTCAGGCATTAAATATGAGTTGTTCGTATCAGCTGATAAAACTCTCCTTGCATAAGATCTTAGTTTGAGCGATGAAAAGTGTCACTTCAAGTATAAAGTTTTAGTTAGTTTGTACTATCTATTTCCGCAAACTTTGTACCGCATTAAGTTGTTTTAATAAACCCTTAATCATTGAAAATATTGTGTGTTCTTTTCTTTCTTGTCTTTACTTTGCCGTAACACAACACGTTTGTGTTGTTGGGATCCAACATTTACCATTCTCTTTATTCACCTTTCGATAATCCATGATAATATACCTCTTTCTACCTTTACTTTTCGCGACATATCGGTCGCCAACTCACCCCAATACACACACAGAAAACCCGGGAGATCATCCCCTAAATACAGATCCATAACAAACGATTCGTATATAATTCTTCATGTCATTTCACTTAAGCAGCGAATCGTGCGACAATTAATCAATTAAAGCACGAACCTCATACCATCAATTTTATAATTGAGGGAAAACTTACCACACTTTTGCACCTTTACATCAACATAATTTGACGAACTTTGAACGAGATCTTCTTTCTTTGTTGACTCCAAGCTACTATCGAACTTCCTCTTTTCTTCACTTGATAACGCTTCATGGACCCTTCGTTGAATTACCTTCTCCACATTCCTAGCAATAAATTCTCCTAGAAACCTTCCAAGTACTCTTTCGGGACAAACTTCCCTATCAATCTACTCGCGAACTCCTTCCGTGACATCTAGTACCATATTCTCTTTTTCCAAACTTTCGCACATCACATTCCTCCACTACGACGTCTCGCCTTCAATAACCGGGATGCAAGAGTCATCATATCATTCTTCATTTGCTTACTATCTTCTAGCACTTGCTCAATTTCACGAACCCGCCGAATCGTGACCTCCGCCTCGGCACTTCCCAACTACGCATTGGCTTGCACGACATGAATGAATTGAACGAACCTCCTTTCTTTTCTTCCGATTTAGAATCACTATCTCCTCCTGTCAAGAGCTTCTCAGCACCAGCTTTGCTACCCGAAGAACTACTCGTCATACGGGAGTTAAAACCATCCTGCCTAGACTCATTCGTCCGGTCACCCACGATCCGACTCGCACACTTATCTTTCTTCTAGATAATCTTCCAAAGTTACCGGGGTCTGTTTACCTCTAAACCGGAACCCTCTTCATCATCACTGTGAGTTTCCAGAACTCAATTAAAATAATTTTCTTCCTAATCCAGTGGAGCCTGTCCAATTTTAGCGTTCATCCTTTTTCTTACATTGTTATTTCCACTATTCCAATTTCGAACGATCGACTCCACAGTCGAATACAACACATGTAAATCAAACATAACATTTCTCTTAGGGATCGACCCTATCATGCTCGCACTTTACGGTATCAAAAGACTAATCATGGACATCCTATGGAATCATATGGTCCTACTAGCATAGCTTAAGACTAGGGAGGTCAAACCTACCTAATTCACTTAAACTATAGCTCTGATACCAAGTTGTACCACCTCAATTTTTAAAACATCATTTAAATCATACTTTTAAATAAAAATATTATAAAGTCCAATATCCCAAAATACGGTTTAACAAAAACCTTTTAAAAGATTTTCAGAGTTATAAAACACGGTGTTACAAAGATAATATCATAACCATAGAATAATGGGATCTACCTATAAGATCCCGAGCTAAACATCTCTAGGCCACCTCTAACGCAACCTTCTAATCCTTCAATCTCGAGCCTGAATACATAGCCAAAAACAAAGTAGTACGTGAGACAAAATAGACTCGTGAGATACATGGGTTTTCGACCCATTATCAAATATAATAAAAGTCATATTCATTACTTTTCTTTATTCGCTTGTTACTTATTAACTCATGTTCTTATCATTTTTATACATATATACTAGTAAGCTAACCATAAGCTTACTCTCATCAAAATCACATACTTGTAAGCTAACCTGTGCTTACACATACTTTATCACATACGCTACGGACCTCTCCGAAGCAAACTCCCCCGATGTGGGTTATCTAGGTAAACTCCCGCGTTTCCGGGTTATCTATTGCTCTCCTGATTTCCGCGTTATCTAAAACTCCCCCGCTTTCCGGGTTATCTATTTCTCGACACACTACCCTTGCGCAGGGTGGTACCGCCCCAAGTAGGTGTCACTAACTCCTCCAGCTTGTGTGGGTTATCTATGTTCCGGATCCTTTTCTCAACACATATTGAAATCATCAAATACGGGACTATGCCCCAATTATGCATGCTCAAAAATAAATTAGAATGTATCTATTCCAGTTATTATATTATTCTCGTTTCTTATTCAAAATCAATATTGACTTTACCAAGTCCTTTATTTAATAAAACATATTTATCATTTATCAAAATCATGTTACTTTAACTTCTCTTTAACTAGAATACAAATCTATTTCTAGTCACTTTATACTTATTCTCCTAGCAAATCAATCACTATTTTTATTAGTATAATATACTAATAAATACTTGATACTTGAAAATCATTGTTGTTAGCTTTATTAATACATATTATTAATAAGATAAATATCACACTTTCTTAATCATTACTCTTAGTCAAATATCATATTAGTAAAGAATTATTAATTACTTTTCATTATCATAATCTCTTTCAAAATCATTAGTCATTTAGACATACTTAAATAGTCAACTTGCATTTTCTTACCTTTTTAAGCATATCCTTTATTAAAAACATTTATTAATAAAGACTCATAAAACATCATAGTTTTCAAAATCATTTGTTATGTACTCAGTAAAAGTCGCATGTACTCACCTTAGCCAAGCTAACTCCAAATCATGTTTAATAACACGAATCCTTGCTTTCCAACTTGTGAAATGTCACCAATCTTTAGGTCTTCTTGACCTATCATCAATATAATCATATAATCTAGTTATTATCCATAACCAGCTACCAATAACTCCATAACAACATTCTTAACCACCAAGTTCATCCAACTTGGTGAAATCTCAAAACTCTGGTTCAAGATTTCTATCAACAAAACTTAGATCCAATAAGAACACAAGGTTCTTAAGCTTACAAAGAGTGTTCTACACTCATCTTAGTCATCTTCCCCAATGATAACTTGGTAGGTTACCCAAACCACAATTTTTCCCCAAATAAAGTTTGTAAACTAAATAGGAGACGGGATTTACCTTAGATCTTTCAACTAGAAGATAGATCTCCAAGATTTGAGATGAGCTCTCCCCAAGATCACCCAAAATCGCCCCTCTCTCTCTCTCTCTAAAACGGCTGCATACTTTGGAGTAGAGAGAAATGAGCTAAAACCTTAAAAATCACGTTTTTATGCTACCGGACACAAGTTCGCGCCGCAAAGTCCTTGTTCGCGCCGTGAACTTTCGCGGGTGTAACGTCATCGAGCCGTTCAAACCAGACTTTGCGACCATCTTCGCGACTAGTTCGCGTCGCGAACTATACTTCGCGTCAGACATCGCGTTCGCTAACTCCTCACGATCGAACTCCAAATTCTCTGCTCGCTTTTCGCGATCGCGAACCATAATGTGCGTCGCGAACTCTTCCAGGCAGCTAGGCTGCCACTTTTTGTTGTCTACATTGGCCCGGTTTCGACTTAAACCATATCAAACGGTGTCCAAATGACACGAAACCAAATCCTACTTGTTTTAAATGATTAATGATTAATCCACATTTATCATATTTTTCCATAATTTATTCGATTCAAATTTCGGGTCGTTACAGTTGTTATCCAGACCTACAGGTCGGTGGGCCACCCTCTTCAATTTGTTGCGATGAATTGACACACCATAAACATTGCTTATGTAAATATATTGATATTAATTGCCCGAAGTTGCCACCAAATTACCAGATCTTTCGCAACATTAGTGAAACATGTGGTATTGAATTTCCCATTTGTCTTGCACGTTAGTTTTTTATAATGTAGATAACACCCCTTATAAAATATTACGCACTCAGGTTGAATAAAAGTATCATTTCAGTGGTTTTTGCAGTTATATTTCCTTTTGGTTAATATGTTTTTTTTCATCGTCATGTAACGTGTCTTCTTTAGCTTGTTTGCTTTATGAAAAAAGATGCATGCAAAGTGAGAAGATGCCAATAAAATTTTGTAACTGTAAGACATGACCCAAAACAAAATTATTTATTGAAATCATGTTTTGCATGCAAATTATCCTTTTTAAATGTTGTGTTCACGTTTTTTTGCTAATCGAGAGTATTTGGAGAGTGTTTTTTGAGAGTAGAAAGTGTTGTGAAGTTGTGATTTTAACCAAATGCAACATATATTTATAGGGAAGTTTAAGAGGCAAAATGGTCTAGAAGTTTCAAAAAAAATGGTCAAAAATGACCCCCAACGGTCGTATTACCATTGTCTAACAGGACTATCGAAAACCGGTTACTAAAACCGGCTACAACAGTCCGAAACCGGTTCCGCTTTAAAAAAACCGGTTACGAGCGGTTTTGAAGGCTATATGGTCAAACCGGTCGGTTTGGGTAAAACTGAACCGGTTATGGTCAAAACCGGTTTTGACCGGTTCGGTTTCCGGTTCAGATATCGGTTTCGGTTTCAGTTTCGGGTATTTTGTTCACGGCTAGTAAGAGTTGTGTTCCAAAAGAGTTGGGTACTTGGGTTGAAGAAGATGATACATAGAGGGCGGGGTTGGAGTGAGAGTGGGGGTGAGGTGGGACCACATACACGAAATGACCAAACTGTCTTCCAATTAACGGATGGAAGCTAACAGCTTTAGGGCGGAGGGAACAAAAAGTACCAAAAGTGCAAAGGTTGGGTACTGCGCATGCACTTAGTGAGCCAATGTGACCAAACGTGCAATTTGGTCAAACCACAAGAACCATTCTTTCTATTAACTCTATATAAAACTATAGTATTTTCTTTTGAAAAAAATATTCTTTCAACATCCAATGAATGTCCGTTCAGCCGCTCTAGTTCATTCGATATTGATATGAACGAATGACATGACTTTAGAGATACGGATGATGTACATCTAGATAATTTTTCCCAATCTAGATAAATATAAATATAGATATAGCATCATCCGACCCATTATTTTCTAATCATTATCAACATGATTGAGAAAGCCACATGAACCATCTCCATATATGTTACGAAACAATTGTTACGTATGACCCGCAAAATAATCTAAATCACTAGTAATAAACCAATTTTAACTAGAGTCTACAAAATGGAGAATTTACTCCTAAATGTAACTAAGAGGTTAAAACAACTCAAAACTTGAGTTCCAAGTGATAAATTATGTAGCACAAAATAAAATTTCCCGATACAAATATACACGAGCTAAATAAAAACTCCTCGAAAGGCCGCCTCTTATTTCGACTTCCTAAGTTCAAATCGAAATATAATCCACAACTTATAGATAAGATAAGCAAACATCAATCGCTGAAAATGACAATAAACATATAGTTACATAATAGAATAGATATAGCGCTAAAACCACATGATTATGCATCCAAAACTCTATTTCCGGTGCCTTCTCTTTGGTTCGACCCTTTGTCGTTTTTCCTCTTCCCATTCTCTGTCATACATTCTAAGACACAGAAGTTAAGGGCGACATCATTTTATAATTTACACAAAACTATATATTATTTAATTTGAGTTGAAATAATATTTGAAAGGATACGGGTCAGTGTCACGGCGGGTGATCTTGGTGGGCCCAGCACGGCTTGGTTCTTCCATATAAACAGGGCGAGGAACAACAGCTGCTTTTCGGTCTCCCCTGTTGTCTCTGACATCATTATATGACGATGATGATGTCATGTTCATGTTTATATTGAGGGGAGTTGGTTGGGGTGAATATTCCCCCGGCTCTGAAGGCAAATGCTCTCTTTTCAGTTTTCGTCTTTTTGAAGCATTTAAATCCAACTCCTCTTTCATAACGTTGTTACTGTTAACCTTTTCTCTCTCCCCGTCCCGTTCTCTCTCATCCATCTATATTCAAAACTCAACTTTTATTCACAATAACTAATAAATTACATAACTGGCCAAAATGCATTTTAGTACCCGCTAACTAGGTCCTCTATTACCCTGAACTATTAAAGGTTCAGCATGGTACCCTGAACTTGACAAAATGGTCGATTTAGTACCCTGAACTTGACAAAATGGCCGATTTAGTACCCTGACTCATTAATTTGATCACGTTTTCTTGCTTGACTTAATTTCATTGGGGCTTTTGACGGACTAATAAATATACGCTCATCTCAATATATTGATATTAAAAGCAAATCTCAAGAGAAAACAAGACAAAATTAGTGAGTCAAGGTACTAAATTGACAATTTATTTAAGTTCAGGGTACTAAATCGACCATTTTGTCAAGTTCAAGGTACCATGTTGCACCTTTAATAGTTCAAGGTAGTAGATGACCTAGTCAGCCAAGTTCAGGGTACTAAAATGCATTTTGGCCTACATATTGTATGAAATTATGGATTCCATCCCTTGACTTTTTTTAGTATACAAATAGTCCCTAGTTTTGAAACTTGTAACATCAATGGTCCTTAAAAACTTAATAGTCTTTTTTGCTCTAAAAAGTTAATGGTGTTTTCTTGTTTCAGGGATGTTGGTGTTACAAGTTTCTAAATTAGGGACTATATGTGCAATAAAAATAAGTCGAGGGACGATATCCAGAATTCCGTATAAACAACAAGGATGATTTATGTAATTTACTCTAAAAACAATTAATGCATAAAGGAAGTTATAATTACCTTTGTTGAAAACCCATCACGTTCATCTCGTTTTCTATCTCGAATTTCTTCTTCTTTTCTTCGTTTCACATCTTCTTGAGAAACCAACATATTTTCCTCAGAACGTCTTCTTTCCCGATCTCTATCATCATGTTTTGGAGACAACCTTTGCGAATGTCTGCCACCTGTCCCAAATCTTCTATCAGACTCTTCATCTCTTCTATTTGCATTCAACGATTGCGGGACCACATGTGGCGGTAAAGGCGGCGGTGGCGGTAAACTCTGCCCCCGAAAACGATCATCGCCAGCTGGCATCTCATTATACCGCCCTTTACCCCTCTCATCTTTCCCTTTAGTATCAGAAGCCCTATCAACCGACCGTTCTCTACTGTTTCTCTCCATTGACCGGTCCCTTGACTTTTCGATGACATCATCGCCATGGAATCTTTCTCGGTAGTCCCGATCGTACCTTTCACTTTTGGGCTTGATTGGTTCTTCCTCAACCGAGTAATGTTTTTCCATGGTTCTCGGGTCAACGGGCTCAGTGTCTCGTGAATCATGTTCGCCTTTTCGCCTTTTAATATACCGGTCCTGTTCTTCAGTTGGGCTCGTTCTCTTTGGCGGTTTATCATTAGCTTTTGACACAGAACTGTTATCGAGCCTTGGAGAATGAACGGGCCGGGTTGAGGCCCGTTTCGGGACATCCATAGCTTCTAAAGATTCATCCTTCACCATTTTTGTAACTCCGGTTTCGGTTTTCGGTTTAGTCTCGTTTTTTACAAGATCGTGTTTTGGTTGTTTTGATGCAGGTGCAGCAGGTACCGATCTTTTCACTACAGAATCATCAATCTGTTTTTGATTTTCTGATGATCTGGACGGTCCAGATTGCAAGGAAGGATCTGAACCGGAACCGTTACTTTTAACTTTTTCATGTTTATTTTCTGAAGATTTTGTCCTTGTTTCGTGATGTTGGTTTGAAGCAGTTTTGGCAGTTGCAGCTTCATTTGAAGGGTTATTAGTGGTTGGTTGAGTAACATAAACTGTTTTTGCAGCTTGTGGCTTTAAATCAAGATACCCCATTCCAAATTCTTCTTCTGTAACCCATGATGACTGTACAGCATTGCATAGATCCACATCAGCCTTCATATACATACACATATAGATATATATATATATATATATATATATATATATATATATATATATATATATATATATATATATACAGATAAAGTACCTTTCGAGCAGCTAAGGCTGCAGCAACACCTGTAGCCAACACCTTCAGATCTTCTCTTTCATCACTCTTAAGTTTACCAACCTGAAAATAATAAATAATTAGCATTTAGTTAATTAACTTAATCAGATGAATCTAATAAGATTATAATAAATTAATAAATTACCCTTTTTTCAAGATTGATTCCACTTTTTCTAGTAACAGGGAAAACATTTGAAACTTTTGTAAGCAAAATAAGAGCATTTCGAATCTCCATGTACTCTGCAGATTCTAAGCACTGAATCAGTAATCTGGTGATCCTTTGACTCCATTTCCAGTGTACCTTTACAAATTAACAGTTTTATAAAATAATTGAACTTTTTGGCCATAATATAATTCAATTGCAAACTCACTTTAATAAACTGGCTATATGTGACCCGTTGGCTATTCGGGTATCTATAATAAACCGCAAATCCAGGCATGTTTCCACATTCACGTTCATATACAGATTCATCACTCTGCACAAAAGGTTCAAATCATCAATAACTTTAAGGAAATCTTTTTTACAAAATAGCAGTATACTTTAGGTAGTGATCCGTTTTGGTAATTATAAGCGTTTTCAGGTCCGTTTTGGTAATTACAAGTTTTCCCCAAGCCTAATCTGGTAATTATAAAAATGTAAAAATAATAACCACATACTCACATAGGGCCCAAAAAACTTCTTTTAATTACCAGATAGACACGGAAAAGAACTTTAATTACCAGTACAGGCAGAGACTAAAAGCTTGTAATTACCTAAACGGGACATAAAAGTTATAATTACCAATATTTTATGACATTTGACTTCATTTTAAAAAATTAATGTGATCCAGGTTAGCCTGTTTTGACCCGCCCGACCTGCCCATATATTTGTAAGAGTAGATTACAAAAATTGTCCCCGTGATTTTACGAATTCTCCAATTATGTGCTTAAACTTTGTTTTTCGTTATTTTTACCCCTATGGTCTTCAAATTTTATATTTTTTTCTATTTTGACCTAAAATGACCAAAATACCCTTATTTTATTCATTTGTTAGTAAGGGTAATTTGGTCATCTTAGATCAAAATGGACAAAAAAGATGAAATTTGAAGACCATAGGGACAAAAATCACGAAAAAGAAGTTTATGGACAAAATCAAAGTTCTATAATTTACTCTAACTGTAATTACCTTCCAGTAATAAGCTGTCTTGAGCGTCTCAAACAGAAACCTACCAAGCCGGCCCACCTCATACTCAGTTGAGCAACAAATCATCGGTTGCAACGTTTTACAAATCAAAACATCAATATGATTAACCGTATTAAAAAACGGTGTGCCCAATGAATGAAGAGTATGAACAAACATTGCACAATAAACAGCATCCGGCATGCTAAATGTGCATCTTGGAAATATACACCTCTGAAGAAATTCCATATTAATCTTCAATGTATCAGGGCAAGAACTCAACCATTTATCTTTTTCACGGGCCAACCGTTTACGAACAGATTTAACGTTTTCTTCGTGTTTTTGGAGCTCGGAAGTTAGTTTATCTAAGGATTCTTGGATTCTTTCTTTGTCTTTTTTGCGTTTTGTAATTGCTGAATTGGAATTATCGGATAATTCTTCTAGTGCTTTTAAGGCGGCGTGTTGTTTGGCTATTTCTGATTCGTAACGGTTTCTAGGAACATAAAGATCGTATAATGTTAGACCCCAAAAAGTAGCATATAAATCGGGAGATAGACTGTTCCAAGCTTTTGAAGGCAGTATTGTTCTAACTGTATCTATAAGATCTGACCACCTGAAATAAAAGATCCAATAATTACTAACATTTTATTTAATAAACCGCTTTAACCAGCTAACTTTGGTGAACTTGACAAAGAAAACCATTGTAACCAGCTAACATAAGTTAATCGCAAATTAATACTTACGAAAACCACTTTAACCCCTAAACTTTGTATTCGCAATGGTTTAGTCCCTTAACTTCTATAAACAAAATTTATACCAATTCTTTAAAAAGGAATTTAAATAAAATTCATCAAATAGGTGAAATTTTAAGGATTAAAAACATAATTATTTATGAGATGAATAGTATAGTATCAGGAACATTACATTATGGGTTTGCGTGAAGAACCAAGATCAAGAATAAGTTTTCCAGAAACATCTGTTTGTTCACTGTCTTTCCCTGCAGCTGTAACTTCATCACAATCTAAAGGCCAAAAAACATCAGATGTACTCTGGCATCTGAATAGCCTCATCACAGGTCGATAAATCAAGAACGCAACCTACATTGAGCATTAAGAGTATTATGTACACAACATATAATCGACAGTTATATTTATAGAAAAAGTTTTTTTCTTTAAAAAAATAAACCTCGGGTTCAAGGTGGTATAAGTGTATGAGATCATGAAGATCAGGAACCAGTTGGGCGTATGAGGATACCGTTGTCATTGCACCACATAAGAATTCAACATATTGCAAAAGGGATCCATGACATCTATCAAACTGTTCACAAACCATTTTGATGTGAGGAGAATCAGCCTCAATCACAACCCTGATCAAAACAGATATAAATGATATATCAATAAATAAATTAAAATATAAAATATATACAAAAGGTGTGTATAAGAAAATAGACTCACACAGAACGATGCTGTGCAATAAGTAGCAAAAGTGGGATTGCCAACTTTGGCTCGTCTTTTGGAAGCAATGAATCCCGTAACCTGTTGGTGGATTTTATCAAAGCCTGCAGAAAAACTCAATTTTCAATATTATAAATAAATCATTTTTTTAACATATGTTTATGTTGTTGCTACATCATGTGACTAATAAATGAACGAACCTTATTGTTTCGGGTTGCCCCAAAAGAAGTAGCTTGATAACGAAGAGTCTCACTACCAGCCATAGCATCCAACTGTTCTTCAGTCATATTCTCAGTGTACTGAACATTTGCCATTTGTTGGATCAGTTCCTGCACCAAAAACAAAAGTCAATGTTGGTCAAACATGTCATCAACACCACTAAACACAACCTTAAGGAAATAAAACAAATTCTACCTGCAGGAGAACAAGCTCGATCCCACTCCCTTTTTTCAACTGATTTACCAGATACTGGAACAGACCCCTGAGTTCCATTGAAGGATACTTTTTACACCTGCAATAAAGTTAAATCAAACTAACTATAGCTGTAAGGTTTCTTAAAGAAGCAAGAATTTATATTATCTTCATTAACTAATTTGCATACAAGCATGCCACATAAATAACCGTAAATACTAACTATGTGCTTAATTGGAACAGGTATTAGAGCTTTTCTAATCCCCTAGCAAGCTTCTAATATATAATCATCACTCACAAACACATGCAATATGTTAAACAACTATGAATGAAAGTTTAAGGAAAATAGGATGAAATATAACTTGCTACACAAACTCAAAGCATCAATGATTGAAGTCTGATTACAATTAACAATTTTTCAAATTTCAGGATATGGAAAGGGATGATTTGACCACTTATTATTTAATGACACGTCAAATTGTGAAGTCATGTCTGTGTATTAAATATTTCTTTAATACCAATGACAATCTAACAAGATATTGTAAAAATAAATAAATAAATAAATAAAGCTTAATTTCATATATTTACAGGAAAATTTTACACGTTAGTGTAGCAATGTTGAAGAGACAAAAATAACTTCACCAGTTTCTTGAAACAGGAAACTAGGACAGTAGAGCAAGGAGGATATAATTATATACCACCATGTACCTGAGGTGTGACTACTGAATTATCATGTACAGAAATACCCATTCATCAAATTAAAGAACAGCATCAAATCATCAACAACTTTGGTGGATGAAGAACAATTAGAAAATAGTTTAGCTTCATCACTAATCATGTCGTTTTCTTAAACAATGGCACTTACATGTTCAGCATGTCTGATTATCTCCCATAAACGAATGAACTAACCAAAAAAGCCCCCTTTTTTCCTGAAACCCTAATATTAGTAAATGGGAATTTAGCAGAATTATAACTTATGTTAACATCTTCAACTCCAACCAATAAGTGAATAATGAAAACTTATGTTAACACCTTTAACTCCAACTAAAGCACGTATTTTTTGAGCTTATGTTAATGCAGGTATTCAACCACCAAGCTTCAACACACATTGACCAGTTAGCATGAAAGTCAAACCCCAACGTTCTCATACTCGGCAAAGAGTTTTATCAAATGCACAAAAAGTCATTTTTTTTCAAGTACATGATATTCTAGAGGGAATCGGATAACTTTTTTCAAAACCATTATAGACACCAATCGAGAGGAAAATCATTCGTGGAAAGAAATCCTTAATATCAACAAACAAATCTCCACCAATAATCATTTCATCATCTATAGGCAACAAAGTTAGTACCTGCCTACTCTAGTATAAGGTCTGTTGGGCCCTTGGATCAAAAGCTTTAAGAACAAAGAACTCATCTGGACCTTTGGATCAAAAAATGAAGGGCTGAGATTGAATGTGTATATGAGTGGAATCAAAAATTTCTAAGATTCACATGAGAACTAAAACGTGTTCACATGTGGAATTTTCGTTCTCAAATGAAATCAAATCACCCCTGGTCTTGAGATACTTGATTTATAGTACTACCATGAGCTACATATCTTGAACACCATCCATTTTGCTTAAAAAACTTCATCTTTGAACAAGAAATCCCAATTTTTGCTCATACTTTTATTACCCAAAACAGATCCCTCTTTTGAAGCGGAAACAATGCCAATTTTCACAAATAATGAAAAGTTTCCAGACAACAAAGCTTGAGAAATTCTGAGTCATAGCTTTCCAAACCATGCTGCTGAATCAATCCACAACCCAAGATTGCCATCAACTCTAAACACAATCACACTTTATATTGGTAAAAAACTCCACACCACAACTATACTACCAAACTCTATATATATTATTATATCCTAAGGTAAACTTCCTATATAAATTATAATTTTTAGCAGCATATATCTTTTCCAAGGAAGGTAAAAGGTCACAGAGTATCACATAGAATATAGATTTTAAATTTATTATATAAGAGAAATAATCACGTACAGGTGACCCCAAAATGATGCCAAAGATTGAAGCCAGTCTGATAAGTTAAGCCCATCATCTTTTAACTTCTCACGCCCACCTTGTACCAACCGTTCGATCACAACATATTCCAAAATATCATACTCAAGCTGTCAAGATAAACAAAAAACATAAATTCAATGAAAAAAGAAAAAGAAAAAGCAAATACAATTATACAAACCTGTGTTAGATATTTGAATGCATCTACAACTGGAGCAATCATATCCCTGTATGCCTCAATCTGTAAATTATGGTTTACAAATACGATATCAGCTTCCATAATCCATAAAACAGCTTCTAGAATGTACAATATTCCCTACCTGATGTACAATCGTTCGAAGCACGGTCATGGGATTTGCATGAGCTAATTTTGCCACCATCCTTCCAAGCTGTTTTAGATTTTCTTTTGCTAGCCGTTTCAAGATCCTTCTTGTGTCCAACTGCAAAACAAAATATGATTCTAGATTATTCTAGAAGAATCTAACACTGGAAAGAAGACAATCGAGTCTAATAAATAATGTATTTTACCTTTGCTGTCTGCTTTGCAGATAGAACCATGGGACTGCTCTCATCATCCTTTTCCCATTCACCATATAAACGATACCTTGCCTAATAACCATACAACATTCATTAAATTAGGGATTATTTGTGTAACATATAAATTCAAGGGACAAAATCCATAGCTTCATACATACCACAAGGACGATTATGTAATTTATTTGATTTAATTAATTAATTTATTGATTAAATATAATGCTAACCTCGTATGGAAGAAGACTAAGTACAGCCCAAATCTCCTGTCCAACAGCCGGATTTGCTGGTATTAACTGTAATGAAGGAAGTAAACATGCACCTACGGCTTCCTCAAGGTTTAACCTAGCTTCCTTTAAGTGTAAACGGGGAGTTTTATTTCCTTCCAAATTATCACCAGAATTAACACTCTTGAGGGCAGAAAGGTAATAACCTCTCAACACTCTGCATACCTAATTACATTTAAAAAAAAACAAATGTCAAAAACTACAATATCTTGAGATACAAAAAAGATAACATTGTCTGTTTGTGCACCTTTTGAAGCAGTAATGTATCACGATGAAGATAGGGTCCCACAGAAGTAAGCATCTCAAATAGATCTTTAGGGAGGTCAATAGATGATCTTTTAATTGGATTGCTTTCTGTTTCCATGAAATCAGGACCACTTTGAATTTGTGGTTGACGTATGAGTTCATAAGCAGGAGAAATTGCTTTCTCAATTAGCCTGTATATAGACATATTATACCAAAAATTTTAAATTTTTTATTTTGCGAAAGTATACATTTTTTATCAAGTGATTAAGATATTTACCTAAATAGTCCATCACATATCCTAATATGCTCAACTGGATTAAGATGTGAGAGACGACGGAATAGGATATTGGCATGATACCTGTATAACAGACAAGTAAACATAAATTAGTTTTCATGCTAACTGTTGTGTAAACGAGGTGAAGTCAACATAAAAGTCAACTAACTAACCAATCATCAACAAAAAGTAAACCAATAAGTAAGCCCAAAGTTTGACTGTTTTCAAGCTCTGAAGAACGTTCTGTAACTGCTTCAGATTCCATTTCTAGGGCAGAAAAAAGATCAACAGTCACATCTCCTTGTTTTTCATCATCCATAAGATCCTTTCCAGTAGCAGCCAGATTGATTTTACCAATTTTATTGGCCTATAATAAATAAAAGTTTAAATATATATTCCAAAAATTAGCAGTTAAAGTTCAAGATCACAACAAATGTACCAACATTTTAAGTTTATTTTACCTCATCAAGTCGTTTTGCTGAAAAAACGTTATAATGCTCAAAAGCTTCTTCATCATTGGGAAGTAAATGAGCATATCTGAATCACAAATAGTACAATTGATAACCAATTTAGTCAGTAAAACATCTTAGAAATAAGAGTAAATTACACAAATGGTCACTATATTACATATTTGAGTAAATTACACGGATAGTCCCTGTGGTTTGACCTAAGTTTTGGATTTGGTCCCTAAGTTCCAGAAATTACACCCGTGGTTTGGACTTCGTATCGGTTTTGGTCCCTAACGCTAACTGCCGTTAAAAATGATTGTTAAATCTAAACATGTGCAAAGCACGTGAGGGTAATTTAGTCCTTTTACCCTCATCATCTTCATCTTCCTCATCATTACCATTAACGAAAAATCATCTTCACACAGTCAGCACACTCTCTCCACTTGTTATGACTAAACGAAGTGAAAATTACTTAAAAACGTTGAGAAATGGTGTCGTTATTTGGTTTAAGGAAGTTATTCGAAAACGTTACCATAGATTTGAACGGTGATGAATCTGGACAGAGAAAGAGTGGCATTTTTCTCGATTGTTGCGTGGAAGCAGGAAATTTATTTGTCTGGGAGAGATGAGTGAGTATGCATCAATTGTGGAGAGGATTTGGGGAAATCGAGAGATATTTGAGTGTTGAAGTGAATCAAGGATCACAGACACATCAAATCAATTTAAATCAAATAAAATAAGAACAAATGGGAGGGAAAGAGTAGAGGAAGGGGTGGGGAAGAAATGGGGGCTGCTTACTGTTTGAGGAGATGATTTTTTGTTAATGGTGATGATGAGGAAGATGAAGATGATAAGAAGGATAAAGGACTAAGTTACCCTCATGTGCTCTGCACATGTTTAAATTTAACAATCATTTTTAACGCTAGTTAGCGTTAGGGACCAAAACCGATACGAAGTCCAAACCACGGTGACCACGGGTGTAATTTCTGGAACTTAGGGACCAAATCTAAAACTCAGGTCAAACCACGTGTAATTTACTCTACATATTTAGTCCTTTAGTTTCATAAATTACACTGGTGGTCCTTATTTCTTAAATTGTTGACACGTTTGGTCCAGACGTTAACTTTTCCCGTCAAACAAACGGGTTTTAAATTGGTGAAGGGAAAGGACATGGACAGATTTACCCCTCGTGCATCACACGTTCACACGTGAGTACATGACATACTTGACGGGAAAAATAAACTTTTTTTAGGTAAAGGACCAAACGTGTCAATAGTTCCATATATTTGGACTACCAGTGTGATTTATGAAACTAAAGGACCAGATATGTAATATAGGACAAACCTAAAGGACCATTTGTGTAATTTACTCTAGAAATAACAAACTGGATTAACGCGTTTATAACACTCACATGCTATCAAGATCGATAAATTCTTTCTTAACCAGTATTGCTGTAAGCTGATATAGCCCGAAAGGTGCAGTAGTATTTACTTCCATACGCTGATAATACTGAAACTTAAACCCTAGAATTTGAGAAGCATTAGACTGCAAGAAACAAGCAGAAAAGGTTATTAGTCAACTCTTTTTAATAATGTACAGCTGGCATTTCAAAATATCAACACGCACCTTGGGAAAAATAGGTATCAGGTTCAAAAAGGCATTGTTATCTGGTTGAAGTTCAAAACACTCCAATACCTAACATCACAAAAAAAAAAAAAAAAAAAAAAAAAAAAAAATCAATAAATACTAGTGATTGAGTCAAAACACAAGAAAAGAGTGACTTACAATATCAAAGACGCGATTCGGATCCAAATTGAAGTGTCCAATTAATGACTGCAAATAATCAGTTAGTAAGGAAAACAGTTTAAAAGGAAACTGTATTTATTTTAGGTAATTAGGGTCATGTTTAAACCTTAATTATGCCAACTGTTGCTGCTGATGTATTCTCAGAACTATCCTCTGAACCTTGACATAAAAGAGTAACCTGCAAATTAAAAAAAAAAAGCTAATAAGATACAAAATACCAATCAAGGATTACATTAATATGTGTTCAGTTATCACGTTATACCATTTATTATCATTTTATTAGTTTTTTATAACTGATCATAAACAGAAAAAAAAAACTAAAACTGAATAATACCAGCTTTGCATAGCCTTCACTTTCTTCTCGCAGAAGGTTAAACTTGGTCTGTTGATAAAGAAGACGAGTGTTGACCCTGACCTACAAACAAGAAAATATAATTCAGCAAAAATAACTGATTATATAATAAAATAAAAAATAAGAAAACAGTATACAAGTACAGTTTCCAGCCTACCTCTTTTGACTTCAACTCAGCAGCCTTTATCTTAATCATCTCTGAATCCCAAAGAAATTCTTCCTGTCAGCTCCCAATCAGGTTGTTTACTATTAGTATTCCATAAACATTGACTTATTGACTCTTGTGTACTTTTTAGTGTCTTTTATTAAAAAAAGAATAATAAATTACCTCACATCGTTCGTGAAAAAGCTTTAAAGGGACCACAGAATGTTCCACCATCCACTTTGCCTAAAAACACACAGAATCATGTTAATGATGACATTTCACTGGCACAAAATGAATTAACTATTTGAATATATCAATATACATTGAGTACAATGTTCATGTTCAATACAATCAAACAAGTATCTTCCTGAACAAAAAAACGTGAACACCAAAATGTGACCATTCCAAAAATAGAAAGATAGATAGCATGCATAAACCCATGTATAAATATTACTACTGACACAAAAATTTTGTAGTCAATGCATACTTTGTATGTAAGAAATATTAAATTCTGTAACTTTTTCCTTCAAATTTAGTTGGTACTTAACCAATATCAACAATCAACATTACATCAACTACCTTATTCTTGTGCTAAAATAGTAAAATCATCACAATTTGCATCATCTGAAGTCTGAACATATATATATTAGTGACATTACTATGCACATACATCTACATATCTCTATGTTTAAATGTATGTACTCACACACACACACACCATCATTGTTACTTATAGACTATAAGTTATTGTCTCAAAATTGTGTAGCGAGCTTCAAACAGACATGTAAACTACCCCAAAAATTCTAAAAATGGCGACTTGAAAGAGAAATATGCATTTACCACATTAAGAAATCAAGTTAAATGGATACTTACCAATTTAATCAAACGAGCACGATATTCTCCCGGCATTGTAATCTGCAAAAAATTGTTGAATGTTAGCAGTAAAAATTTGCTAAAACAAGATTACATATTTAATATTTGCAATGAGCTGCATAAAAACAGACAGCAATATATTATCAATAACTACATATAAAGCATTCAGTTATTAGTATCTCTTAAAATTACAAGATTTGAAATGACCAATGTACTCCTACACCTTCCATGAACAAAGAAATCCCTAATAAACGCAAGTTAAACTAAATAAAGTTACCACAAAAATATTAAATTGAAAATAATAACCAAATATAAATTATTTCTATTAAACATAACACTATAACAGTATAACTACACAATCATAATAAATCTTTTGATTTTAAATATTGTGAAAATATATATAACAAACCAAAAGAACATTTACACAAACAAAAAAATCAATTTAAGTTATATAATTATATGTAAGATGATAGGAACCACTGCTACCATTCTAGTATGTCTAATATACTTGTTATAAAACATTTAATTATCAAAAAGTTTGGAAACTACATCAGCTATAATGATGAATAGTTGTACATGTGATCCCTAAACATGAAGTGTAGCTAATAAACAAGCGCCACTAATAAACAAAAGTAAGAAGCTAAACTTATGGTGACTTACGTCTTGAGCCATTTGAGAGACAATATCAGCTAAATTTGAGGACACTTCTTCATCGGAAATTTTATCAGAAAACTCAACCAACTCCAGTGCTGATTTACACTTCTGAATCGGTAGCTCGCCTCTAACCTAATAACAATAAACTCGCATATATCAGGAACAGCACAAAATAAGTTAGAAAACGTTATAATGACAATTTTGTTATTCATTTCACATCATATGAATATGAATACTTACGATGTTCCAACAAAGTTCATAGATATATCGGAGAGCCGGTGCCGGAGCAGGCGGTTTAAAGCTAGTGCTTCCATTCTTCCATTCACGAACACAATCTTCGGTGACGTATTTACACTCTAACGCCGGGAGAGACATGAATGCAAAAGGGACCGGATTCAAAGTTGAAACCCTAGGATTTGTGTGTTTGATTGGAAACGGAGGCAAAAGGGTAGATAATTGGGGGTTTTGAAGTATCGCTATTTCCAGGTTTTCCCCTTTTTGGTTTTAGTACGATTTCATTCATAGAATTGCAAATAAGATGCCCCTCATCGAACCCGCAAGGGTGTACCTAGGGGTGAGCAGAAAAAGCGGGTAACCGGAATTGGAATCGGAACCGCTTTGGAACCGCCGGTTCCGGTTCCTAAAATTATGGAACCGCCCTAAGAGGTTCCGGTTCCGGTTCTCAAAATTTAGGAACCGGTAACCGATGGATAACCGGAACCGGCAATTATTCGGTTTATTTTTGTTAAAATATTATATATTTGAGAAATTTAATGTCCAAATTTAACAATATGATAGATTTTTGTGTAATTATGAATGCGTTTAGTAATTAAGTAGTCTAAATATAGTGTTTTAACAATATAATAAATAGATAATCATATGTTAAGTGGTTGTAATCTATGATTATTCAAAGATCAGTAGATAAAATGATTAATATTTAAGTTTTGCATCTTATTTTAATTTTACGATTTTAGAGACAGGGTAACCGGAACCGGCACCGGAACCGGAGGTTCCGGTTCCGGTTCCGAATATTGAGGAACCGGTACAAGAGGTTCCGGTTCCGGTTCCGGCCGGAACCGGCGGGTACCCTGCTATGCTCACCCCTAGGTGTACCTAGATCGGCAAGTCATATAAAAAGGCAAATAAAACGCATATTTTGTTTTTATACATATATATACTCAATATGGATCTAGAAAGATTTTAGCTTATTTGAAGAAGTTAAAAAAGTAATTAAGGTCATTGATTTAATTGAAACATTTACACTGTGTTCCCAAGTTTTTAAATGAAAGAAAAGAGAAGAAAGTTAAGGAAAAGAAGAGAAAGAAAGGAATTTATGAAAGAAATTAATGTTCTTCTTTGTGTTCCCGAGTCGGAAAGAAAAGGAAGGAAAATTATATTTTTTTGTATTCCCGAGTTGGAGAGAAAGGAAGAAAGTTATTAAATTTACAGTTTTAGCCTTAAAATGTAGATTAATTATGAAATATGAGGGATAATTTGGTAAATACAACTTTTTTTCATTAAATGTAACTTCCTTTCTCTCCAAATCTTCCCACTTTTGGGAGGAAGATTAGGAGAGAAATAATGACAAAAAACTTCCCTCGTCTTCCTTTCTCTTCTTTTAATAACAAACTCTGGAACATGATAAAATCTCAAATCTCTTCTTTTCTCTCTTAATTCAAACTCGGGAACACAGCGTTAAGGGTATTATTGTCATATTTCCACTCCTTCACAAGATATATACGTGATTTCTAATTTCCCCCCATTCCTCATCTTCTCCCCCATCTCCAGACACCACCATACGAACCTCAACTCCAGCTCCCCCATTGAAATCACTTGATAAACTACGTTCAGGTAAGTAAAATCTCCCAATTTTCGATTTCTATTTCGTTTACAACCAAATTTGCATCTTAATTTTGTTTAGCATCTCCTAATTTCTATTTCTCCCACACGAGCAGAACCCCCATACGAACCAAAAACCCAAGCTCTTTAATCGAAATCAAGTGATTCAGGTAAATAACAACTTTTAATTTTCAATCTCTATTTAGTTTATCATCTCCTAATTTCGATTTCTATTTCACGTGATTTCAAACACGATTTCTCCTGATTTCTCATGCTCAATTTGCTCCAATTCACATGATTTCTCCTCCTTAATCTGCAAGATCTCACACAACTCATATACGAACAGCTCTTCAATCAGCTCCAGATCCAGGTAGGTCACAGATCTTCTAATTTGATGCAACCAATTTGGAACTAATGGAAATTGATGGTATTAATGTATATGCAACTTTTATGGAACTAGTTCAAAAAATTTCGATATGCAAATTGATGGAATTAGCTTACACAAATATTTTAACATCGATTGGAACCAAATATACATAAATTTAAAAATGTGTTTGATGTACTGGCATTTTCATTTGCATTTTCATACTCGCATTTGCATTTGCGTTTTCATCTGAAATTTTAAACAACTGACTGGAATTTGCATTTGCATTTTCATCTAGAATATTAGACAACTCACTGAAATTTGCATTTACATTTTCATCTGAAATATTAAACAGATGACTGGAATTTGCATTTTCATCTGAAATATTAAACAGTGACTGCATTTTCATTTTCATACTTTTCAATTGAATTTTCATCGTATGTACTTAGTTTCTAAAGTATAATCCTGTTTTGTAGCTTTAATACATTTTGTTTTTTTATATATACAGATTTTGATCATGTTCCAGCTTCTCTTTAAATTTATTCTGAAAAAAACTTATGCTCTTGTTGATAAGTATTGGGTTCCTAATGTTCCCAATTATAATTGACCCGTTAATGGTATGTAATTTGGTTCTTTGGGTGATGCTTGGAATTTCTATAAAGAGCATGTTGTTATAGGTCGCTTTGAGTGAGCTTATTAGCAAAGTTCACTTGAATGTGGAACTATCATTGGATAAAGTTTATGGAAATAAGGGAAAATAATAAGGTATTTGAATGCACAAGAAAGGCTTAAAGAGGAATGTGAAAATGACTTTCATGCTTCTGAAGAGATCGGAATAATGAGTTTATTAGTGAGATGTTTGGTGTTGAGCAACCAGATCTAGTTGATGTTCATGCCCCTCAAGATATTCGCAATAAAGGAAGTAGGTTGAAAAAGAGGATCACTAGTTCACGTGAAAATGCTATTTCTAAATCACACAAAATAGGGGGAAAGTGTGGTTACTGTGAAAGCTATGATCCGTATAATATTCGCTCTTGTCCAGATAGATAAAAGTTGAAGATGCACCGAAAAAGGCCGCAACAAGCTTGATGATGATGCAAGATTTTCTTGACTGTCATATTATTTTTTATTAGTTCTTTTTATATTCTTACCAAATGTAGTTAAACATATTTTGACATTTACATTTTCATTATATCTACTTATTCCCCGAATTCTGAAATACTGATTATGTTTTAAATAATGTTAGTTGCATTTGCATTTTCAACTCATAGTTGAATTCAAGAAGTTGATTTTTTATTTTACATTATGTTTCTGCTTTAAAAACTCGGTTGCATTTGCATTTTTGTACTTGCAGTTGCATTTTTACTTTCATACTTGCAATTACATTTTGCCTTTCATTTTATACAGTTATACCGTGAACTTATAAATACTAGTTCAGTTTTAAACACAAGTTTTTGCATTTTGCCTCCCTAAGATTTTATCCAATTGTTTTGCATAATGATAGTTGCATTTGCATTTTCATTACATATATTATTTTCACAATTTCTATTTTCTTTTACCTTCTCATGTATCATCACCACGTGATCAAATTTTGGGTACCTGCACTTATTGTATTGAATATCATAAAAAAAACAAAGAAAAAGAATCAGAATCATAACAATCTATACTACTTCTACAACCATCCATCATTCCATATAATCACAAACAAAACAATCACCAATAAGTTTAAAAAAACAAACCAACCTTAAAAGTTAAAACACATCCAACCACCTAAATCCAGCAATCCGTATTATCAAAAGCCAACAAATTACCTAGTTTATACTTGTACATAACAAACCAAATTTATAGTTAGACCAACATCCATTTCTTTCCGACTCCTACGTAACATGTTCATGATTCTTACTTGAGCATCTTCATCATTTGTAATCCTTTCTTCCTTTGTTAGTTTTTTACTAGGCTAAAACCCGCGCGATGCGGCGGCTGCGAACTATATATTCCTGACGATTAAATGTCCATTGGTTATATATTTTACAACAAATACAGTATAAGCATGAAAACTATGTATAAATAGAGGTAAAAAACAAGAGTTAGCATTGGCATTAAAATGTTGTTCGATTACATGTTTTGAAGTATAATAACACAAATGATCCATCTCCAAAGACTTAGCAACGGCCATTTCCACATCAATTAGGTTTGGATCAAACTTTCTGCATATAAGTCTCGTGCCATTATTAAGGCGGTTTTACCATATAATTTTACGGTCATTTGGATCATGTGGCGACATAGAAATGCAATTACGTTCAACAACGGTGATGCCCGAAGAAATATGCTCGTAGACGCTATAAAAGAAGTCGCGTATCTTTGGATTTGTAATCGTAGAGTTAAGTATAAAGTTAGTTGGGCCGAATGGCTTATTTTACCATGTAATTACTAAACTCTTGTTCTTCTAGCTTTTAGCTAGTTTTTTAATGAAAGCCGTTTCCAAAAAAAAAAAAGTATCGTGCCATTACATAATCCCCGGGAGGGATCGATATTGCATAAAAGTATTATCG
Source organism: Calendula officinalis (assembly GCA_963853835.1). Lineage (NCBI taxonomy): Eukaryota > Viridiplantae > Streptophyta > Magnoliopsida > Asterales > Asteraceae > Calendula > Calendula officinalis. The sequence continues at coordinate 14,051,779 of OY970823.1, forward strand.
GGCACCCACTTTAGAGCCGGAGAACATGCGGGGGAATACCACTAACATTAAGGGAGTTCAAAATTTTCATAGGATAGAATCTGATTCTGTCATCCTCCGTTTCATCGAAATTGTAATATATTTTTCGACCCCACAAAATGTATCGATCAACCTCTCGTTAAGGTCATTAACATGGTTTTTTTTTTGTTGATAAAATAGCCCGATAAATAATATAATCTGGTGAATTTCTGTTGACCTGTAAAGAAAGAAATATTACATGATAATTGTGTATAATATAGAGTTAAAAAGCAAGAATTAGCATTGGTGCAGAATTGTGTACAACACTTTTGATCTATGTTTTAAAACCAGGATGATTTTTAGTCGGCCTATTACGATAGCCACAATAGCCGGATGAATCGTCGGGTTAACTCGGATCATCTAAAAACATAGAAAAAATATTAGATAAAATTACGTCAAAAGTTAACTCGTCAGGTTCCTTATGGGATGAATCGTCGAGTTAACTCGGATTATTCATGTATGTAAAGTTGAATCATCAAAAGTTAAAAGATGGGAAAAAACAACAAAAAGAGTATCAACGTTATAAACACTATCTTAAAATTAAAAATGAAATTATGTCAACATCAATGCTAAAAAAATGAAATTATTTAATGATGCGAATCAAATCAAAACTACCGTATATACAAAAAAAGGAATTAAACAAATGCAAATTGGTAGATAAATAACCATGATAACTGCAATGCCAATGAGATCAATGTAAGATAAAATAAAATTTATAAGATTTAGAATAAATCATCATGTAATCGATTAAAACAACAACATAGTATAAAGTTTAGTGCTAACCTTGATGAAACCAATTTCCTTTGGGTTGCTATGGAAGCATTGCCTGCAACACATAAGGTCGTACTTTCTGATCAGCCCAGGTGAATTACCATGCATACACGGTTGGTACATCATAATCACAAATAAGAAACAAATCAGTAACATTACACACAGTTACGGATAACTGAAAACTAACAAACACAAAAAACAGAATGTCATAGAAACGCTTTTCAAATGCTACAAGTAAGTAAATGTACTAACACTAAATGATAGACAACTAAAGAAAAAACAAAGTAGCTACAATGATATAAAAGGCTTAAATAATATCAACAAACATGTAAGAAAGTTAAAAAAAATACTGAAAATTAGAGACAGTTTATGGTGAGCAACCAAATGATAAAATTACCATGAATTCGTTGGTACATATCAATTTTCCAGGGAACAAAGTTTCCTTCCCATAAGGAACCTGCAAAATGTACCACAAATAAGCACTTACAAACATGTTTATGCAACAACTTTGGTTGACTTACCAATCTAATGTTTAAGAAGGTGTTTGGGAATAATGATTATGATCCTGCGAGTTAATTTCTTCAGTCAATTTCTACGGTTGTGTAATAGTATGTTGAGATCTTTCTAGTTGATGTGAGAGCTTCAAAACGAGTGTTTACAGTTGCACCTTTTATTCTTCTCCTAAACTGCAATATAACCCAAGACAAAATCAAATAAACATCAAATACGAATCTATATCTAAAAATCTATATCGAAAATCAGAATCAAATTAAATTAAAAAAAATTTACTACCTCTAGTTTTTTCCTAGCTTCACCACCAAATCGCCCACTTTCATCAAGAGTTACACCTTGTAAAATCAGACTATAAATAAAAAAGTCGATTGAAATATGGAAATACGAATCAAGTTGAAATATTTACCTCGTTCACAATAGGATTATCATATTGTAGAAGCATTTTCTTGTCAAATCCAAGGTCTTCATTAAACATACAAAGCAAAATGACAAAAATACAAGATTGGCTTATGAAAGCAATACTACGGGTTGGGTAATGGGTCAATAAAGATACTTTATATGTGAGTCTTGGAGTATTTTACCGGGTCGACCCGTTACGTTGACTGCACAGTTTATGTAACTTAATATTTCTAAATAATATCAACAGCTTTATCGGCTTAAAAGTCTCAGGAGCACGGATGCAATAATATCCACCACATTCTGTACCTGAATTATAATTTAAAAAAATAAGTTCAAAATGTAGATTAGAATAAAGATAAATAATATAAAGTGACTTGCATTAGCATTAGTGACTTAAACGGTGAGGGCTGCTCGTAGCTGGTATGTTTTTCGTTTCGTGAATGCAAAGAAAAAATGGTTGAGTCATCTAGTTTTTATAAAGAATGCAGGTAATAAGAATTATAAATTAACACATTAAATGAATATTAATGCCAACACATAACCGAAATTTGAGATTTTCGTTTAATATCTTCAAAATTGGAAATTTCCTTATGTGCTAGGATGTGAATATTATTAACATTTAATTGTCAGTTATAAAATGAAGTCAATTAAAACATATATTTAATTGTGGTCTAAATTATAACGTATGCTATTAACTTTTCACATGTAGGTAAACGTGTGCTATTAAAACCTATATTAATATCTTCACTCGTAACTTTAAAATAATATTCACTCCCAATTGGAATATAGACCGGTTAAATTAAAACGTATGATATTAACTTTTCACATGTTGGTAAATGTATGCTATTAAAACGTATATTAAATTAATATTAATGCCAAAACATAACATACGCTATTAAAACGTATATTAAATGAATATTAAAACGTATATTTAATGGTGGTCTAAATTAAGGATATTAAACGTATATTTAATATCTTCACTATAAACGTAACTAAAATCCAGTCGTTTCATTAAAGATATTAATAGTACGCTTCTAAAATCCAGTCGTTTCATTTTAAAATGAAGTCAGTCCGAAAATTAATACCAAAACATAACTGAAAATGGATATTCAATTAGTTAAGGTCAACACTCCCAAAATAACATATTTATATTTATTACAATTAACATTAACATATTATCGTGCACCCAATGACAATTATTATACAAATAAAACGAAAATAATTAGAAAGTTTAATATTCGTTATAAAAATGTAGTCAATGCATGTAATATTAGCATTAACTTTTTAGAATGAAGTCAGTGCAACCAATTAAAAGGTTGTAATACAAGAAATTTAAACGTTTGTAAAATGCACAAAATGCAGTATGAGTAGATTGATTTGGAACGTTATTAAATTGAAGTCAAGTAAAAGGCTTCTAAAATGCAGTTAATAGTTTTTAAAATGAAGTCAATGCATCCAATTAAAACGTTTCAATGCAGGCAATGAAAACATTTAATATTTGATTGTTTATAAAATTCAAAAATTCCTTGAGGTAGGATGTGAATATTATTAACTTTTAATGGTAAGTTATAAAATGGGCATTTTAATATATATTATAGAGTTCCATGCGTTAAAATTTCAAGCCTTTATTACTATCTATTAAAAGTTTGAATTAACAATTAATTCATATGCATTAAAACTTTTAAAACACAAGCATAATTGGACCACAACGGTTGACCGAAAGGATGACATGTAACTCAGTTAAAAACAACCTTCAATGATTGGGCACTTCCATAAGATTTAATTTCAAACTTAATTACTTCATTCTATCCCGATTACCCCTTCATTTTAGGTATATGTTTTAGCTTTTATCTATACACTTAATTAATTCATTTGATTCTATGTAATCGGTTTATTTTGTTGTAGTTACTATCGATTCTTTCTACGAAAGTTAAATAAATTAATTGTATGATTCTTCCATTAGAACCAAATACGGTAAAAGATATTACATTGTAATAAAGATGGAAAATAAGAGTAAATGTAAGAAAAAGCAAAATGTAAGTTATGCTTTGGATAGATGGAATATAAGAGTAAAAAAATCACATTGTAATAAAGATGGAAAATAATAGTAATGCATTGATGGAATAAATAAGTGTGAGCAACTGTTCCTCTGGTTGATAAGTAGTAAGACGCTTATTTTTTAATAAGAAATTTCTAATTCGTTTAGCATTATGTAGCAGGTCCTCGGGGGGGGGGGGGGGGTGGGGGGGTGATGGCGATGCCGGAGCTCCACCCGTTGCCTTCTTTTTGTTGTTCAAAAAAAAAAGCAATTCCGATTCATCTGAGGTTTGATAAGCTGCAGTGACCGTGGTTCTGGAATTGGAGGGTTGAACTCAATGAAACTATTAAATTGTCATATGAAATCATCAAATTATCAATGAAAAAATGGTCGTTGGGAAAATTGGAATTTACATCTATGTGTATGATTATGATGCAATCTCTTAAAAACGGGTTGTTGCCTTACAAGTTACTCCCCTACTAAAGAATGAACAAAATTTGGGTCAATTTGTATCATAACTGCCAAACACTTAATAATTGGAATGAATGTTTATAATCGTTTTACCTTAGAAGTCGATCTCTTTAAAAATGTGCTTTTTCCCCAGCTGCATTAATGTTGATAACCTTTAAAAAAATACTAAATCGGTAAAAAAAATGCTAGGAGTAACTGCATATTCGTGAATAAAGGAAAAAAGGAGGTGGTTTCCTAAATCCCTAAATCTTTTCCACGAATTGATGGCGTCATAAAGAGGAGCGGAATTTTGGGCTTATTAAAAAATAAGGAGGCTAGTAGTTAACATGTTTCGGGTAGAACACCAAATATTGGATGTGGTCAAGTGATAAGTCATATATATCTATTGGTGGAGGTCCCAAGTTTGGTTTTAGTGTTGAATATTATTGCCCATTCATTACGAACAAAGCTATAATTGTCAAAGCGAGGAAAGTGTTCAACATCGTTGTAATCAATTTTGAAATACTTTAAAGAAAAGACACCGCCTTCTAGTTTTCGGCGTTGGTATGCAGAAACTAAGATGGGGGGGATAATTGCAGCGAATTTGTGCCTCTGAAAATAAATGATTATTAGTAGAGAAAATAAGGAGATCGTATAATAATTAGTAGTAACTTACAAATCTGTCAAGCAGGAACAAATATAGTTTGTTATGTTTGTGGTCAAGCCAAACATATTCAACTCGAACAAATTTGCATTTGTACCAGTAATGTGGATTCCAGATGTCTTCAAAGTTTTCAATCGATTCATATCCATCAAATTCCTTCGAAAGAGAAATAGAAAAATATTAGTTAACACCGAATTTATGATTTTAAAGTAAGAATTTGAAACTCTGAATTTAGTCAAATAGACGTTACCTCTACTTCTTCACCTAGTCGTGGCAGTGGCTGGAGAACTGAAGCACCATATTGGGTGATTAAAGCCATGAAGAAGATAATATGATTGTAAGTTTTCACGTCGTTCGTAGGTTGCACAACAACCCCATCGTAAGTTGATGGAGTATATATGTATATAGCTTAGAAAAAAACGTAAAATTATATATATCTACTATATAAATAACGCACATCATAATTGTTAAAATGTATGATTTAAATGATTTCAATGTTTATGTTTTAAAACGCCCGTTCAAGTCAATTAGCTATGAAAAAAACGTAAAATGATTTAAATGATTTCAATGCTTATGTTTTAAAACGCACGTACAAGTCAATTAGCTATAAAAAACGCATATCATACTTGAATAAAACGTATGCTTTAAATGTTAAAATAAAAAACGCTTTAAATAATTACCATTAAGGATTGTTGTTTCTAAAAATAAGAGTAGAAAACGTCTTATTTGTAACGGTTATAATGATTTGCGTCTGCACATTGAAAGCATAGTGGCTTAGTGTTTCGTTTTTGTACCAAAAATGTGATGTGGTGCATAATTGTGTTTCTAGAGAGCCCAAGTTCGAAACCTGTTAAAAGCTTTTTTTTTCCAATTAAGATGTTGGTTTAAGACCTTCCAGAAATGGCAGGCCTGTTTTAAGACCTGCTAAAAGTAGAAAGTCATTCCTCCATTATAGATAGTAGAGATACTGTTCAACATTTTTAACCACCGCATTTTTTTTCTTCATTTATATCAGCAAGCAATATCTTTGCAGCATATTTTTCTCTAAGCTTTTCCAACTGCCAATTCTGATCAACTCTTTTTTTTGTCAAACCCTATCTTCCATTCTTGTGTATTGCATGATGGTGACTGTAACGACCCGAATTTTTTGTAAATAAATAAATTGTATAAAAATACGATAAATAAGGATAAGTCATTTAAAGAACGTAGGAATTGGTTTCGTGTCATGTGGACACCGTATGAGAAAGTTATGGACGAAATTGGGGCGAGACGAAGACCGAAAAGCGCAGCCCTGCTGCCTTGGAGAGTTCTGTGAATCCGATGTATCGATTAAGCAATAACAAGGATGAATTAGAAGAACAAGTAGAAGCTTTGCACACACATAAACGATCGTACGATTTCAATAAGTCGGCAAGCTTAATGATAATTAGGTTACAACTAGGTATTTATACCTAGGTCTAATATTGACTAATAACATAAAATACCCCTAGACTATTGATTACAATAAATGTCACATTACACCCCTTGACTATTGAATACACTAAAATGTGACCCAACAATCTCCCCCTTTGTAACAATAGTCTGGGAAGCATATCTTCGAAGTCTTCATCTTTAGCAAAAGCCTAGCCTTGTAAATTTTTCGTTGTATAGTGATGTATCAGGATCAGGCTTGAGCTTTGTTAACCACAAAAAGTATTTTGAAGACTTTATTTTGAAGATACATATTGATCGACCAAAACTGAGACCCATAATGATAGAGAGATTAACAGCGGAAGTCTTTTCTTGAAGTTTGTGGATTTATGTCGATCAATGATTCTTAATAATTGTTGTTCAGGAAAATTGTTGATAAGGTTTATGCTCCCCCTCAAACAGACAGTTATTTCTTCATGGAGTCTTCGGTTCCTTGTTTACTCTACCTTCACTGGTGCATATGTGTCTTTTTGATGTGGAGTAAGTTAGGCTAATACATTCTCCCCCTCATGATGAACAAGATTTATCTGAATCATCATGTAACATGAAGAACCTCTGAAGCTTATGGATGAATATGTGTTGAATAATGATATATTCATATTTTGAATGAATTAATATAAAACACATTTTACATCCTAGTCAAATAGGGTAAATCGGGATCACATAGATTTCCCTTTAACACAACAGTTGAAAAACTATGGGACCTACGTTCAGTGTTGGCTTTGATGTTAGCACTGGTAGGATTTCCATTCAATCATCGTGGAATACCAATAAGTTTGGTATCACTATGAATGTTCCGGCAATATCACTAGGATATGCTTGGTGGACAAACGAAGGCGAGGACTGGAGGTAGGTCCTCTTTTTCAATATCAACAATCTCCAAATGAGATATCGATAGAAGATGTGGTAATCTCTGTGATTTTGAAACAAGTACTTTTTGTACTTGAGTGGTCAGTGGGCTTGTGCATTGCATCACTGGGTCCATGATGACTTAATCAGATAGCAACTTATGCAGTCTGATATAGATGTGGTTACACACTCCTCACTCAACGCACTTCATACCCCTTCTCAATTTTTACCTCAGCGCACCCCAATCAAGATCCCACGATACTTGATTCTGCTCACCTAGACCTAGGACCCTCAATTTTTAGTACCTATATTGTCGGTGGCTCCGGGGAAGATCATGCTGGATATAGCAGATCATAGGAGTAATTTGAGAGTGATCTATTACGTTCATATGCATTGTAATCAGCTTTGGAAAGATGTTGCATTTTAGTAGGTTCACACGGATTTTTTCATCGAAATGTGATGTGTGTCCGGATAAGTTGTTGCCTGAATGATTGTGGATTTTAAGGCACATCAACTTGTTCTGTTAAGGTAACACCGGACTCACATAGAGTATATGTTATCACACGGTATGAATCAGTAGTCGTTCGCACAACCGTTGATTCAAATGTGTGATCTGCGTTTAGAGTTGGCGTGATTTTAGCTCTAGCAGGATTTCCACTCGATCCTCGTGAAACATCAGAATGTGATGCCACTACAAGTGTTCTGATGGATTCAGGGAGATCCATTTTTGTAGTGCAAGTGTCCTATAGTGAAAGATTCTTGAGGGTAAGAACTAAACATACTGTGCATACAAAGAGACTTAACCCGGGGCAGGAGGTTATTATGTTTCAATACCGTCATACTCCGAATGAGTAGTCTGTAGATTTTGTGCTACGTCCCCTAATAAATGAAACGAATTCATGTTGAGAGGAATTTGAGTGGTTGGTGGTGGTGTGCATTTGCTTTACTGGGCCAGTAAAGTCTAGTGAAACATTCAACGTATGAATGATCACCATTTATGTGTGTTTGCCCGGTTTAGTGACAGTTTGGATGCACTCAAAGGTGTGTTTTCTTGTTATTATCATGTTCTCACATCACCTTGCACTCACCTAGATCTATACCCTAGACTTATACCCTCACATTTACCAATCGGCTAAAAAGTATTTCCTTTGGAAGGTAAGACCGGTTCTGGCAAACCATGGGAAGGTATTGTCTTTTGAAAGAAAATTCGTTTATTTATGCAATCGGGTATAAAATTTATAATTTTCAAAGTTTCTCCCCCTTGAAATACTAATTCTCCCCCTAGAATTATTATTTCTCCCCCTCGACAAAATAAAGATATATAAAATTTTGTAAATCAGAAATGTACCTTGTAACAGCAGCAGAGGGGTGGAGAAGAGTTTTTACAGTTCTGTGTTTTCTGATTAGCGGGTTTCAAGTTGATGTACTTGAATGCCATTAAACAGTTAGGAACGGGTTATACACTGATGTGTGCATAAGCCATTGCTTTAAAGTGCGAGTAATATACTGAAGTGTATATAAGTCATTAAATTGAAAAGGGTTTAGGGTTTAGGGTTTAGGGTTTAGGGTACGCTGAATTGTGTATAAGTCAAACTGATGAAACGCGAGTTATACACTGAATTGTGTATAAGTCACTCTGATGAAACGCGAGTTATACACTGAATTGTGTATAAGTCACTCCTGCAAAACAAATCAGACAATTTTTGGTACCCATTTTTGTTTGGGTCCGACATTGTTAGTGTGGGAATGAAACCACCGATAAGATGTATCGATTTGATATAAAGATTTAGAATTCCAAGAAAAACTGAAACTTGATGTTTCACTTTCAAATAATTTCCGGAGAATTATTTGAGATTTTGGAGTTTTAGGAACCCATATTTCTTTTAAGAGCGGGGGCATTTTGTAAACAAAATCAAGAGTTGTTTTTGGCACTTGTGTAAAAGTTGTTTTAGGTGTCAAGGAAAGTAAATCTTCTCTTGAGTATTTTAAAGATTTAGATTTTGAAAAGATTTTCTTTGAAGGAGTAGAATGTTTCAAAACGGTTGTGGATTTAGTCTTATCCATCGAGAATGCTTAAGTCTAGAAGAGGAACCTAATTTGTTTGGACTTTTAGGTGTGGAATTTCCTCTAATAACTTGTTTAAGAGCATTTAATTTCTTATCAGAGTTTAGTGGAACCGTTGATCTCCTAGGCTTAGGTTTGGTAGAGGAACTTACTTGTGATTTCGGTTTAGGTTTAGAATTTCCTTTATTAACCTGAGATTGCTTGATTATATATAAATCACGATATGCCATTACAGGAGAAAACATTCTGGAGTTATTACATTTATTCTTTGCAGTTAAAGGATAATCTAAGTTCATAGATGTACTAGGCTTTTTAAGCTTCCGAAGATGAGATGAGTTAGATTCTAAATTTTGAATTTGTATTTTCAACCTTTGTTTCTCTTCATCAAAAGATTTATGTGTTTCAATAATTTTATTTTCTAATTCAAAAATTTTGGTTTGCAAAACAGATTTTTCTTTATCAAAAGACTTTTGTGTTTCATCGATTTCAGTTTCCAGGACAAATCTTCTTTTCTAGAATTAGATTTGGAACATAAATCTTTGGTGTAACCTTTTGTTGAATAACAACATTGCCTTTAATTTCGAATTCTTCTAGAGTCACGATTGGAAAATATTCATCATTTTCGAATTTGGCCTTTTTAGTTTCATATGTTTTATTTAATTCAGCATAGTTGAAACTAATCTGTGCATTCTCCTTCTTTTCTCTGTTGAATGTCTCAATCTCTTCTTCCTCCTCAGTCATTCGAATGAAGCTCTGCCAGATATCTAGATGCATGTATTTGAATCATATAATGTTGGAAGCACAGCACACGCCTTGCAAAGATATTCTGGATTATCAGCTCCTAACCCTTCTTTTGAATTGAAGTATTTGAACTCTTTAGGCTTATTCAAATGAATGGTTTGATCCGTGTGTCCTCTTTTGCCGATCAATTCTTCAAGATTTTTGATGTGAGAATTCAATTGAATGTTTTCATTTTTAAGTGTATTTATAGTATTCTGCTTGCTGTTCATTTCGTTTGATGAATTGATGTGATTTTCATGTAATGTTTCAGATAGTTCTTTAATTTGAGCGTTTAAAGATTTAAATTGTTTTTCATTATCGTCAAATTCTTGTTGTTTACATTCCAACCAGTTTTTAGTTATCTGATATTCATGAAATGTGGCAATATACAATTTGTAATATTTATCATTTTGATCGTTTGAAATTGTATTCTGAGAATTTCTAAGATTGGTGATTACAAGATCTTTTTCTGAGATTGTATGAGACAAATTTTGAATCTCGGAGTCATATTGGTCCTTTAATTTTGATACTTGTGTTTGTAAATCCAGATATTTTGCTTCGAAATTTTGATTTTGTGTAATACGATAAACAAGTTGTTCACCTAAATGAGCAAATTGTTCACGTTCATTTTCTAAATCATTCAAACGTTCTAAAAGTTGAGTATTTATCTCTTTTTCAAATAAAATTGTTTGTTTTAAAGAATCAATTTTAGAAATCATATTGTTATCAAGACAAGTATCAGAATTAGTGGAATGATCAGAATTAGATAAGAGAGAACTGATTACCTCGATTTCTTTGTTGGCTTCCTCATTGAAACGGCCAGAAACCTCAGCATTCTCTATTGCCATCGTTTGTATGGGTTACGACCGAGAGAAGAAAAAAAATGTAAATTTGAAATTTTTTCAAAAAGATCTCATATGACAAAAAACACTTTAAATATGTCCTAGATTTTGGAATTGATCAAAAATGACGATCGGGTTAGAAACTGGAGCCAAGCAAAGTTTGAAAATTGACCGAAAAATCACAAAAACTCAAATAAAGTGATTGAAACAAGACTTTTTGGGCCGGGAAGTTGGGAAAACCGCCTACGGAGCCTACGTCTCGAGCTTCGATTTGGTTACTCGTGGGCTCGAAACGGACACCCGAGCTGAAAGTTATGATCGTTTTAGTATAGCCCCTTCTGTCACACGATCTTGGGTTGTTCGGGCCGAGAAGATTGTTCAGGCCGAGAACTTTGTTCGGGCCGAAATGTGAAAGTGTTCGGGCCGGGAACTTTGTTCGGGCCGAGAACTTTGTTCGGACCGAGAAGATTGTTCGGGCCGAGAACTTTGTTCGGGCCGAAATGTGAAAGTGTTCGGGCCGAGATCTTTGTTCACGCCGTGAACTGGAGTTCCCGATCGGGAACTCCATTCAGGGATTTGTAGTTTTTGATCGATCAGAGTTCACGCCTAGGTCGCGATCGGGAAGAGTTCACGACGTGCAAAGTTCACGATCGTGAACTAGTTCACGCCGTGAACTATTGCAGACAACAACATTAAAGTCGGGTTTTGGTCATTAATGCAGCCCACAAACCCTAGTTTTCTCCCATAGGCGATTTTGGAGTGCAAAGGCTGATTTTGGTCGATTTCTTCATCAAAGGTTGATAGATTTCACTCCTAAGTGAAGATTAAAGGTATATCTTCACTCCTTGATCTTTGTAGCTTAAGATCTATGTATCTTGATGTATGGGTTTGAAACCCTAGTTCTTGGGGTTTGGGGTTATGGTGATATAAGTGATGTATACACTTAATAGATGGTATTTTAACAAAGGGAACAAGTGTATGATTATGATTTGTAAGAATATTAAGGGTTGGTTAAACCTAGGGTTTGGTAAATCACCATAATTGGGGGAAAGTGTTAGTTAATGGTATCTAGAGGTAAATGGATACATTATTAGTAGTATGTGATGTTGAACATCTTGTGATTGTTGTATTAGGCTTTTGGTGAAGTCTTGGAAAGTTGATTGATTGTTGGAGCAAGGAAATTGGCGGAAAGAATACGGTTGGAGCATTTTATTGATATGGTGAGTACGTGTGGACTTTACTGAGTACATAGCCTTTGAATTACTTTTCTTACTTGTGTTATGGTCTATTTGCTTATTTGTGTAGACTTATAGTATGTTGGGTTAGTGATAGATATTATCGATAATATTGGACTAACTTGTTTGATGATGAAAGTGTTAGCCGAGAGCTAGTTGACATAACCGTTGAGTTATGGTGATATTGAGGTGATGAGATGACACGGGCGACTCCCGGTCATGAGGTGTGGATTGAGAGGCAGTTGAGTGGATTCCCATCGACTCATCCACGTTAGTAGTCTTGCTAACTGGACGTATTCCGGCGAGTAAGGCAGGTATCGGTAGATTGGGCGATTCCCTCTTGCCGGTATCTTCTTTCTAGTTAGTTCGGGGGCAACCCGACAACTAGATATGTATGTGCTTCTAGCTAGTTCGGGGGCAACCCGATAGTTAGATATGTTTGTTAAGAGAGCAAGATTGATAGGGTCACAATAGGGTGACTAGACTGGATAGACGATTTATATATATATATATATATATATATATATATATATATATATATATATATATATATATATATATATATATATATATATATATATATATATATATATATATATATATGTGTGTGTGTGTGTGTGTGTGTGTGTGTGTGTGTGTGTGTGTGTGTTTATATGTAACGTGACATTTTATTATCATTGGGTCTAAACCCATGTAGCTCACGAGACGTTTTTGTCTCACGTACTCCTTGTTGTTTTTGCTATGTACTCAGGTTCGGGATCGAAGGTATAGGTGCGCATGGATAGAGATGCGGGGCCTAGAGTATAAGAACATTAGATTGGATTTATGCTTAGCTTTGGTTTTCATCTATTTTGTAACACCAAACTTTATACTCTGATTTTCATACCAAAGGTTTTTGTAAATCCGTATTTATGGAACGGTTCTTCTATTTATGAAAATGATATATTTTGGGCAAATATTTTGTATTAAAATTTTGAGGTGTTACAGTGACATCTCTCCAAAGTAAGATTCCATGCGCCTCATTGCAAAAACTCTAATATCTGTGTAATTTTCCTTTGTTTTGTAATCATTTTCTACAAGTCTTGGTTTCATTTTGTCACATAAATCAACTTTTTTATTTTTTGCTCCCTTCAAACAAAACTTAATATCTTCTATCTGTTATAATGTGTATCAAAGTGAACTTTCATCAGTATATAAAAACAAAATTGACATTCATAATTGCATTATCATATTTTTGTGTAAATTCAACTATATGTCTTACCAGCGAAACTGTTATCACCGTAAACCGAATCAATGTTTTTCTTATCCCTTGATATGTTTTCAATTATGTGCAAGCTCATATCCCTTATATATCAAATACATACACAAATACATGACATACATCGATTATGGAGAAGAATACATGTCCAAAGATTTTGTTAGCTTTTTTTCCATTTTTATTAAATTTTCTAATATTATTCTACAAATAATATACTTACAAATGAACATTATTTGGTCTTACATAATGTCTGTTTCATTTGCATTTTCATCTTATGTAGTTATTTCCTGAAATTTTACATAACGGTTCTGTTTTCAAATACTGTCTGTTGCATTTGCATTTTCAGTAAATATACACCATGTACTTCAAATGCAAAAAAAAAAAAAAAAAATTGTTTTTGTTTTTTTCTTACTTTCTACACACAGAAATGCAGATGCATACACACATACCTTTTCTGAAATTTTAAATATATATATTACAGGTTACTTGATGCTTTTTGCAATAAGGGAATGAATACACACCTTCCAATTACTTCTCCGTTGTTGCTTTCTTTTAAATTCTTACTTCTTTGTCCTTTTTTTTGTTCATTTTCTTTTAGTGTTTCCTTCTCCTTTACTATTTCCATCTTGTAGGATTACTTGTTTTTGATATTTTATCCATCTTGTAGCCTTTAATGAAAGAATTCAACTTCTTTCTGATTTACAACCTAGTGTTACCTGCAATTTAGGAAACATATTAGCATTTTGTGTCAATAAACTTTTAATAGATACACATATGAAAATGCAAATGCAAATGCATTTTGCAGTTTGCAATACCCTGGACCAAATAAACAATATGCATTTTCTTATTTAATTGGGCTGGAACTGATGGATGTTGATATGAACATGCAAATGCATACACAAAATACATTATACGAGCATACATTCGAAAATCACAGCTACGTAACACAAAAGGCATTCGCTATCACAGCTTTGTAATACATTATACGTATACATTAATCAAACACGGCTTTGTAATCAAGTCACACAAATGAAAATGCATACACAAGATAGACTATACGAGCACAAACTAAAACATAAGTTCACGTATGCAAACCCTATGTGACCGAGAGACAGAGAATCGGGTCAAAATTGAAACAAAACTTTTGTGTTCGTCGATTCACACCTTGATTCGCGCAAATCGCCTGATAAAAAGTATCGCACTGGCTTAACAGAGACAAAATTATTGTTGATTGAAAGAACACGGACACCGATTGAAACCAAAATCGCGTTTAGAGATCGCCTGTGATATCGCGATTTGAAGAAATGCCGACGATTGAAACACCTGTGCAATCGACGTTGTGAAATCTGATTGAATCGCCCGAAACCCTAATTCGTTTGAGAAGTGAGGCGTGAGAAAGAGGAGTTGTGAGGTGAGAGAGTGATCTGTTTACAATTCTACCCTTCTAGCTAATTTTTTCATCCAGATCCCTTCTAAATTTGCTTATGCGCGAGATTTTAAATGGTTATAATCTGATCCCTTCAAATTCTGATCTAAAGGCTGTAATTTATTCCTTATATTCTTTACTTAATAATTGTAACGACCGGAAATTTCGGTTGATAAATTAAATGAGAATATTGAGGAATAAAGGTGGTAAAATATATACTCGAGTCTCCATTGTGTTTTATCGAGTGTTTGAATGTTTGGGACTTGGTGTAACCAAGTTTAGGTCAAGACTTGGATGGAAACAAGTTTAAAAGGCAAGAAACTGACCCAGACAGACCTCGCGGAGCGAGGCAGGCGCGAGTAAGAAAACAGAGAAAACAGCAAGTTCAGCGCCCAGACGCGAAGGTCTCGCGTTGACTTCACGTTGACCTCGAGTTGAGGTCGCGGCGCGAGCCTGACGCGAAATCTGGAAAAATGCGGCATCGATCAGGCAGACCCGCGTCACTTCGCGGCGCGAGCTCGGAGCTCGGTGCAACCGATTTGGGAGCATCCTAGGTCAAGACTTGTGTGAGGGCTAGGGTATCATTTCACCTTCAACCCTACACATAGTGCAACCGATTTGGGAGCATCCTTGGTCGATTTTGGAGCTCAAGAGCTCAGATCTTCACCATCTTGAAGGATTGAAACATCAAGGGTAAGTATTCTTGATTATCTTGCTTATCTACCTTGATTTTGAGCTTTGTATGGGTAAAAATGGTGGTTTGGGGAACCAACCATGTCATCTTTGGGGAAGATGACTAAATTGTAAGCTTGTAATCGATGTGTAGAAGTTGGACTCGGGTTTATTGATGGAAATCTTGAACTAGGGTTTGAGATCCCACAAAGTTGGATAAACTTGGTGGTTAGGAATGTTAATATGGATTGATTAGTGATTAGTTATGGATAATAACTAGTTATTGTGATAATATTGATGGTAGGTCAAGAAGACCTAAAGTTGGTAACATTTTACGAGTTGGAAAGCAAGGATTCGTGTTATTAGACACGATTTGGAGTTAGCTTGGCTAAGGTGAGTACATGAGACTTTTATTGAGTACATAGCAAATGATTTTGAAAACTATGATGTTTTATGAGTCTTTATTAATAAATATTTTTAATAAAGATATGATTAAAAAGGTAAGAGAATGCAAGTAATAGACTATTTAAGTATGTCTATATGACTAATGATTTTTGAAAGAGATTATGATAACGAAAAGTAATAAATAATTCTTTATTAATATGATGTTTGACTAAGAGTAATGATTGAGAAAGTATGACATTTTGCTTATTAATAATATGTATTAATTAAGCTAACAACAATGATTTCCAAGTATTAAGTATTGATTAGTATATTATACTAATAAAAGTAGTGATTAAATTGCTAGAGAATAAATATAAAGTGACTAGAATTAGATTTGAATTCTAGTCAAAGAGAAGTTAAAGTAATATGATTTTGATAAATGATAAATATGTTTTATTTAGTAAAGGACTTGGTAAAGTCAATATTGAAATTGAATAAGAAACGAGAATAATATGATAATTAGAATAGATGTATTCTAATTTATGTTTGAGTATGTATTATTGGGGCATAGTCCCGTATTTGATGATTTCAATATGTGTTGAGAAAAGGATCCGGATCACAGATAACCCACACAAGTTGGGGGAGTTAGTGACACCTACTTGGGGCGGTACGACCCTGCGCAAGGGTAGTGTGTCGAGAAATAGATAACTCGGAAAGCGGGGGAGTTTCAGATAACCCGGAAAGCGGGGGAGTTTCAGATAACCCGGAAATCGAGGGAGCAATAGATAACCCGGAAACGGGGGAGTTACCTAGATAACCCACATCGGGGGAGTTCGCTTCGGAGAGGTCTGTAGCGTATGTGATAAAGTATGTGTACGCTCAGGTTAGCTTACAAGTATGTGATTTTGATGAGAGTAAGCTTATGGTTAGCTTACTAGTATATATGTATAAAAATGATAAGATCACGAGTTAATAAGTAATAAATGAATAAAGAAAAGTAATGAATATGACTTTTATTATATTTGAGAATGGGTCGAAAACTCATGTATCTCACGAGACTATTTTGTCTCACGTACTACTTTATTTTTGGCTATATACTCAGGTTCGATATCGATGGATTAGAGGGTCGCGATAGAAATGGCCTAGTGTTGATTAGCTCGGGAGCTCGTAGGTAGATCCCGTTTATCCTATGGTTATGATATTATAATGTAACACCGGTTTTAATACTCTGATAAACTTTTAATGGTTTTTGTTAAACCGTATTTTGGGATATTGAACTTTGTAATATTTTTATTTAAAAATATGTTTTAAAAGATGTTTTAAAAATTGAGGTGTTACAATAATGCTTCTCTATGGATCCATACCCTATATATACCAACTTGATAAAATAACATATATAATTTATTGATTCTCATTTCTAATATTATCTATTGACTTTGACACATATCCTTATTTAATTATAATTAATAGAATTATAAATAGGAATAAATAGTATGACGCAATAGAATTACTCAATAGAAGGGGATCCATATATCTGATCTTAAGGTCTATTCTAATCATGACGTGTATCTTAACTCGTCAGTAGTGTCACATTACCATATTTCTTACTGACGAGCTACTGACAAGCTCATGCAGAAATCAACACATCGTTAACTCATTACTAATTAAAAAAATATTAAAAAAACAAAACATCCTCCCCTTCCCCTTCAACCCACCCCCCTATGACCTCATGACGAGTTGTTGAACTCGTCTCCATGGAGATGAGATCATTGATGAGTTGGTTACTAATGCAACCGTGCCAATCGTGACGAGCTCACGATGAGCTCCATGTCTCACGAGTCACGATGAGTTCTCAAAACGTGTCTTTGGCACAAGACTAACTCACTCGTCTTTGTTACATGATAAATATTAAAATGTATCGATAACTATACACAAATGATAGAGACTTGGTAATGATTTCGTTTATTTGGAAAACTTTGAAGTCGTGAAACACTTTCAGATCAAAGTATTTTGTCAGTACTATGAAATATTCGATCGGATAAAATCACAATCTGTAAGTTAAGTGTGTTATGAAATTCGTACGAAAAAGTGATGACCAAAACTAGTGATATTCCCACTTCCTGGGAACTGACGAAAACTTCTTTAAATTGCTAAAAGGTAGTTTAAACTGCTCCAAAACCGTCTAAAACCGGGTCGGATCCGGGTCGCATTTTATGGGTCAAAAAAACTGGTTCAAATCAAGAATCCGGATTTTTCTATGCATTTTTCAGATCACATAATGACGTTTCAGATTTTAATTTATCATTGCCCTAATTGAGAATTACTACATGCGAAGTCACTAACAAATTTTAAATTAACCAATATCCAGTTAATTGTGAAATTTGAACATCGATATTATATCCTAAAACACAAATTATAACTTTGATTTATTAACCTTTAAATTTTGAGGTTATATTTCAATTATAACGGTTAAATGGTTATCTTAGTATTTTTTAGAATGTAATTTGATGTCTAAGAATTATTATTTTTAGATTGAATGTTGTTTAGACTTTTAAATGATATTATTTGATATTTGAAGTAATTTTTTTGTAATATACTTTTCTGTGTTTTTATGTGATCCGAGTTGACCCACCAGTTCAATCGCTTGACCCGTGACCTAATCATCGTACTGCGTCAAGTAATAACCAGGGTTTTAAACATTGGTTCTTCGTCGCCATTATTATTGCTCTTTGAATAACCAGGACACCGTCGCATGTGTGTTAAAAACTTTCGCAAAGAGACATGAACAAATAATCATTTTCGCCAAGTTGGTTAACTCCCTTGCCTTTAACAAAGACGTCCCAGTTATGAGACCTGGCTCCCTCTAACTCCTTATTTTCTTTTTCTTCTTCTTTGCGGGCTGCGGCCCATCAAAATATTCGGCCCATCGAAACATATGTGGCCCGTCACCGTATAAGCCCACTTCTGGCCCAACAGTCAGCTTCTCTTGGTCAAGTGACATCTTTTAGCCAAGCGATATTCTAACCCAGCCAATGAAACATAAGTACATAACCCAACAAGTTATCTTCAGCCCAATGACATTTTATTTAGCAAATTTCCTTTTATTTATTTAGCCAATTGATTATTGCTATTTATTTACTAAACTATTAATTATATTTTAATTCATTAATTTATATATTATTAATTATTTATTTAAATTATTTAAACACTTTTGTATATGTTATTTACCTATTTATCGAACGCATAATATACTAACATTATAATAAATACATAAAAGCACGTTAAATAAAATTATTAACTTTTATGAAGACTTGTAAAAATATATAAGAGAACGTGTTTAAGATACGACATTGTTAGGAAACTAAAATTTATACATTATTAAAGTTACCAACATATCGCTATACGTGTCGTAGAGCCATCTCTTATTACTTAATCTTATGCATTTGGGGAGCTAACAAGTCATTGTCGGATTTGCATAATTGTCATGTTAAATATTAATATTTATATTTTTATCTAACTTCATTTCACGGGTTATTTTTAAAGGAAAATGACAATGACAGTCCTTAGGGATGTCATTAAGAAGACAAAATAATAAAAAACAGCCCCCCTGAATTTTAGGAATATTACTTTTTTAATCAATATACAAGCTTTTTATGCATTTAGTGACAGCCCTAAGGGCTGTCATTAACAAAAACCCATTTTTAAATTATAGTTCTAAATTTTAGTATTGCCCTTATCTAGGCATCGTACTAAGGCTCGGAAAAAAAAACTCAATTATGAAAGACTAATGGTATTTATGCCTACCATTTAGACATACTCATAGGCCTACTCATTAGATGAAGACAAGTGTTAAAATCAAGGGATAATGTTAGGAGAATAAATTAGTGGAATACACATGTCATCCTATAAAGTGGGTAGACCTATAGGTAGGTCTAAATGATAAGACTAAATATCATTTCTCATTATGAAATAAAACCCTAATACTTTAAATTTTATCAAACTTACTAAACAAACATTCAATTTTATATAATTATGCATTTACACGTTACATATTACATTTTGAAACTTGATGAAAATATCAATAGTAATACTAATTTTTTTAATGTTTCTAATATTGTTATCGTTATAAGATATAATTCTATAAATTTTTATTCATAAATCAAAAAATAAGATCCAATATAACAATAACTCAATTTCTGCTTATGAAAAAATGCCATAAATTCCCGCTTCAACGGACCAAATATTACTCGTTAATTACATTGTTTAACCCAAAGTTAGTTCTGTAGATTATTCAATCTAATCGTATTACTATCTATGTAAACACCAATATGATGTTACCATAAAAGGAACTGAATCGTAGCATTATTCATTGAAATGAGTTTCTAATGCAACACATGGGTAAAGAAAATAACGGGTCCTCCATCACATGGGAAAAAAGGTATCAAATGGTCCACATAGCTTTTTGTGTCATTTGGGTCGCCATCAAATAAAAAGTATCTCGTAATAAAATAGCTAAAAAAGGCATTCATGATACTGAACTTCATGACGTTTCCTTGTCTGTGAAAATGTGTAAATTAACGAAAATGAAAACATGAAGGTGTAAAATGTGTTGTGCATCGGACTTTGTAGGTTCGTATAATCTTAAATCTTGTTTTGGGTTAAGATTATATTTGATTTATGTCTTCTGGTTGATGTTAAAATATCTCTAATTCTAGACATAACGTTGTAGATGGGGTTGAATAGAACTTTTAAATTTACAAGAGTTAATTAGACGTTTATTTATCGTCAAGATAAAACTTAATACGCGGATGAATCTTCGAAATATTAAGAAATAAACTATCCTATAATCACTCTCTTGAATAACAAATTCAAGCTATCACAACTTTGAGATTTTAGAACACACTAAACCTAAGTATCAAATGATGGAATACATTATGAACTAATGAGTAGTTAATTGTTAAGTGTGCTACTTACTAAATGTGAATTAATCAAGCATTACTTAGAATTGATTTCATCTATGTTTAAAGCTCATATATTTTAAACCTAGTTATGCTACAATCAACTTTTAAGTGAAAGTTTTGGCCCAAAGAGAAAGAACCGATGTGAAAACCCAAAAGGAAGGTGGAAATCAGTAAGTAGCAACCTCACGCAAGTCGGTGGTTTAAGAGGCATCGATTGGTAAGTTGTTAATTTTGGTGGAGTTCAAGTTGATAATAAGTTTAGGATAAAATAAAAAAGAAATATGGACAGTAAAATTGAGACGGAGGGGTATATAGTTAATAAGTTGATAAATTGTATTATATTCATATAGTTGCATTCAGGGAGGTATTTGATTTTTATAAAGTCCTAAGCGACAAATCTTAGCCATTGGATCAAAAGATCTTTTAACCTCCACCATCATCAAATCACATATGATTCAATATACAATTACCATCACCATCAAATCACATGTGATTCAATATACAACCACCACAATCATCAATCACATGTGATTCAATATACAACCACCCCCGCCGGCCACCACCACTGGCGAAAACCTCCGGCCGCCATCCGCCGCCGCCGCCATCCACCACCTCTGGAAGGCGCAATCACATGTTATGGATACACAATCACATGCGATTGCAAGCAGCCAACAGTGAGGAGGGGTTGCCGGTTGTGGTGGTAGTGGTGCCGTGGTGGTCGGGTGTTGAATCACATATGATTTCATACACATGGGGTGGTGGTCGGCGGTGTCCAATCACATATGATTTAATACACATGGGATGAGAGTGGTGTTTACGTGTTGAATCACATGTGATTCTAGTGATAGTGGTGATTTGGGGTTGATTGATCCAAAAGCTGAGATTTGTTTCTCAGGGTTTTATAAAAATTACGGAGCTTACGTTTTACTATATTCATATAATTATTATTTTAATTGCTTATTAAATTTCTAATAATCGATTGTAATAAGAAGAGTCCAACAACATAGTTGTCACCACATCGAGAGACTGATTGGTTCCATTTGGACTATGAGAAGTTGATTGCTACTTATCACCATTATTTAGAAGACATAAGCGGGCCCCTTGTTTTAATCCTTATTAAAAAAATCATAAGAAAACAAAAAAAGAAAGATAAAGTGAATGAAGACAAAGGATATGATACATTTGTTGTTTTCTTTTGACAAATATAATAAAAGTTATAACTTCATATTATTTTAAATGTAAGTTTGAACTAAATCCATATTATGTGTTATTTTCATTGAACTTATACTGATCACAATTACTAATAGTTAAGTGAGACAAATATACCATAAAGACGTGTTTATATTAACTTTTAGTCTATTGAGACATGTTTATACTTATTTTCTCCAAACCAAATACTTTGAATTTTCTTAAAATAACAACATATTTTTTCGGAAGATCTCTATCGGATTATAATTAGCGATATTGATTAATTATGATCAATAAACTTTTGAATTTACTTTATTAACTAGTTTAGCTAGTCAAAAGTTTTTCACTAAACAATGTATGTAATTTCATTCGAATTTTCCTACAGAACATATTTTTCCAAATATATTTAATTAATTAATTACACGGATGGTACTTTAACTTTGACGCAGATTTCACCGATGATCCTTTAGTTTCAAACATTACACCGATGGTCCTTTATTTTAAAATCTTTTTCACCAGTAGTCCTTTAGGGTAACGGACGTGTATTTGGCCCGTTAAGTGAAATCACGTGACTGGCACATGAGGGCATTTTTGTCCAACTTTTCCCTTCCTTCTCTTTCATGTTTTAGTCTTCAACGTCACAATTTCGCTCCAAAAGAATTCCCGACACCAAAAACCCTCCCGTCACCTACACAACCCTTTTCATCTTCTGCTAATCCCCAATCGTTTCGATCAATCAAAATCATCTGAAGAAAGAAAACCCTTTGATTACGACGCTGTAGATGGATATTCCGCCGTTTTCTTGGCGCTCAGCAGAAGACGATTACGACATTGACGATCTTTACGGTTCGTTTTTTACTTCGTTTTTCAAAATTGGTGACTGTTGTTAAGCGTATTGCTCGAAAAGAACCTAGATTTCTTATAATTTTATAGTATATATTGTTATAATGATGTATTAAGTTGGGTTTTATGTCACTCTTCTTACAATGATGTTTTTTGAAATTACAGAGGGTTTCCCAAGTTTGTTCACCATGAAGATTCATCATGGTGGGAGTTTCCAAAACTGCCCAAAGAGGCAACATGTGGATGGTAAAGTAAGCTATGTTGATTCTGTTGACATAGATACATTTTCTACTCATGAGTTAAATTCTGTAATTGAAGATTTAGGTTATGATGAAACAAGTATTATGTATTACCATTATAAAACACCAAACATGTCTTTAGACGATGGATTACATACCTTATCAAGTGATCAAGATGTACATAGTCTAAGTACTTTAATTGGGAAATTTAAATTGATTGATGTGTTTATTGAGCATGGTAATACCAATGTGCAAACTTTTATTGAATCTCCTCCGAAAGAATCTGCTCAAAAAAGGAAACTAATTATTGAGGAAATTAATGAACCAACTACCTGCCACAACTTGTTGTTAGAATGGTCACCTCAAGAAGTTCCTATTGTTGAACAACCCGACAATGTTACTGTTGAACTACCAAATGAAGACAACATTGTCCATGATGTAGACTCCGGTGATGATAGTGATTTTATTGTTGATGAAGACAACATAGTCTGTGATGTTGAAGTCGATATGGGAGATTTTTATGTAAGTATTGACAACGATGCAGAGTTCATGGGTCCGACAAGTCAAACACCAAGTGCCAATGAAAATGAGAATGTTATTCCAGTGGAAGAGCTAAACAATGATTCAATTGACAGTGCTTCTGATTCTGATGAAGGTATAACTGATATTCGTAAAAAAGCATTGAAGGAAATTAGGAAACAGGGGGAAGCAGAAACAGTTATTTATAAGACTTTATTCTATTTGGCTCAGACTTTTGGAAGTTCTAACGATGTTAAAGACATGGTTAGATGTCATGCTATTGAGACAAGACGAAATTTGAAGATATTTAAAAATGATAAACAAAGACTTAGGGTAGGATGTGTTGGTCACATCCCAGATTTTACCGAAGGTAGTGAAACTGGTCAAAGTCAGCAGCGCAGTCAAACTGGTCAAAAAGCAGTCAACAAAAGTCAACAGAACAGTCAAACTGGTCAAAGTCAGCAGGGCAGTCAAACTGGTCAAAAAACAGTCAACAAAAGTCAACAGAACAGTCAAACTGGTCAAACATCAGTCACCAAAAGTCAACAGAACATTAAAACTGGTCAAAAAACAGTAAAAAAGGTCAAAAGAACAGTCAAACTGGTCAAACATCAGTCAACACTGCAACTAAGAATAAGGGTGGAATTGGAAAAAAAAAAACAGATCCACAAAAAATAACTTGTCCTTGGGTGTTACACGTGTCTAAGAACCAAGATCTTGGATGGTGAAAACATTTATAGATGAACATAAATGTCTCCAATCTAAAGATATTAAACACTGCACTTCTGTTTTTCTTTCACAACAAATTGTTGACCAAGTAGATTGTAACCCAGAAATTCCCCCAAAGGCTTTGAAAGAGCAATTTGAAAAGGATCTACAAATTGGTGTGTCAAATATGAAGGCTTGGAGGGCCAAGAAAAAGGCAGAAAACCAATTGCAAGGAGACTACAAGGATCAATATGCTTGTTTACGGGATTACATAGAAGAGTTGAAGTTTAGAAACCCAGGTACTACTGTTAAAATCCAATCCGAAACATGTGAGCCTAGTGAATTTTTCGATGCAACGAAATTTAGGGGTTTTAAGCGTATTTATGTATGTTTGGGGGCTCTGAAAAAAGGGTTTAAAGCTCTTGGCCCAGAGTTACTAGGGTTAGATGGGGCTTTCATGAAAGTACCATTTCCCGGGCAATTGTTAACTGCAGTTGGAGTAGATTCGAACAACGGAATTTATCCTGTGGCATACGGAATAGTGGAGTCAGAAAGCAAAGATTCTTGGATGTGGTTTCTCGAGTGCCTTGGTGATGATTTAGATCTAGATAGAAGATCAAGTTTCACTTTTGTTAGTGATAGACAAAAGGTGAGCAATTTTTTCAATTAATTCTGTTTTTAACAATTATTTCTGTTTTTTTTCAATTAATTCTGTTTTTTAACAATTAATTCTATTTTATAACATTAATTCTGTTTTTTAACAAATAATTCTATTTTTTTTCAATTAGTTCTGTTATTTTTCAATTAATTCTGTATTTTTTCAATTAATTCTGTTTTTAACAATTAATTATGTTTTTTTTCAATTAATTCTGTTTTTTAACAATTAATTCTATTTTATAACATTAATTCTGTTTTTTTAACAATTAATTCTATTTTTTTCAATTAATTCTGTTTTTTTTCAATTAATTCTGTTTTTTTTTCAATTAATTCTGTTTTTTTAACAATTATTTCTGTTTTTCAGGGTATTCTGCCTGCTATTGTAAGCCTATTCCCAAATGCTGAGCATCACTTTTGTCTTAGACATATACATCAAAATATGAAGCTAAAATGGAGAGGACAAGCATACAAAAACCATTTGTGGAAGTGTGCTTCTGCCACTACTGTACCAGAATTTCAGAAAGCAATGGACGACATAAAAGACTTCAATGAAGTTGCTTTTAAGTGGCTCACTAAAATTTCACCACATAGTTGGACGAAATCCCATTTCTCAGGTAGAGAAAAGTCTGACATTCTACTGAATAATATTTGTGAAGTACTAAACAAACAATTGGTTAATGGGAGAGACAAACCTATTATAACAGCTCTAGAATACACTCGTGAGTATTTGATGAAAAGGATTGTAAACGTTTTGAAAGTGGTTAAAAACTATCATGGACCACTTACTCCAAATGCGACTACAATATTTGATGCAATTAAGAAAGATGCAAGTAAGTACACTGTTGTTTGGAACGGGGCACTAAAATACCAAGTTAGTGGACCGTGGGGTGACCAATGTGTAGTTGATGTTGATAAAAAAGATTGTAATTGTAGAAGATGGTAAATCACGGGAATGCCATGTAAGCATGCAGTTGCAACAATTTGGAATATGGCAATAAATGGAATGGAAGTTGGATTACCAGAAAGTTGGGTTGATAAAGTTTATTGGTTAGACACATGGAGAAATGTCTACTCTTTCACTATTAATCCAATCACCGGAAGAAGCATGTGGGCTAAATCTAGTGTTCCTACAACTTTGCTACCTCCTAACTATAAAATACCAATAGGCAGACCTAAGAAAAACAGAAGAAAGACCGCAGAAGAACTTCAAAACATGACCAAAGGGGGGATATTGTCAAAGAAAATACAAGCGATAACTTGTAGTAAATGTGGTAATACATGTCATAATGCAAGAGGTTGTGATGGGGCAAAGAACAAGAATGGTGCAGGTGGTGAAGGAACGAGTGGGTCAAAGACGGGTGCAAGTGGTGATGGAACTACTGGGTAAAAGAAAAAAGTAGTTGCAAGCGGGTCAACTGGACCAAACAAGAAGCAAAAGTCTACAACTTGAAGTTTAGTATTTTATAGTTAGGTTGTGTTTGTTTACAGCTTAATGGAACCATTCAGCGCTGAATGCTTAATCATTCAGCATTCAGTGCGTTTGTTTAGCGCCTCTGAATGAAGTATATGCTGAATGGGACAACAAAAAGCTGCTGAATCATTCTTTCTTAGAACATATGCTGAATCATTAAGCAGTCAGAATTCTTATTGAAAAAAAATTTCACATTCAAAACAAGTTTTATAAAAAACCTCTTAATCATTCAGACCGTTGAATCATTCAGCACTTAATCATTTTGTTTCTATCAAACAGCACCTTAGTTTTGATACTTATGAACTTGTAATGTTAACATATTTTGCTACTATTGAACCTGTAAACATATTTTGTGCTTTTGGTGGTTTTGGTTAACTTGTAATGTTCACTATTTTGTGCTTTTCTGGACTTGTAATATTCTGCAAATGAATGTTTGGTTTGTAATGAATTAATGTTAAGGTTTAATATTTTGTACTTTTGTGAACTTGTAATGTTTACATTTGGTTTGTCATTCTGCAAATGAATATTAAGGTTTATGATTCTGCAAATATTAAGGTCTGAATTTATGATTCTGCAAATGATATCTGAATTTCTAATTCTCGAAATGAATATTAAGCAAATGACATATTAAAATTTATGCGACTTCAAAATACTACTTCTAGCCACAGTTTTAGAATTACAATTTTTGAGTCTACAAAATACAACTTCTGCTAGCCACATACATGCTACAATTTCAACATCTTAATTCATTACAAACACATACACACCGAATGCTACCCAACTAAGTATTAACCAAATCTTCAACCTTGTTGCTTCATTTTTTGAATCTTTGAGCTTCTCCTCAATGTTGTTCTTTGACTCTAATAAACCATAAATAATCTGCATTGATTGGTCACATATCGGTGGATCAACCCATCCAACAAACCCACAATTTGAATACTGGGGAAAAATTAACAAAATTAGGTCAAACAATGAAGAACCATTTCAGTTTTAGGGTTCGAATTACCTGTCCTCGACAAGCATAGAAGCGGCGTCCAAGGTTTTTGTAGGAAAACCTTGTAGTATTCACATGGCGGAACTTGAATACCACATTACTGGATCTCTACTAGTCAACGAGATCACGAGAAGAATGAGATGATGAACATTACCTTTAGATTGCTAAATAAGTGATCCACCTCTACTGCACCACCTGGACACGCTGCAAGACCGCGTTGTACCAACAAATCAACACACTAGATCTCGTGTGTGTGTGTGTGTCGATCGACGAACACAAAGACCGAAAACCCTTTGGGGTTTCGGTCGACTTCGGCCGAAAGAGATGGAGAGGGAGGAAAGCTTCTAGGGTTTTGAGTGTGTAATGTGATTAACCTAAAACCCTTAACATAAGCCTCTTATTTATAAGGTTACATGTTACGTTTAGGTCCTTGGAGTTTAATTATGATTAATCTCATATTTAAACTTCCTATTGTCACTTTAAACCCTTGGACTTTTACTAGTTAATTAATTAACTATTAATTAACTGTCCGTTAAATACTTAACCTAATATTTAACCATCCTCACAAATAATAATTAACTTATCATTATTTATTCCCTTCTTTATAATTAACTTAACTAGTTAATTATTCCACACACAACTTACTTTATTCGGTTGTCCATTATTGGGTGTGTAGTGGTGTGACCCTTTAGTGTCTTATAACATTGGACACGGTGACACGTGTACTTATCTGTGCACATAAATCCTTCAGACTCCCACTTGTGCAAGTTAAGAAACACTTTCTGATCACCGTTGGCCTAAAGCGGTCCCTAGCCAGACATTTAGGATAACCAGGTCGTAAGAACTCTTACATCCAGAGATAATATTCGTAAAATGAATAACACTAATAGATTTTCCTTTCGCATCATGATATTTCTATACTCGAATTTTCTCGACTCTGATTTCGACTTTTTGCAGTAATGGATTACCAAATGATCTAATCATTGTCCGAGCGCGGCCACACATTTCAGTAGTCTTAATCGTCGAGCGGCCATGAAATATCTCTTCTAGTTAAAGAAGGTGCAAATCCCATCTTGACATTTGCGTTATCTTGCCCACGACTTCCGCTGTCTTAGTCAAGTTCCTTATGATCACCCTTTTATGGTGTGACGGTAGATAAATGCTAAAGATCAGAATTCATCGTGTCTCAAACCAAAACGTCTCAGGTCAGAGGACATCTACTCGAAATTACTCATGCTTAGGCTCCATGAAGTAATCTCGATCTTTTGGTCACGTCTAATGTTTAGCAAACTCTGTAAACATCTATGAATATTTATTTTAACAACCCTTGTTTCTCTATTCAATAACTATGAAATAGATAAATATTCATAATGGTATTAACTCTTGAATCTAGCTCCCACTAAATTCAAGCAACCACAGACAATTTAGATACTCAAAAACTTTGTGTATCAAGGATAGGTTTAAAACATGTTAAGAATACACAATGTGAAAATATTACGTAAAACTTTCTATTTCAATCCCACGAAATGTTATTACATAATGTATCGATTTCAAACATGTCTATGATTCTAATCACAATTACTAGCTACTAATGTTTAGGTAATGCATGCCTATAGCGTGCACATGTTTCTCATGCTTTGGTCCAGCTAGTGGTTTTGTCAACGGGTCAGCGACGTTTTCATCCGTTGGTATTTTCTTAATTACAATATCACCTTCTCTTACATACTCACGTATGCGGTGATATTTCCTGCGTACATGCCTAGTCTTTTGATGCTCTCTTGGTTCAACAGCTTGCGCTATTGTTCCACTATTATCACCGAATATTTCGATGGGTCTAGAGATACTGGCAATAACTCTAAGATCCTCGATAAAATTCTTAAGCCACATGGCTTCTTTCCCATCATCATTTGCGGCATTGTACTCAGCCTCTGTAGTCGAATATGCTATCGTATCTTGTTTCTGACTCTTCCAAGATATAGCTCCTCCATTTAGCGTGAAGACAAATCCCGATTGAGATTTGTAATCGTCTCTGTCGGTTTGGAAGCTTGCATCTGTGTAACCAGTTACATGAATTTCTTCCAACGAACCTCCAAAAACCAAGAACATTTCTTTCGTCCTTCTCAAATACTTGAGAATGTTCTTGACAGCTACCCAATGGGGTTCACCAAGATTCTTTTGATATCTGCTTGTGAGACTTATGGAGTAAGCAATATCGGGCCTAGTACATAACATGGCATACATGATTGATCCAATTACCGAAGCATATGGTACCAAACTCATCCTAGCTATTTCCTTGCTAGATGTGGGACTCTGAGCCTTGCTCAGTGTAATGCCATGTGTCATTGGAATGAGACCTCTCTTGGAATCACTCATACTGAATCTCTTCAGTACTTTGTCAATGTATGTACTTTGACTAAGTCCAATAAGCCGCCTATATCTATCTCTATAGATCTTTATACCTAGTATAAATGCGGCTTCTCCCAAGTCTTTCATCTGGAAACATTTACCTAACCAGGATTTTACTCCTTGTAATGTTGGTATATCGTTTCCTATAAGCAGTATGTCATCAACATACAAGACTAGGAAGATTACTATGCTCCCACTGAATTTTGTGTAGACACACGCCTCGAACTCACTCTTGACAAAACCAAATTCTTTGATTCTTTTGTCAAAGTGTAAGTTCCAACTTCTAGATGCTTGCTTCAATCCATAAATGGATTTTAGCAATTTGCATACTTTATCAGGATTCTTTGGATCAGTAAAACCATCCGGTTGTATCATGAATACGTCCTCATTCAACTCCCCGTTAAGGAAGGCGGTTTTAACATCCATTTTCCATATCTCATAGTCGTAATATGCTGATATGGCCATAAGAATTCTAATAGACTTAAGCATGGCGACTGGCGAGTAGGTTTCAGAATAATCCACACCATGTTTTTGCGTGAAACCCTTCGCGACGAGTCGTGCTTTGTAAGTATGCACTTTTCCATCCATGTCAGTTTTCTTCTTGAAAACCCACTTGCATCCAACAGCACGAGACTGTGGTGGCAAGTCTGATAACACCCAAACTTGGTTGTCATACATGGATTGCAGCTCTGCTTGCATAGCCTCGAGCCATCTTTCAGACTTTGTGTCATTAGCAGCTTCGCTGTAGGTTAATGGTTCTAGTACACTTCCATCATCTTCATCGATCATGAATCCAAGATACCTATCTGGTTCTTGGCGTGGTCTACTGGACATACGCGGATTGCGCGTCTCTTCTTACTCAACCGGTGGGTATGGTTGGGAATCAACAATTCTTTGTTGAACTACTGGTTCGACTGAAGTCGTCGGTGGATCTTTGTTCTCTTCAATTTCTTGAAGCTCTATTTCTTTTCTTGGAGTTTCAGTTCCTAGAAACTTCTCCTCCAAGAAGACACCTTTCCGAGCAACAAAGACTTTGTTGTCTTCTTGATGATAGAAATAGTATCCTAAGGTTTCCCTTGGATATCCAACGAAGATACACTTGTCTGACTTTGGGTTTAGTTTGTCTGTGAAGTTTCGTCTAACGTATGCTTCACAACCCCAAATCTTGAGAAAATATAATTTTGGTTTTCTCCCCGCCCAGTGCTCGAACGGAGTCTTTTCTACTGACTTAGTTGGAACCCTATTCAGTGTAAATGATGTAGTCTCGAGTGCATGTCCCCAAAATGATAGTGGTAGTGGGGCGCGACACATCATTGAACGTACCATGTCTAACAAGGTGTGATTCCTCCTTTCTGATATGCCATTCATCTGAGGTGTATACGGAGGTGTGAGTTGTGAAACAATCCCACATTCCTTCAAATGATCGTCGAACTCTTGGCTCAAATATTCGCCTCCTCGGTCAGACCGAAGTGACTTAATTTTCTTGCCTAGTTGGTTCTCTACTTCCCTCTGATATTCTTTGAACTTGTCAAAGCTCTCAGACTTTAGTCTCATAAGAAAGACATAACCATACCTACTGAAGTCGTCAGTAAAGGTAATGAAGTAGCGGTATCCTCCTCTGGCTTCTGGAGTAAAGGGTCCACACACATCTGTGTGTATAATCCCTAGCAACTCGCTTGCCCTTTCATTGTAGTGGTTGAAAGGGTCTGTTGTCATCTTGCTAGATAAACAAGCTTCGCATATTGCATATGATTCCAAATCAAATGGCTCTAGAATTCCATCATCATGGAGCTTCTTTATGCGAGTTTCGTTTATATGACCTAAACGACAATGCCAAAGATAAGTTTGATTGAAGTTACTCTTGGATCTTTTACTTATATGATAAACGTCTCGTTCTATGTTATTTAGATTTAACGTGTATAGACCATTATGAGAAGTTGCGTTAAAATATAAAATGTCATCTTTTAAACACGAAATTGTTTTTCCATAAAACTCATAATAAAAACCACTGTATATAAGTAAATCAAAAGAAATAACATTTTTAATAAGTCTAGGAACATAATAACAATCTTTAAGTTCCAACACTCTTCCTGAAGGCAACTTGAGAAGATATGTTCCTACGGCTTCAGCTCCAACCTTGGAACCTTCGCCTACTCGTAGTTCAACTTCCCCTCGTCCTAGCCTCATGTTCTTCTTAAATCCCTGCAAATGATTGCAAATGTGATGACCACATCCGCTATCCAATACCCAGGATTCACTAGAAGTAACGAGCCAATCAATCATAAAGATACTTGAATCGCTGACAAAGTCAGCGTCCAACAGCCCCACGTCCGACGTGTGCTCGCAAATATCCTTGCTGCCACAAGTTGGGCAACACAAATCAGCAAAGTCATTCAACCAATCATAGAACTCATCCTGTTGAATCTCAGGAATAGATTCTTCCTCCAGCCTTTGAACATCGCGTATACACAAGAGATTTTCGTGTACACCTGCGACACTCAAATCAAAATTCCCGACTATACGTACTACCTTGTCCTGATAGTACTGAGTGAGAGATCCAAACAAGAACAGGACTTGTTCATGCTCGTTTGATGTGCCAGTAACTAGGGTGAGACAATCTAGTAACCTCCTTATGTTGATAAGGTGGTCACTCAATGGTTGATCATCTTTCATTTTCGATGAAATGATTTCTTGTAAAATGAATTGCTTGCTATCTTCAGTTTATCTTTAAACGTCTCCTCAAGATACTGGACAAACTCATAGCATGGTTTCTTACGTAGATTATCAATAAGCTCTGATAATGAAGTAAGAATAAGAATCGACATAACTTGTGATTCATCTGCAAGATACTGATAATAAGCATCAAGCTCATCATCATGGGCATCTTGCCCTGGTTGTCCTTTGGGCACCTCGTCTATCACGTAAAGTAGATTATGTGCTTTTAGGTAACTTCTAAAATGCACTTTCCAAACTTTGTAGTTCGGACCAGTAAGCTTCCATTTTCCAGTGATGAACTTTCGCGATTCGTTTGGTGAGTAAAACAGAATTTCTGACGGTACAGACATCTATAAGAAAAACAACAAACGGTTAGTAAGATTAGATAAATAAATAACTTCTAACATTATTACCTTTTAATAATAATAGTTAGACTAGGACCCATATTTCACGCCCTCAAATGCAAGGTTTGGGCACTTCCCATTAGAGCCACGCTATGTCTGGTAGGTATAGCCATACCGATCGCTTCTAGACTAGAAACGATTCCTAGATCCTTGGGATATCAAGTTGAACAACAAATTTGTACATGTTTTAATCCCTCTAATGCATTTTGGGCCGGGACTCCCGATTATCACCAAAATAGATCGTACCACCTAAGACAGTGCGATGCCTTGCGCCGGGACTCCCGATTATCACAAGACCCTACACACCCTAACACTCGCAATGATTTGAATCCACATCTAAGGTTCTTTCTCCTTACAATGTGAATATCGTTGAACAAGTGAGGTGTTCCATTAGGTGGGTTGCACTCTGATCTAAGATTTTCTAAAAAGGATTTTCCTTTGTTCGAAAAAGTTAGCCAGTTTTTAATTACTTGGTTTTTATAAACTAACTGTTTATAAATTCCACCTTTTAATTTTGTCTTTATAAAACTTGGTTTATAAACAAGGTCTTTACTTTACCATTATTAATTTAAAACTTGATTTTCTAAACAAACTGTTTATAGTTACCATCTTATTAATTTATGCCTTGGTTTTCTAAACAAACTGTTTATAGTTACCATCTTCAATTAAAACTTGGTTTTCTAAACGAAGTGTTTATAATCACCACCTTATTATTTCATATTATAATAAATAAACGAAAAAATAAAAAATACTTGCAATTTTCGGAAAAATTGCCATGCCATAACCCCAAAGACTTGGTTTAGTGTTTTATGTATTTAAAATAAAAACTTTATAAAATTTCTGAAAAATAAAGAAATTTAGAAAATTATAAAATAAACACAATATCACTTCTTTTGGGTTATGTCATTCTAATTAATTAAATAAACTGATAATTTAAATTACCAAACTGATAATTATTAAATTACCCATAAACCGGTTTCTTATTTCCTCCATAATTTCATAATTATCTTGATTTAATAATTATTAAATTATTAGGTTTAATTTAAATGTTTAATACTAATTATTATTATTTAGACGAAAAATTAAATAAACTAGTCAACTAAAATACTTATAGATTGACTTTTAAATATAAAATCTTACATAATAACTTGTAGATTTTATTCCTTGATTTAGACCATATCTTGGACTAAAATCAAAAAAATATCTTGGTCTTCAAGAAACACCATCCAACCGAAACTCGGTGGATTCGGTTTTGGTCGACCACTCGGTCGTCGAACCGAGTTCCAACCGTGTCTCGGTTGGTTCGGTTTTGACTACCGTTATATATATATATATATATATATATATATAATATTTTCGTTAATAATAATAATAATAAACAAATAAGTGGTGATGGAACTACTGGGTCAAAGAAAAAAGCAGTTGCAAGCGCGTCAACTGGACCAAACAAGAAGCAAAAGTCTACAACTTGAAGTTTAGTATTTTATAGTTAGTTTTTCTACTTATGAACTTGTAATGTTAACATATTTTGCTACTATTGAACCTGTTAACATATTTTGTGCTTTTGGTGGTTTTGGTTAACTTGTAATGTTCACTATTTTGTGCTTTTGTGGACTTGTAATATTCTGCAAATGAATGTTTGGTTTGTAATGAATTAATGTTAAGGTTTAATATTTTGTACTTTTGTGAACTTGTAATGTTTACATTTGGTTTGTCATTCTGCAAATGAATATTAAGGTTTATGATTCTGAAAATGTTAAGGTCTGAATTTATGATTCTGCAAATGATATCTGAATTTCTGATTCTCGAAATGAATATTAAGCAAATGACATGTTAAAATTTATGCAACTTCAAAATACTACTGCTAGCCACAGTTTTAGAATTATAATTTTTGAGTCTACAAAATACAACTTCTGCTAGCCACATACATACTACAATTTCAACATCTTAATTCGTTACAAACACATACACACCGAATGCTACCCAACTAAGTATTAACCAAATTTTCAACCTTGTTGTTGGTTCCCAACAACACAAACGTGTTGCGTTATGACCGAGTAACGAAGAAGGGATAAATGAACAACAAGATTTCAATGATTAAGAGTTTATTAAAACAACTTAATACATTACAAAGTTTGCGGAAATAGATAGTACACAACTAACTAAAACTCTATACTTGAAATGACACTTTAGACCGCTCAAACTAGAAGAGTATACGCTGAGAGTTATATCAGCTGATACTAACAGCTGATATTAATGCCTTAGTAATAACTATTGGGGAGTTAATACTTAGACAAATAACTAACTCTCAGAGAATGTTCTTGTGTTATGATTTCTAAAGGTGTTGTAAATGCAAGCATTTACGTCTGTATTTATTGCCCAAGATCCATGTTCCTTAGTCCACAAGTTTGACGACGTGTAAACATATTATTCGTCGATGTGGACTTGTCTATAGATCATTAAATGCTCTTGCACAAGTTATTGTCCCAAGTGTTCTTTGTGTCAACTATTTCCGGTACCCTTTCTGACGCACAGTGAAAGGTGTACTACACAAGTACATAAATAGTTGACTTTCTCTTTACATGTTGGAGGGACAAACGATGATAATGTACTGACATTATCTCCTATTTCAAAATAGAAGATCTTCATCGTTTTCTTCTTCTTTGAGCGGGAAAGGAAAATGTTCAAGGTGTCAATGAACATTTCCTATAAGTCTTTATCTGCAGCAGATACTATCAGCTGATTCCACAATCAGCTGAATAGTCTTCTTCTTGTCTTTGTCCTTTGGTCATAGACTTCGAATGAACTCTCGTTAATAACTGCTTATTTGACTTGTATCCTAAAGCTAAGTACGTACTCAGCTGAAGGTTTATTGTATATACTTGCTTCAGCTGAGATACATACTTCAGCTGTTATTTATTCTTCTTGGCTATCGATCATCAAATCTTATTTACTTAGTCTTGGGACTAACACTTGTTGCTTCATTTTTTGAATCTTTGAGCTTCTCCTCAATGTTGTTCTTTGACTCTAATAAACCAGAAATAATCTGCATTGATTGGCCAGATATCGGTGGATCAACCCATTCAACAAACCCACAATTCGAATACTGGGGAAGAATTAACAAAATTAGGTCAAACAATGAAGAACCATTTCAGTTTTAGGGTGCGAATTACCTGTCCTCAACAAGCATAGAAGCGGCATCCAAGGTTTTTGTAGGAAAACCTTGTAGTATTCACATGGCGGAACTTGAATACCACATTACTGGATCTCTACTAGTCAATGAGATCACGAGAAGAATGAGATGATGAACATTACCTTTAGATTGATAAAGAAGTGATCCACCTCTACTGCACCACCTGAACACGCTGAAGACCGCGTTGTACCAACAAAGAAACACACTAGAACTCGTGTGTGTGTGTGTGTCGATCGACGAACATAACTTATGTGCTTTGACCCTTAGGGTTCTTTTGTATATGTTTATCTCTTTACAATTTTACAAGTATATTACACAACTTTTGATTTTCTATTGATAAGGCAATTAAAATTACAAGGAAAATAAAAAAAAAAACTATAATGCCTTGGATATAGCTGATCCAAGGACATTGCGATACAGTGAGTTGAAGGCTGAGGATATTAATTTCTTCATTTCTCTTCCCTCTTTAGTGGAGGAACTCAGCAGCTTGTGATAGATCATAAGACATAGATCCAACTCATCTGCTCGCTGAAAGCACTGCTCCTTCTTCTTCTCCAGATAGCAAAAGCCATGAATTGGTTCTTTTACGATCAGCCCAGGGACAAAGTTAACTCCCGTGGGGATGGATTTTGTGATATTGGGTCTTGGTCTTTTTGCAAATATGATCGATGACCCAATATCCAGTGGTATGGAGTCAGCAAGGGGCTCGAGGAGAACGGACTTACGTTTCTCCCCTCTTGCTGAGGAGCTTTCACCAGCAGATCCTCCGACAGCAGCTGTTTGAGATTCACACAATTAAGGAGGTATGCGATACACTAACTCAGGAGCTTGTCTCCTGATTGTCTCACATAGAATCTTGAAAGAGTGGGTTGCGAATTTTATCTCGTTTTCCAGATCTGTTATAATCCGCGATGGTTTTGCAGATCTGGCAGCTACTTCAGCTTCTTTCCATTCATCGTAATTGAGAATGAAGCTGATCTTGTCCAGAGGAAACTTTTCGTTGACCACATTTCCTCCTGCTCTTGTTATTACAACTTCATCATGAGAGCTGGGATCGAATCTGGGGGGCCTTACGCTGGTGATCTTTGCCTCTTGCCTACGCTGATAAAGAACTTTGTTGAACAACCTAATGTTCTCAGCTCTTTGGGCTTCAGCTCTTTGATACAGCTCTTCATGAGTTTTTCTTTATAGGGCAATGGCTGTATCAATATCAGCGGCGGTTCCAACTTCATTTAGGATGAAGTTTTTAACCACAACAGATGTAGGCTCCCCCTCAGCAGGATAAGGGATCTCCTGTATAACAAGCTGAGGGTTTTGGATTTGCGGGGCTTGGACTTGTGGGCCCTCAACTGATTTAAAGGAATCAACGATTTTAACACAACCAGTTGAGGGTACAGCTTCTTCTTCTTGTGTTCCAGCAGAGGTGATAGGTGGAATTCTTGAGTTATGACATGCTGGAACGTCTTCAGTATTGGCTCCAACAGTAGAGGTGACTATAGCTTGTGAACTAGTTTGTTCACCTTGTTGTTCACCTGCTGAAGTGGCCTCTTTCTCCCCCTCAGAGAGTGCCCGAAGAAGAGGGGTACTCTCTGGTGCTGAAGCGGGACGGACAACAGCGGCACCCTCATTGAGCTTAACAAGAATGAGGTCAAGGGTGCCTTGGAGACCAGCGACTTGGGAAGTCAGCGAGCTGACTTCAGTCTCCATTTTGTCCAACCTGGTGGACACAGCAGAAGCTGACTCCTCAATAGCCTGAGAAAGGTGGCTATGAGTAAGTGTCAGCAAAGACTCTTGCTTTGATTGGGCAAGAGCCAAGCTATCCCGAACGTTGGAGAGAAGTTGGTCTTGATCGACTCTGTCAGAATCGCGAAGGGAGTTCAACGCTTGACGCACGTAGTCGTTAAGAGATATGAACCCGCTGGTGTTGATGCGAATCTGATCAGAAAGAAGAGCCAGCTAAGGAGCCTGAGAATGAACCTCAGTGTGCAGAGAAGTTATGCTGGAAGAGAGATTCTCAGCAGTTTGGGCAAACTTCTTTGGAACATCCTTGCGAAGGGAGTCCATCTGCTTACTCAGCGTGGCC
Organism: Calendula officinalis; assembly: GCA_963853835.1. Taxonomy (NCBI): domain Eukaryota; kingdom Viridiplantae; phylum Streptophyta; class Magnoliopsida; order Asterales; family Asteraceae; genus Calendula; species Calendula officinalis. Next base: position 14,090,032 of record OY970823.1, read on the forward strand.
ATCCCAGGTCGAATCTGGGATGTAACAACTCTAGACATCAGAGCAGCAGCTGCTCTGATGGGAATGCATCCTCCAGCTTTGCTGGATTCAGCATGGGACACTTGGACGCTTTGGGGGTAGGGGTCCGGCATGTCTCCAGCTTGAGGGGTAGCCTCAGCTGTGGGAGTGAGTGTTCCTGAGTTAGGAGGAATGGCTCCTATGGGTTGCTCAGGGACTTTGGGGGGTGAGTTGGGTCCAACTGAAACTTCCGGGGTTATAACAGAAGTGCCGACATCAGTTGTCAAAACAGTTTGAAGCTCAGAATGTTCTCCGTCAGATGACGAATAGTAAGACTGAATAAGATCATCAGTCGACTCAAACATTAGATGACAAGCTGTTTGAATCTCTGGAGCTTCGGTCTCACCAGCCGGCGATACTGGTATGGAGACTGGAGGAAGAGTTCCTCTGGGTGGTGAGTTAGCTGCCTCACAGCTTGGTTGGCGATTACTTTCGCGATCATTGGCAGCTGGGGTAAGTGCCTCAGTAACAACTTGGTTTAAAGTTGTCTCTTCATTGGCGGTGGTGGTTTCCTTGATCACCTGCTGGTTTGAGCCGGTGACGTCGTGGGAAACAGAAGGGTCAGCTTCAAGATTGACTTGGTTTCCAGTCAATCTATCATCAGCTGAAGACTCAGGGAGTGATGAAGAAGTTGGGGGTGGTGTGTGTGCAACTGACTCTCGGGTGGCTTGGGTTGAGCCGAAAACTTCACCAACAGTCTGTTGAGAGACTGAGGTTGCTTGTGGAGTTTCCCGCGTTACAATGACAGATAATGAATCGGTCGAGGAGCTACGCAGAGGTGTGGAGCCGGCACTAACTCCTGAAGAACGAAATTGCCGTTTTGAAGTCTGCTGACTTGTTGAGAAATTAGCAGAGAGAGAGTGGATGAAAGGAAAGGAAGAAGAAACAGCCGAGAGTGTTCGACTAGGAACTCCGAATATTGGTGGAGTTCCTTGATAAACACTGCCAATCTGAAAATGAGAAGAACAAAGATCAGGAGCTGATGAAGCCTCTGATCGTAAGTGATCTTCTCTAGGACCCCGGCTGAGTCCAGATGCTGAAGCTTTTTCAAGTTCACCATCTGCAATCATCTTTTCTGCACCAATAGTAGAAGTCCATCTTACCTCCAGCAGAGGGGACACAGAAGTACTGGTGGCAGAAGAAGATGATAAAAAGAATGAAGAAGAAGGAGGGCGATTAGAGGGTCGCTTTACTCGCTTCTTCACCACCAGAGGAGAGTCATCTGCATCAGCTGAATCCTCATTCTCAGGGATTGAGATCCCTGTTGAGGTGGTGGTTTTCCCATCCGCAGCTGGGGATGGACGCCCAGTTGAGGGAAAACACTCCAGATGAGGAAAGGACTTACCTTCTTGTAGGGCAGATTTCTTCGATGTTTTGCCCTTCTTTCGATCCTTTTTGGATCTGACTCGATCATTTATGATCTTCAGCATGTACGAGGTGAGGGGAAATGCCTTCTCATCATCCTTCTTCTGGAAGATGATGCTGGAAATGGAACGGACCATCACCGATTCCCCAGGGATGTACTCATAATCTATCTTCAACTTTTCAACCATCACATGTGTGACGCACAATGTGAAAAAGCGAAGATAGGGAATATGATTTCCCTTGCTTTTCAGCTTGGTCTTGACCTCCTCGTATGCCAGTCTCCCATAGTCGATCCGCTGACCGGTGACTAGGGCTTCAGCAAAGACTTGCATGCTGGAGTTGCACTGGTTGAGAGACCCGGAATTGCCGCCTATACCCTGAATGATGTGGGTAAAGAAATAGCCCAGGGTCTCGTCAGCTGAGACTTCTTGAAGATCGGAACCTTGTCTTATTCATTTTCTAATCTATATCCAGTGATACGGATTAGACTCGCTTTAGCTTCATCAGCAGATTAAGTCTGCTGATATTCTTCTCCAGGTTGCAGATAATCGAATCCACAAGCAACTCGGAAATAATCAAGAGAAATGGTGATCTGATGATTTCCTACTTGTGCAGTAATGTCGTCTCCAGACTCGGAGGCGGACATCCAGAAATCACGCAAGAGTTCGATGATACTCTTGGTGACTCTGGTAAAAGCACCACGGATAGGGCAGTGACGCACAAACGTCACAATCGGTCGATAAATATCGACAAGATCATCCAGTGGGGAAGTGTTGGCTACTAGGTTTGAGTTCTGAGAGAACTCAATGGCAGCCTTAGTGAGAGTAACCTTCTGAGCTTTCTTCGTCATTTGGGAGAGAGAGGGAAGAAAGATAAAGGTTAGAAAATAGAGGGTTTTTGAGAGAGAATTGTGGGAGAGATAGATATAAAGTGGTGAGGAGAGGTGGGTATTTATAGGAGGTTTATGGGTCGGTTTGGGTAAAATTTGAATACAAACCGGGTCATAATTGGATAGTTACAAACCAACTATAGACACGTTTATCGTGCAAAGGTGGTTGGATGTGACAGTGTGAGAAAGTGGAGCCGTTTCTGTGTCAGGGTAGTGGAGCCGTTTCTGTGTCAGGGTGTCTTGTCCCTCATAAATGCCAAATATTTCCACTCGATTGGAAATATTTGCCACAGAGAACGTGTGGATAGGGTTGGAAGATGCCCTTTTTTAGGATAACCAAACGTTTTAACTTATAAAACATGATAAGTTATCATTTAAGAGATTTTATTCGGCTGACTGATAAATTCAAAACGCTTTTAGTCAGCTGAATGTACTAAGTAACAAGGTGAATCTTATCAGCTGCTGATAGTACTTCAGCAGTTGACTCAAGCATTCAACATACCCAGCTCGCTGATTAAAAAATTGAATCGTTTTTCATCTAAAGGCTTAGTGAATAGATCAGCCAGCTGAAGGTCTGTTGAAATGAAGTGGAGTTCCACGTCACCTTGTTCAGTGTGATCTCTAATAAAATGATACCTTATATCGATATGTTTGGTTCTAGAATGGAGAACTGGGTTGTTGCTGATTGCAATAGCACTCGTGTTATCGCAATAGATAGGAACTTTGCAGAAGTTCATATCGAAATCAACAAGCTGATTCTTCATCCAAAGGACTTGAGCACAACAGCTTCCAGCAGCCACGTATTCTGCTTCAGCTATGGAGGTAGAGACAGTACTTTGTTTCTTGCTTGTCCAGCTGACTAGCTTTCCACCAAGCATCTGACATCCACCAGTGGTGCTCTTCCTATCCATTTTGCAACCTGCGAAGTCTGAATCTGAATAACCAATTAGATCAAACCCGGAGTCTTTGGCATACCAAAGACCTAGGCTTGGAGTACCCTTAAGGTACCTCAAAATTCTTTTTGCAGCTATTAAGTGAGATTCTCTAGGATCAGCTTGATACCTAGCACACATGCAAGTAGCAAACATAATATCTGGTCTGCTGGCGGTGAGATAGAGTAATGATCCAATGATTCCTCTATAGAATGTGACATCAACTAACTTACCAGTTATGTCAGCATCTAGATTGTTTGGAGGAGCCATTGGTGTTTTCATGGATGATGATGAATTCATATCAAATTTCGTTAAAAGATCTTTGATATATTTTTCTTGATTTATAAAAATTCCATTTTTAGATTGCTTAACTTGTAAGCCAAGAAAATAAGTTAATTCACCCATCATACTCATCTCATATTTTGTAGACATAAGTTTAGAAAAGCGAGTACAAAGTTTTTCGTCAGTAGCACCAAAAATTATGTCGTCCACATAAATTTGAACAAGAATGATATCACCTTTGATTTTGCGAATGAATAAGGTTTTATCAATCTTTCCCCTGGTGAAATCATTTGCTATGAGGAACGTGGAGAGAGTATCATACCATGCACGAGGAGCTTGTTTTAACCCATACAACGCTTTATCCAATTTAAACACATAGTCTAAATATTTAGGATTCTCAAACCCTGGTGGTTGCTTAACGTATACCTCCTCTTGCAGCTTTCCGTTCAGGAATGCACTCTTCACGTCCATTTGAAAAAATGTGAATTTTTTGTAAGCAGCGTAGGCTAGAAATATTCTGATTGCCTTAAGCCTAGCCACTGGAGCAAATGTTTCATCAAAATCGATTCCTTCCTCCTGTCTGTATCCTTGTGCAACCAGTCTAGCTTTGTTGCGAATAACCACACCTTCTTCATCCATTTTGTTCCTAAATACCCATTTAGTACCAATTATAGTCTTTCCAGCTGGTGGGGGCACCAGCTGCCATACTTTGTTGACCTCGAATTGGTTAAGTTCTTCCTGCATCGCTTGAATCCAGCTAGAGTCTTCTAAAGCAGCTTTGATGTTCTTTGGTTCTTCAGTTTCTAGAAAACAAGACCATAGGCACATATTATATGATGCTTTACTTCTTCTAACAACTCCTTGTTGTGGATCTCCAATGATCAACTCAATTGGATGTTCTGAGGTCCACTTAGATTGAGGAGCTGCTGTAGAAGAGGAAGATTCAGCAGAATTAGATCCTTGTTGAGCGGCTGACTGCTCAGCAGGATGAATTACTTCGTTTTGAACAAATCTTCTTGAAGTATGAAGAGGTGGCTTAGAAGTAGCCTTGGATGATGCTCTAGCTGTTGGAATTTCTTGTTGAACAGCTGCGATATCTACAAGATATGTAGGAGCATCATGGAACGTCTCATCTGATTCATTTATGGGAACCTCAAAGAGATTTAAAGCATCGGAAAATGCTTCAGCTGTATCATCAGGAGATGGTTCAGCTGGTCTCTGAAATGCATCAGACGAGTCTGCAGAGGTGGGGTTCATAGCCTTTGAGTGTTCTTCAAAAGTAACATTTATGGACTCTTCCAATGTTTGTCTTCTTTTGTTGAAAACTCTATATGCTTTGGATAAAGTGGTGTATCCCAAGAAAATGGCTTCATCAGCTTTAGAGTCAAATTTACTCAGCTGATCTCGTGTGTTTAACACAAAACACACACAACCAAACACATGAAAGAACCTATGAATGGTTTCCTCTGACGAAAAATCTCATAAGAAGTCTTCTTGTGTCTCTTCACATAGAGAGACCTATTTTGAGTAAAACACGCTGTGTTAACAGCTTCTGCCCAAAATTGCTTAGGCATGTTTGACTCAGCAAGCATTGTTCTTGCAGCTTCTATTAGGGTTCTGTTCCTTCTTTCAGCAACACCATTTTGTTGAGGTGTTCGTGCAGCTGAGAAGTTTTGGGAGATCCCAACATCTGAACAGAAATCTTCTAAAGTCTTGTTCCTGAATTCAGTACCATTGTCAGATCTCAGCATCTTGACTCTAGACCCATTTAGAAGTTCCATCCTTTTGATGAACTTGATAATCTCTTCAGCTGCATCACTTTTGTAACGAAGAAATATTTCCCAGGTATATCGTGAGTATTCATCAACGATAACAAGTGTATATTTCTTTCCACCTAGACTTTCAGTACTCATAGGGCCAAAAAGTTTCATATGGAGCATGTGAAGGTAGTTGTTGACGGAGAAACATTGCTTTGATTTGAAGGAGCTTTTATGTTGCTTGCCTTGTTCACAGGCTGAACAAAGCTTATCCTTTTCATATTTGATTTGTGGTAGACCATTCACCAGCTGACCTCGAGCCAGCTTCGATATGTTTTTGAAGTTCAGGTGAGATAGCCTCTTATGCCACAATCAATTCAGATCTTCAGTAGAATGAGAGAATAGACAGACTTCTTGATTTTGAGGATTCATGTCAAGTGTGTAGACATTCTTGGTTCTTAGAGCAACTAATACTACCTTTCCATTCTTATCCATCACCGTTCCTCTGTATTCATTAAAGTTCACTGAGAACTTTGCATCACAAAGTTGGCTAATGCTGATTAGATTATGTTTCAGCCCATTTATATAACCAACTCTTGTGATTTTTATGGATCCATTAGAAATGGTTCCATAACCTTCAGTTGAGCCTCTACCATTATCACCAAAAACTACTGAGGGACCATCACAAACTTCAAACTCTTCCAGCAGGGATTTGTAACCAGTCATGTTTCTCGAGCAACCACTGTCTAAGTACCAGACATGTTTGCTTTCATCACCCTGCACATAAAATAAAAGAGTTAGTTCTTTTTGGGAACCCACACTTCGGTGGGTCCTTGTGACTTCCCTTTGGGACTCACAGAAGTTGGCTTTTCAGTAGGCTCACATACTGAAGTTGGGGAAGGTCTTAGGCGTGTGTTGTCACACTCACTTGCCATGTGCCCACGATTTCCACACTTATAGCATTTTCTGTTTCTTTGTAGTGGAGTGGAGGGCGAGGCAATAGGATTGGGAACTGGACCCAAATTACCCTTCATTTTCTGATTATCAGAGATAGTCAGAGTTTGAACGAGTGATGTCAGCTTGCTGACCTTTCCTTTCAGCCGTCTGACAGATACAGCTGAAGAAGGACTTGGAGTATTCTTAGGAATACTCTTACCTTTGTTCTTTGCAGCTCGAGTACGAACTCCAACTGGCTCACCCTTGGAGGGTGTAAGAACAGTTTTCTTTCCTGCTTTCCTTCTAGTCTTCTGCTGAGATTTAGCAGATGAGGCAGCAGGTGCTGAACCCAAGATAGATTTCCTTGGTTCAACAATTACTACAGTAGGTGTCCTGACTATCATGGCAGAGGAGTCAGTCGATGACTCTTCACCAGTAGCTTCAGAAAGATTTTCTGAGGACATCTCGGTAGCATAGGTTTTGGTAGACCTTACAAAGGAACCAAAAACCAACTCTTCAGCTGGCACAGAAGCATCAGCCGACGAGTAGTACAGATCATCTGTACTGTTGTCATGTACAGCGGCTGAAGCAAGGAAATCTCCTCATAGTACAGCTTGTACTTGACTAGGAATTTGTGAGTTAACACATTCACTCACACGTTTGGATGAACGAGACCATGATTCACAAATCTTTTTAATTGCTTCAAGTTCTTTAACTTTTTCACTTAGATCATGTTGAAGAACTGAGTTAATAAATTTTGTTTCAGAAAGTTCTTCTTTTAAAGTTTTGTGGTCAATTAAACGTTCTTTCAAAAATGAATTTTCACGTAGAATAACACTATGTTTATCCAAACATTCACCTTTCAGCTGATCAATGAAGTGCAAGTCACAAATAATGGAATCAACGATATCTTTAGCTTTAGTAGCCTCAGCGGAGATTAGAGAGGTTACCTTTTTATGAACATTGTTGACCCATTTATAGGAGCTAGCATCATCAGCTGTAATGCTTTCATCATCATCAGCATGAGCCATCAAACACATTGTGGCCATTTGTTCATCGTCATCAGATGAGCTGTTACCAGAGTCAGCCCAATCATGAGTTTCAGCTACAAGACCCTTGTCAGCAGCTTTGCCTTCAAGTGCCTTCTTTTCTTCTAGAATCTTTTTAGTGAAGGCTTGTAGCTTTTTGTATTTATCTTCAATGGACTCACCAGTTGAAGATGATGAACTAGCTTTCTTCTGCTTGCAGTCGTTAGCATAATGTCCCTTCTTGTTGCAGTTGTAGCAAATTATCTCAGAGATGTCAGGTGTACTTCCAGAAGGTCTAGAAGAAACAGCTGATGAGATAGATCTGCTACCCGAACCTCTAGCTGAGGAGCCAGACTTATTTTTGAAGAATTTTCTGTATTTAACAAGTAAGGCCAGCTCAGATATAAGGGCATCGTTGTCTTCGTCTTCATCGACTTATTTGATGCTGACTTCAGGCATGTTGAACAAACCAACAGCCGAAGTGTTGTCAGCCTCATCATCTAATGGTGGATATTCGATTCTGCTAGGCTTGTTTAAGGAGACAAGAGCAGTCGAAGATCCATCGGAACTCACTTTAGAGTCCTTTGGAGGTTGAAATTTGTTGAGTACAGTTCTCTCATGGCTTAAAAACATACCATAGAGAGATGAAAGAGTATAGTCTTTCAGAGTAGGAGATGTACTCATGCAAGTTATGATGGTGGCCCATTTAGAAGGTAAGGCTACCATAAACTTACACATTTTGGACATATCGTCCTTATCAACCCCATGAGACTTCAGCTCGTTTAACAGAATGTTATAACGATTGAAAGTTTGAGCTATAGTCTCACCTGGCTTGGCTTTAAACAGTTCATAATCATGTATGAGCATGTTTTTGTTATGTTCACGCACAACAGATGTGCCTTCATAAACTTCAGCCAACCGTTCCCACATCTCTTTAACTGAGTCACAAAACTGAATATTGTGATACAGTTCATAACCAACTGCTTGAAAAAGCATATCTCGACCCTTGTTCTCAAGATGAACAAGACGTTTTTTAGCATCTGTCCACTGAGCCTCAGACTTTACCACATAGTGTTCTGGTATTTCAGAAGTACCAGGAATGAGGGTTTTGGGAACATATTTTCCTATCTATGTTATCTTGAAGTTTTGGGTGATAGGTAGCCATGTGGGACAACATACGGGTTTTCCACATGGGGTAGTTGGTTTGAGTGAGTTTGGGAGGTTTTCCAGATGATGGAAGATCTGATGATGTAGGTTCAGCCATAACAGATGCTCAAAATTGATGGAAAATAATTTTGACACCCGCTCCGATATCAGTTGTTGGATCCCAACAACAAAAACGTGTTGCGTTATGACCGAGTAACGAAGAAGGGATAAATGAACAACAAGATTTCAATGATTAAGAGTTTATTAAAACAACTTAATACAGTACAAAGTTTGCGGAAATAGATAGTACACAACTAACTAAAACTCTATACTTGAAATGACACTTTAGACCGCTCAAACTAGAAGAGTATACGCCGAGAGTTATATCAGCTGATACTAACAGCTGATATTAATGCCTTAGTAATAACTATGGGGGAGTTAATACTTAGACAAATAACTAACTCTCAGAGAATGTTCTTGTGCTATGATTTCTAAAGGTGTTGTAAATCCAAGCATTTACGTATGTATTTATAGCCCAAGATCCATGTTCCTTAGTCCACAAGTTTGACGACGTGTAAACATATTATTCGTCAATGTGGACTTGTCTATGGATCATTAAATGCTCTTGCACAAGTTATTGTCCCAAGTGTACTTTGTGTCAACTATTTCCGGTACCCTTTCTGACGCACAGTGAAAGGTGCACTACACAAGTACATAAATAGTTGACTTTCTCTTTACATGCTTGAGGGACAAACGATGATAATGTACTGACATTATCTCCTATTCCAAAATAGAAGATCTTCATCATTTTCTTCTTCTTTGAGCGGGAAAGGAAAATGTTCAAGGTGTCAGTGAACATTTCCTATAAGTCTTTATCTGCAGCGAATACTATCAGCTGATTCCACAATCAGCTGAATAGTCTTCTTCTTGTCTTTGTCCTTTGGTCATAGACTTCGAATGAACTCTCGTTAATAGCTGCTGATTTGACTTGTATCCTAAAGCTAAGTACGTACTCAGCTGAAGGTTTATTGTATATGTAACATCCTAAAACTGATCTAGTTGTTTTAGGTATATATTGATATTTGATAATGTCCATTTGACCATATGTGGAATAAATTGATTAAGTGTTAAATGAATTGTTTGACCTTTTGTCATTTTGTGATATTTTAATCAAGGGATTAAAATACCCGATTACTGAAATGTTTAAAGGATTGTATGATTTTTATATTTTTGGATTCTCCTTTTAATATCATTTCCGAATATATTTTCGTTGCTAAAAATAGAGTCCGTTTGGTATTTTAAATAAATTAACTACGAAAGGGACTTTTTATATTGTATTTGCTAAAATTGGAAAAAAAACACCAAGTGGGCCCCACCTCCCCTTGGTGGACGGTTTGGGGAGTTAGGAGGGGACACCATACCCTCCTTTTTGTCACTTCTTCCTTTCCTTTTCTTTTATCTTTTAATAATTCAATCTCTCTCAAAACTCATAGTGTTCTTGAGCTTCTAAGGAAGATTGCTAGCTTGTGTCTTGCTCAACCTCAAATCTAATCTCGTTTTTGAATAAGCCTTGAGGTAAGCTTCAACCTATATGTGTTCGTTTTCGATTTCATGATAGTTGATAAATTAGGGTTTATGTGTTCTTGAGATTTGGTTGGTGATTATTGTGTTAGATGGTATATTAAGTGTTTATGCAAAGTTTGACATGTATTGTTGCATGAGTACAAGTAATTTAGCACAAGGTACAACCATTTTAGCAAAGTGTACAAGTTGGTGTGTTTATGTTAAAAGTAGGTTTTATGGGTTTTGACAAACGTTGGATTTCTTGTTGTTTGAATGCTTGGAATTGTTCATTAGGTTGAGAAGACATGTTTAGTAAGTTATGGATTTTGAGAAATCAAGTATTGTATGTTTTGGTGGTTTATGACTTGATTTGGGTGAGGTTGTTAGTTAAAACAATTGTTTAAGTTTATGTAGAAATTATGAACCAGTTATTGTGTTAAATGACTAATTGGTGGAAACATGGCATTGATGTGTTTTTGCGGGTTTTGTTGCTTGGATATGTTAACATGATAGATTTGATATGTTAGTTATGGATTGTGTTAAGATTCGGTGGGATTGATGAAATGCTAACTAGTGTTTGGTTGTTTTTGGCTGAAATGATTAACTAGTAATTTGGAAGTAAAATACATGGATTGTTGGTAGCCATGGACTTGATGAATTGTTATATGATTATGACTTGCTAGTTGTAGTAAGTGTGTGCTAGTTTGTGGAAATTTGGTAAGTATATAGTGATGTTTGGGTTTGACCCGTTTGGGCCATTTGGTAGTAAAGTGACTTAAGAAACTTGGATTGTGCAAGTATAAGTGTTTGTTAGGCTATGTGTTAGAAATGTTAATGATAACAATTGGTGAATTGTAAGTTGTTGATATGATTGTGGTTATAGAAGGCATTATTGTTTAATAATCCGGTTTGACCCGTTTGAATGTAAGACTTGCAAAATGACTAGTTGACTTGTTATGTAAGTGTAAATGGTCATGACATGTTCATGTGATGATTCATGTGTTTGGTTATCTAGTTAGTGCAAGTGTTAGTGTTAAATGTATGTTTAACATTATTTATAATGTGGTGGAATTATATACTAATTCGGTATTCCTTTGGTGTACAGGAATCGGGATCGAGACTCAGAAACATTAGACCTCTGAGTTCGACAAGTGGAAGTAACGGTGAGTGGACTTAACCTCAAACTTGTGTTCGGTTACAATCGGTTTGGTATTGCCTGTTGGGAGAAAGGTGCAGGAAAATACAGGAGACATGCAGGAAAATACAGGAAAAATGCAGGGAACTTCCCTGTAGAGAGTTCACAATCGTGAACTCTAGTTGACGGCGTGAACTCTACTTCACGTTCGTGAACTATTGTTCACGATCGTGAACTTCAGATTTCAGGTTTTTCGGGTCGTTTTCGGGCGCGAATCTTGACAGTTTGCTTGTTTGGTACCTGTTCGATCGGGTTAGACAAAATAGGATATGTGCACGTAGATGGAAATGTTTTGCTTGATTGGTAGCAATTACTCGGTTAGTGGAAATCGAGGATAGGTAAGAGGTCAGTGTCGGATGGATAACGGCTGGGCAAAAGGTATCGACTAATAGGGTATCCGACCTTACCTGTATGCGTTACATGGTTAAGGGGAGGGAGTTGCCCGGGTGTTGGATACGAAGCGCCAACGGTTACTGTGGTTCTGGCCAACCACGATTTAAGGCCCGCAAAGCCACCGTTCCTCAGTGATAGTGTTTACCCAACACGGAGATGTTTTATAACTTCCGTGTTAGCAATCGGAGATGTAGAATCTACTTCCGAGGTTAGTACGTGGAGATGTTTTATAACTTCCGTGTTAGTGATTAGTCAGTCAGCGGTTACTGGTTCGGTGGAACAGTGATTCAGGGGAACAACGGTTAAGCGGTTACGAGGAGTAACAATCGTGGAGGTGTTGGTGCTCGCTTGTCGAGCTTTGTATAATTTGTTGTTTATGCTCATTCACTTAGCTTTGTGCTAATCCCTCCCTCGTTGAATCTTTTCAGGTTGATCGGTGCTTTGGACGGGATGATTGACCAAGCTCAACGGATTGTGTTTGTAAAGTGAGCCATCTCATTTAAGTGACACCGTTAATGTATTATATAAGAAATGTTTATTTGGAAGCTTATTGTGGGACCTTGTTTGTAAACTAAACTAAACTAAGATAAACTAAACGGACCTAGAGGATGACCTAATCGCCTTAGGGCATTTAAAAAAAACGCTCTCTAAATTTTGCAGTGTTAAAGTATATACTTGCTTCAGCTGAGATACATACTTCAACTGTTATTTATTCTTCTTGGCTATCGATCATCAAATCTTATTTACTTAGTCTTGGGACTAACACTTGTTGCTTCATTTTTTGAATCTTTGAGCTTCTCCTCAATGTTGTTCTTTGACTCTAATAAACCAGAAATAATCTGCATTGATTGGTCACATATCGGTGGATCAACCCATCCAACAAACCCACAATTTGAATATTGGGGAAAAATTAACAAAATTAGGTCAAACAATGAAGAACCATTTCAGTTTTAGGGTTCGAATTACCTGTCCTCGACAAGCATAGAAGCGGCATCCAGGGTTTTTGTAGGAAAACCTTGTAGTATTCACATGGCGGAACTTGAATACCACATTACTGGATCTCTACTAGTCAATGAGATCACGAGAAGAATGAGATGATGAACATTACCTTTAGATTGCTAAAGAAGTGATCTACCTCTACTGCACCACCTGGACACGCTGCAAGACCGCGTTGTACCAACAAAGAAACACACTAGAACTCGTGTGTGCGTGTGTGTCGATCGACGAACACAAAGACCGAAAACCCTTTGGGGTTTCGGTCGACTTCGGCCGAAAGAGAGGGAGAGGGAGGAAAGCTTCTAGGGTTTTGAGTGTGTAATGTGATTATCCTAAAACCCTTAACATAAGCCTCTTATTTATAAGGTTACATGTTACGTTTAGGTCCTTGGAGTTTAATTATGATTAATCTCATAATTAAACTTCTTATTGTCACTTTAAACCCTTGGACTTTTACTAGTTAATTAATTAACTATTAATTAACTGTCCGTTAAATACTTAACCTAATATTTAACCATCCTCACAAATAATAATTAATTTATCATTATTTGTTCTCTTCTTTATAATTAACTTAACTAGTTAATTATTCCACACACAACTTACTTTATTCGGTTGTCCATTATTGGGTGTGTAGTGGTGTGACCCTTTAGTGTCTTATAACATTGGACACGGTGACACATGTACTTATCTGTGCACATAAATCCTTCAGTTTTTAGCAGTCCAGGAAGTGCGGATGTAACACCCTAAAATTTACAAGATTTTTAAAATTTTTGAAAACAAAATTATAATCAAAAGGTCCCATAGATAAATCTCAAATATTAATATTTAACATTTAAAACGTATTTATTGCGGAAATAGTTAAGATAAAGTAAAGTGTTTTAAAATATTAAATGATGTCCACATCAGTAATGAAAAGATACAGCGGTCAACCGTCCACCTTCTCCTTTCCTTTGCTGGTACCTGAAACAATGTGGGGGAAAGTTTGGGTCAGCTGGGGAAGCTGAGTGAATAATTCTCAAAATGCAAACAATCATAACATACAACACATGATGGCACATCGGTGTACTCCTACTCAGAATCTACTCGATTAATTACTCAGATTTATTTCTCAGATTTTATTACTCAGATTTTAATTTATATAGCGCGCTAGTGTGACTTGGGCCGAGAGATCAACCTCGACCCGCCTCACACCACCTCAACACCTGTACTCTTCGGTGTTGAGTCAAAAGGCCTGGCACCAGTACTCTTCGGTGCCAAGTCAAAACGTCTGACACCAGTGCTCTTCGGTGTCAAGTCAGATATATTATGTTTAATGTTTAACTCAAAACTCAGAAACTCAGAACTCAGAAACTCAGAACACAAGATGCTAGATCACAGATAACTCAGATAACAGATGACTCAGATAGCAGATATGGTGCAAGTAATGTAACACGTAAGTCATGCATGTATAACGTTAAAACTGAATACACGGTGAGAATACTCACCTTAGCTTTGCTAGCTTCCAAACATCAAACGCAACAGCCAAAAATAAGTACCGAGACACTCCCGGGCCTATATCACATATACAATAAAACCCTAGTCAAAAGTCGACCTCAAAATACCAACAAAATCAGAATCTGCCCAACCCGCGACCACTTATCGTAACAGCTATAACTATCATACCGTTATTCGGAAAAACATCAAATTTTTACAGCAATTAAAAGACACCTAACGCTAGAATTTGTCTTCACAAAGTTCGGCTCGGTTTTGCCCCGAAGGGTCCCAAAACAGGCCTGCAACAGAGTTGATCAATACTGGATTTCAGCACTGCAGCCTCTCGCAAAGCTGCCCGTAACTCACAAACAGTAACTCCAATAAATTATTTAAAAAATATGTGCGGAAAGGTACAAAGACAGGCTACGGAAGTCTAGAAGACCCCGAGCCCCGAATCTGACCCGAAGCAGGTCAAAAACTGACCCGAACAGGTCTAACAGAAGCTGTCCAAAAACTTGCTTTATTTTAAAACTCGATTAAATAAACTCGACTTGGCAACGGAAAAACCCAAGCTTCCCAAAAACGAAACCCGGCAGTTCAAAATCTCAGTTTCTCGACATATGACTATTTTTCTAAAACTTAATGGTAAAAAAATTTCCCGATTAGGAAACCAAGAACCCTACGGGTTCAGTTTCCCCTTCTATATAAAATTCCGATTTTATAGAAACGATTAAGCCAACAAACCCACCGAGACAACCTGAGGCTCGGCCTCGGCTGCCCGATTCGCATTTTCTAACCGGGTCTCAAAACAGTGAAACGATCTTAGGTTAATCTAGGTTACGGAACAAATTACTCGATTGAGACATTACAACAACAAGTCCATAACCAACCCATAAAAACTGCAGCAGCCCTACCCGCTGAAGGAACCAAGAATCTACCAACTCAAAAAGAAACGAGTTACGGGAGGAACAAAAAGGAACCAAGAATCTACCAACTCAAACGGCTTCCGCGTCTCGTTCTTTCTTTTCTACTCTGGCTCGACAGGGAGATAGTTCGCTGCACGATTGATGATGATGAATCCACAACACCGAAACACAAAGAAAATGATTAGAACCGTACGGGATTTGCAAAGGAAATCAAGAATTAACCGAGATAAAAAAAAACGGGGTTACCAATACACCTTCTGCTCGAATTAATATCACTGGTTAGCCGTGTCTTCTGCTCGATCGCTATACACCAGGGGGAAAACAAGACACCACAATTGCTATTAGGTTCGGTTTGACTAACTGGAAGAATCGAATAAAAGAAAAACCCGGAAGAGAATTATAACGATCACTCTCATGCAATCCACTTGTCTGCTCGATTGATGGAGATGCTCGATCACTGAATTGAAGATGGAAGGAAGATGGTGTTGGCTGGAGAAAAACGAGAGAAGGGGGCGCTCTAATCAACAGCTACTAGGGTTCAAGTGAAACAGTATGTATGTCGACACATGGGAGGAAGTACGAAAAGGAATTTAAGCCCCAATATCTGGAAATGGGTTATCTCGATTGTGGGCTGTTATCACTAAATAGGTTAAGGATTTAATTATTGATTGGGCTGAAGCTTAATACCATGTCTCACGTTTTTACTAGACAAATCGCCACAAGGGGAAAAATCTGCTTATCTTAGCCAATTACTTTAGCTCAATGGATTAATCGGATTCCGGCCTTAGCCTACAGTCGGCCTCAGCCCGACAACTAATTACTGGGAAATCAAACGTCACTTAAAAATGAAACATCACCTTAAAAATTACTTGTATACACAAGGCGTCACACATATTTATCATATCAACATCACATAATAAGGATCATATAAACGCGTAACCAAGACGTCACATATTATTTCACTAAATAATATCAAATAAGTAATACAAAAATATTTTAAATGAATAAAATGTAATTAATTTAAATTATAAAATTTGGGGTGTTACAACTCAACTCCACTTGAAATAGACTTCGTCCCCGAAGTCATCGCTTGGAAGAAGCTCAGGGTAGCGATCTCGCATCTCAGACTCAGGCCCGCCAACAGCATACATCTTCAAATAGGAAGGCACAAAAAGGTTATGAATAAAAGAAACTCTTCAGGGTGACCTACTCAATCAGAAGAACTACGACTCTCGCAAATTCATACAAATCTTTCATCTCCAGTGGTGCAAGACGAAAAGGGCTCATAATCAGAACGTTCTCTAAGAACCTCAGTTAATCGCCGAAAATGGTGTCAATAACATGCGCGAAATAACCCACGATATTCTGCTGAAGTTGTCTTCCTACTCTCGCAGACGAACACGGTGTCTGCAGCCAGCGATTAACGTAGCATTAAATCTCCGATTCAACTCCACTTGGAATTTGCTACGGATTTGTTTGTGCCGACAGTTGATCCCGGCGTGGTACTCGGTCGTCCAACCCATACTCATTACCATACACGGCTCTCTCATGACGTTAGGGATAAGGTTTATAGGAAATTTTCTCGCACAACTTTATCAAAATAATAATCACTTATACATATTTGCAACATTTTAAAATTTATTATTGACAATTCCATATTAGAAATGGCTCCAAAAAGGTCCTCTCCCCTATGGGACACCAGTTTGCATAAGGCAAAGAGGCAATCTAGTAGTTTACACCGTTATCAGTTAATACAAAAACAGAAAGTTATTCACAAGAGATGTACATATCACACATAATTCACATATACTCAGGTATATAACTCAGAAATATAATCTAGAAATATGACTCAGAAGTCTAACTCGGAAATGAACTCCAAACAAATCCCAGGAGTATAACTCGGATATCTGTCTCAGAAATAAACTCGGAAATATAACTCAAGAGCAAACTCAGAATTCTTGCTCGGAAATAAACTCAGGAATAAACACAGAAGGTATTAATATTTACTAGTAATAATATTAGATATAAATCACATTTTACTCATTTTTATGATTCTTCGCGGGTTCCAGTTTACTAACTTATAGTACTTGGACTGATAATTCTCTCTCAATCCACGTTATTGGTTCTCAAAATAACTCTCCTATAACCATTTATCGTTACCTTACTCTATTAGGTTTGCATATATTTTATTTTAATAACCCTCTAATTAGCCTCATATTAACAATCTTGTCATTTTATTCTCTTTAGTAGGTTCTCTTCCTACTACATTTAGTGGTTTCTCAATAATTCTTAATAGATATTTTCTCATACATATAGTGTAACGATACTTACTAGTCCGCTTCACTGATTTTGCACACTTCAAAATGTCTCTTGAATATTTTGACCATATTTTTACTCATTATTCATAAATTTACTACCTTCTCATCTTTTAGAAAATCTCATTAATTCAATAAAATCTTATTGTTAAATTCACTTATTGTATTCTTCATATACTTGATTCAATAACTATTTTTAGTTCAATAATTTAATAATAATAAAGTATATTATTTGATAACTTTAAATAATAAAATATATTACTCAATCCAATAAGTTCATTTGATAGATCTTCTTATCCTAATTTAATAATTACTCATAAATAAACTCTTCTCATTGCTCCGATCTATCAATTTTCATTAATCAAATTTTTAATAATTTCTCATTATCTCACTATAATTACACTGGAACAAGTACACAGATCTCATTAATTATGTTAAGGCAAAAAGTCTTGCCCCTTTGGATCTTAAGATAACAAAAACAACCTAGACTAGCTTTAATTAATATGTAGAATAATATAGCTAAGTTTAGGTCTGATACTGAGTGATCAGTATTGGAACTCAGTATCAGTACTCAGTATCAGATAGTGATACTGAGTACAAGGACTGAGTAGAAGGACTGAGTGATACTCAGTATAGTAACGGACTAAGATCAAATCCCTTGATCTTAGTCATTTCCCTTACTTAGTCCTTCGGTTACTCCTTTGCTCATCATGAAAGATCTCTATAACATTATAAATAGAGATCATCTTGCAAAGGAGTACTTACCAATTTACTTTACACATTCACATCTTTTGTAATTGATCAGTGGTCTTGTTATTCCGCAACAAGCCACACTCAGTGGATTTATACATTGACTATATTCTTGTGTTATCACTCTAATATTTCTCTAAGTATAATAATCTATCAATTAACATTATAAACCAGGGTTGTTGTGACCTAACAACTGGTATCAGAGCAGGCTAAATAAACTCTTATTTAGTCGATCTTTAACCCTGGCAGCCATCCCCTATACTTATCCTTCCCATACTCCAAAATCAAAAATGTCTACCATTGTTGCACCAGTTATGTCTGGAAAGGGAATACCCATCTTTGATGGAAAAGACTTCCATCAATGGAAGCTAAAAGCTCAGTGGTATCTTGAATCCATTCATCATGAAATGCTCACTGTGCTATATGATGGTCCCATCATTCCACAAACTGTGGAACCTGTTGCTGCTACTGATGATGCGCCTGAGGGCATAAGAACTGTACCTAAACTAAAGCACAACTGGACTGATACTGACCGTCAGTTGTATGCTTTAGACTCCAGAGCTAAAGGGGTGATTGGTAATGCTGTTACCAAAGAGATACTTAATGCAATTATGAAATTGCCAACTGCAAAGGCTATGTGGGATAGTCTATCAGTCACCTATGAAGGCACAGCAAAGGTGAAGTTGCAAAGAAAAGGCAACATGAGAAGGAAATATGAAAATTTCTTCTCAACTCCTAATGAAGACATCACCACTCTCTATAACAGGTTCAATACTGTTATCCATGATTTAATCAGTGTAGGCATTGTGAAAGAGGAAGGAGAGCTTGTTCAAAAGTTCCTGGATAGTCTTCCTCAACAATTTCTTGACATGACAAACTCTGTCAGTGCTGCTAACAACATTGAGTCATACACTCTTCAAACTTTGTATGGTCTAATGTTGAATCATGAGGAGAATAATGCTGCAAGACTGATCAACTGGAAGAAAACTGACAAGTCTTCCACTGGCATGGCTCTAGTTGTGCAACATGCCTATACTGTAACTGAGCCAGATGAACCAGAAGTTGATCTTGCTGATGCTGAGGCAGAAGAGCTTGAAACTCAAATGGCTCTTATGTCTATGAAGCTGGATCAGTTGAAAAAGAAGAGGCTTGGTGTTAGCTCTTCTAATACTGACCCAAGATCATGTCTTTGCTATAGGTGTGGAAATCCTGGACATATTGCTGCAAATTGTCATACCAAGTCTTCTGAGACTGACCAAAATGACAAAATTGCATACCGAGCAAAGAGGTATAGAGACAAATATGTCAAACTGAAGAATTGGAGCAAGGGCAAGAGGGCAGAAGGGAATGGAGCACCTCATCAAGCACTTTACTCAGAAGCCTGGATGGATGAAGACTTAAGTGATTATGAGGAAGAGATTGAAAATAAAGCCTTTATGGCTTTCACTGAAGATGATTTGAAGAGCTCCTTTGAAAAGGATATCAAAGAGGCTGAGAGGATGAGTGTTCATACTGATTGGGATTCCACTCAGTTGTACAAGGTAAGTTCCTTTCAAACTTATTCAGTGAATGAAAAAACCAAGATTTTTGAGTATATGATTGTTGATCTTAAAACTTCTGTACAAAAAGAAAAAGCTTTAAAATTAACAATTCAAGAACTTGAAAGGGTAAATAATGAAAACTTGGATAAATTAGCAAAATATAAAGATTTAGAACTAAACTTTTCAGATTTAAAAGACATTAACCAAAGATTAGCTGATAAAGCTCATTTACACAAACTTGAAAAAGAGAAATTTGAAGAACAGTGTAAATCTTGGGGAAATGCTTCAATAAAATTAAATAAATGTTTAAATCAACAATTCCCAGAAAATGTGAGGGCTGAACTTGATGTTGATCCTCAATTTAAAAATAGGAACAATTTTGCTGATTTATTTGAAGAGTTTTCTACTATGAACCCTATTAATTTAATTTGTAAAAGCTAAAACTTTATGTGAAGTTGGATGTCAAACTGAGTCAGATGATGAGGAAAATGAAATTTTAGAAAAACCTATTGGTCCCTCCATATGCTCAAAGTGCTATACTGAGCTACAAGAACTCAGTATTGAATTTCATATAACGGAAATTTCTGATACCGAGCTACCAATAGTTCAGTATGACACTTCTGCTGTTCCACCTTTTGAATTATTATTTAATACAACAATGTTTGAATTATATAATGATAATAAGACAACTTCTATCTCAAATGCTTCATCTAATACATGAGTTGCAGGAACAGAAACATCATATACTGAGACATCTAAAGAACCTGTTAAAGTTGTTTCTTCAAAACATGATAAACAAAAAACAACTTCAACTAGGTCTTTAGTTGACAAAGACAAGAAGTCTACCACTAATAATATTCGAAAGACTTCTCTGCCAAATAAAAAGAAGCAACCAGATCCTCCATCTCCTAAACCAGTTAAAAACAATGTTAATACACCTATTAAAAATGACAAAATTAACATTTTAAAAACACTTGGTGATCAGGTCAAATCTTTAAGTAAACAATTTGCAAAACTCGTTCATACTGACCTACCAAAAGTGAAACATTTTTCTAAAATACCGTATGAAAATATGTTTAGAAATAGACCTAGAAAATGTTATAGATGTCATCATACTGGTCATAAGGGAGATGAATGCTGGACTGATCTCTCAAGTCCTAGGTACTCAGTACCAAAGAAAAGGAGAGAAACTAAGTCAGTATCACCAAAGAAAACTTCTAAAGTTACCCCCGAAGTGATACCGACCTCTCCATATAAAGAGATTAAGTTAAAATATGTTTATCCCACCAAAGGTCCCATTCAAAAATGGGTTCCTAAAAAGAACTAATTCTTATTTTGTGTCTTGTGCAGGGTGACAGAAAATGGTATTTAGATAGTGGCTGCTCAAGACACATGACAGGCAGTATGGAATACCTTCTCAATTATACTCCAGAGAAGGGTCCTTCTGTTAAATTTGGAGATGACTCGGTGGGAAAGACAAGAGGTTATGGTGTGATCAAGGCAGGCAACATAACTTTTAAAAGAGTTGCCTATGTAGAGGGTCTAAAACACAATCTGCTCAGTATCAGCCAGATGTGTGATGATGACAATGAAGCTCGATTCAGGAAGGTTGCAGGAATCATCTCCAATGATAAAGGCCAACCTGTACTCATTGCTAGAAGAGAAAAAGACGTATATGTGGTCAACCTATCTGAAATAGACCCAACTATTCGAGTATGCCTGCTTTCTAAAGTCAAGCCAGAATTGCATTGGCTATGGCACAAGAAACTCTCTCACATCAACTTTAGAAATATCAACGAGCTCAGTATGAAGAAACTGGTGAGAGGGTTGCCCACAATTACTTATTCAAAAGATAAGTTATGCTCAGCATGTGAAATGGGCAAGCAGAAGAAGAGTTCATTCAAGTCCAAAGTCAATCATTGCATTAATGAACCTCTTACTATGATACATATGGATCTTTTTGGCCCCATCAGCACACCATCTTTGGCCAAAAAGATCTATACTCTAGTCTTGGTTGATGAATTTTCAAGATATACTTGGGTCATCTTCCTCAAGACTAAGTCAGATGCAACAACAGAAATCATTGCCTTTATAAAAAGAGAGGAACTTCAAAAAGGCAACAAGGTCAAGCAACTTAGAATTGAAGTGACCATGGTACTGAGTTTAAGAACTCAGTATTAGCAGATTTCTGTGAAGGAAAAGGAATCATTCAAAACTTCTCTGCAGCCTACACACCACAACAAAATGGTGTTGTAGAAAGAAAGAATAGAACACTGATTGAAGCTGCAAGAACTTTATTATGCCATGCTGGACTGGCACTGAGTTTCTGGGCTGAAGCTGTAAACTGTGCAAACTTTACTCAGAATAGAGCTACTATAGTCCAAAGACATCTGAAGACTCCATATGAGTTATATAATGGCAAGATTCCTAATGTGAAATACTTCCACATCTTTGGGAGTAAATGCTTTGTACTCAGTACAAAACAAAATCTCAACAAATTTGCTCCCAAAGCAAATGAAGGTGTGTTCATGGGCTACTCTCCACACTCTAAAGCTTTCAGAGTGTATATCATCTCAACCAAGATGATTGTAGAATCCATTCATGTCACATTCGATGAAGATCAGAATGAGAATTCTACCTCAGCAAGTGAAGACATAAGTGGCATAGATATTTTATGCAATCCAGAACACTCCATTGCTGAACAGCCCAAGTTTCATCCACACTTTATTCCCAATAAGTTTAATGAAACTGATCAAGTTCAAACTCAGTATCACTATACTGCGACTAATACTGAGGTTCCCATAACAGAGGACCTCCATACTGAGTTTCCAACTAATGATCTGAACCTCTCTACCTATGAAGAAGGTGAAACATCCAACACTTCACAAGAATCCATATCCACTCTGCAAAATGGAACTGAACAGCAACCTCCGGTGTCTAATACTGACCAGAATTCCACTCAGTATCAGACACACAACACACCAAATCAACAAGATATTGTTGATCCTATTTCAAATGCTTCCTTAGGAAACAATTTAAGGGAACACAGAGACCATCCACACTCAAACATTATTGGTCCTATTGAAGAAGGTGTCCAAACAAGAAGAAAATTAGAGTTTCCACCCCAAGCAACTGCAAATTTTTGTTTCTTCTCAAGTTTTCTATCTACCATTGAACCAAAGAAAGCTGATGAAGCTTTATTAGATGAAGATTGGGTAGAAGCTATGCAAGAAGAGCTCACAGAGTTTGAGAGAAACAAAGTTTGGAACCTAGTACCACCTCCTACTGGCAAAACTATTATTGGTACTAAGTGGGTGTTCAGAAACAAGATGGACAAGGATGGTGTTGTCATCAGAAACAAAGCAAGGTTAGTTGCTCAAGGTTACAGGAAAGAAGAAGGCATTGACTATGATGAAACTTTTGCACCAGTTGCCAGAATTGAAGCTATTAGGTTGTATCTTGCATATGCAGCCTTCAAAAATTTCAAAGTTTATCAGATGGATGTCAAAAGTGCTTTTCTAAATGGAAAACTCCAAGAAGAAGTTTATGTTAAACAACCACCAGGTTTTGTTGATCCTAAATTTCCGAATTATGTTTTCAAGCTTGATAAAGCTCTATATGGGCTCAAACAAGCTCCAAGAGCCTGGTATGATACCCTGTCCGAGTATCTTATTGAAAATAAATTTACAAGAGGTAAAATTGATAAAACATTATTTTCAAAACGGAACGGTTCTAACATCTTACTCATTCAGATATATGTAGATGACATTATCTTTGGTTCCACTGACAAGTCAATGTGTGACTGGTTTACTAAGATAATGTCAACTCAGTATCAGATGAGTATGATGGGAGAACTTACTTATTTTCTTGGTTTACAAGTTGAACAAAAGTCTGATGGCACTTTTATAAATCAAAGTAAGTATGTGCATGATATGTTACAGAAATACAAATTTGAAAATTTATCTTCCATGCACACTCCTATGGGTACTTAGGATAAGATAAGTAAGGATGAAACTGGTAAATCAGTTAGTCAATCCACATACCGAGGTATGATTGGTTCCTTACTTTATTTAACTGCTAGCAGGCCTGATATCATGTTTGCAACATGTTTGTGTGCTCGGTATCAGGCTGATCCTAAAGAATCACATATGAAAGCAGTTAAGCGAATCTTTAGATATCTTACAGGTACTCCTAACCTGGGTCTTTGGTATCCCAAAGACTCAAACTTTGACCTTTAAGGGTACACAGATGCAGATTTTGCAGGTTGTAGATTGGACAGAAAAAGCACAAGTGGAGGATGTCAATTCCTCGGTGGAAGACTAGTTGGTTGGTCATCCAAGAAGCAAAATTCGGTAGCAACTTCCACAGCAGAAGCAGAATATGTTGCTGCAGGAAGTTGTTGTGCTCAATTATTATGGATGCAGTATCAACTCTTAGACTATGGGTTCAACTTTCATAAGACTCCCATTCATTGTGATAACAAGAGTGCTATTGCTATCACAGAGAACCCAGTCTATCACTCCAAAACCAAGCACATTGATATCAGACACCACTTTATTCGAGATAATGTGGAAAAAGGTAAGGTTGAGGTAGATTATGTATCAACAGATGAACAATTGGCCAATGTGTTTACTAAACCTCTCCCTGAGGAAAGGTTTATGTATTTACTAGGGCAATTAGGTATGTTGATTCCTTAATCTTTAAAACTGAACGCTCAGTTTCACTCATGTTGATACTGACCACTCAGTATCACCAGTCTGTTATCATCAAAATTTGAAATTTTTATTTTTTTTATTCATTTCCAGAGTAAATTAATTGTTTTTATAATTTTATTATTTTTTTAATAATTTTTTTTACTCAGTATTGGGGTATTACGGCGCTCAAACCGAGCTTAATCCTCATACTGCTCAACGGTAACCTTTCTTAATAAGAAAGTTACCGTTGGCAGAGGATAAGGCAGTCAAATCAGCCGTTTTTACTTCCCAATACCTTAATTATCTTTCAAATCTCCTATAAATAACCGTTTATTTTTACTTCAATTTTTTTTAACTGTTATTTATTTCTTTCATTTTCAATTCTCTCTGCGATTAACGATTTCACTTTCTATTAGCAAGCAAACTTTTTTCAAATCAAAATCACAGATGGCGAATTACACTTTTGTTGCTCCAGAAGTTGAATCGGAAATCAAATTCCGAAATGATGAAGTGCCCAGGTTTGCGAGGAACAACATCACAGCGAATTTCACTATTCCTCAAGCCTGGGTCTGCCAAGAATTCACAAATATTGTGACTTTTATGAAGCATTGCCCAATTGCTCGTGCACTGACCTTATCTCCTCGAGCAATTTACCCAGAAATGTTATGTGAGTTTTGGTACTCTGCCACACTCGATTCTCCAGATATGATTGCTGGATGGGTAATTAGGGATCAAAGAAGAGCTTTTGTTTCTACTGCAATCATTCGTGAAACAATGAGGCTTCCAGCACAAGCTCAATATGACCCATTTGTTGATAGATCAGAGGCACGCTCAGTACTGCCATTTTTGGGTCGAAGAGGAACAACAGGAATCATCAAAAGAAACGAATTTGGTCCTATGTGGGGTATTCTCATTACAACAATTATTCGGTGCATGACTCACAAGACAGGTGCTTTGGATCAAATAAATGAATTTGGGATGCAAATAGTACATGCTCTGTACTATGGTAGAAACATTGATTATGCACGACTCATTTTAAATGAATTAGCTACTTTGGTTCGGGCTAACACAAGGGAATGTAATGTCCCTTTCTGCAGATTCTTATCACTCATCTTTCAACACTCAATGCCCACACATTCTTATGATGAGTTTCACAGTCCAAGGGTTGATCTTCCTCCTCTTAGTGAGAAGATCTTCTTTTACAGGCCAAGACAAGCAGAGCCTTTACTGAGCCCTTCTATGTGGGCCATTGTTCAAGAACATATAAATGATGAAGAAGACATGTCTGATACTGAGTCAGACAATGATGGTGATGATGATAATGATTATAATAGTGGCAATGGAGCCCAGGCTGGTCCAGATATTGAGATGCAGGATGTTCCACAAGTTCAAGAACCAACTCAACAACATATCTCTCCACCTGCACAGGACCCTGAGGTTCCTCATATAGAAACAATTTTTGATACTGAGTCCTCAGAAGACACATCACTGGTCCTCCAAAGAAGAAGAAGACATCTTTCCCCTGTCATTATGGGAAACTTATCATCTGAGGAGGTGCAGCCTGCAAATGTTCCATCATTAACTGCATCTCTTTAAGCCCAAAGACTAGTTGCAGCCACCGCTGACCTTCCAGGTCCAGAACTAGTCCAAACTGCTCAACTAATTGAGGAACCTCATGTTCCTCTTGATGTGGAGATTCAATATGCACAAACTACACTGGAAGGTGCTCAGCATGACAGAGAGGTCGGTATTGAAGATGTTGGTGCTGCACATCAACAAACACATGATCCTGCACCGACCACTGCAGACGCTAGAAGGGAATCTGACAGAGTCTCAGGTATGAATTTCTAAAAAGCCCTTAAACTTATATATATATATATTTCATTCCCAAATAGAGACTAAGTATTGGCCAGTACCAACTCAATACTGACCAAAGTCTCAAACGATCTTTCAAATATATATCCTTTTATGGCCAACATAGCTAGCCCACTGCTGCTATGCAAAATTCATATACTGAGCACACAAAATTGATCATTGTCAGTCTACAGTTGTCTCAACATTTAAAGAGACAATGGTGGTTGATGTCATACTGACACCCACTGGTGCTGCTTGAATTATGTCCAACTTATTTTTGAGTTGGGTAGCATCATTCAAGAAATGATCACAAACCCTTAAGCCACAAAATCCAAAAACTTTCCATGGGGTTTAGCCACATTTCTGTTATCACTCTAATACCGAGTGATAAACATTGAAAATAACTAGAAGCACATCCCAGGCTTCGAATTCCCAAACCCAAACCTTTTAGTAAATGTGACTTATCCTATACTGAGCTACTTAAATTTACACACTCACTTTTACTAAAACCTTCTTACACATGCTATGCACAAGTCCACAATATTTCATCATAAACCAGATGAAATACAGACTTCACAAACTCTGTTTATATGATTATAGAATTAAACAACACCACAATTCTATTTGATAAACCTTTTCTTTTAACCAGTTTTTTTTTTGTTTTTGTTTCTTTAGCACCATCTGTGCAGGGCATTCAGGCATCACAGGCTGCAGGAGACCAAGTGACTCTGCAAGCAATCATGCAACAAATTCTGGCCATCCAACATACTCAAAGTATAATACTAGCCAGAATGGACAAGATGAGTGGTGATATTGACTCAATAAAACAGTCAGTCTCATTACTTCAACAACCACATCAGCAACCACAAACTCCACCATTTTCACATGGTGACCACAATGAAGAAGGAGAAGGAGATGCTGGTGATACTGATGCTGCAACTGAGCCCATGCCCTCCCCTACTCTTGAACAACCAGAAGGGGACATGGGTGGTGATACTGATCCTCTTCCCTCCTCATCCAATGATAACAAAAAGGGGGAGAAGAGACAAAGAGATACTGAGGTTGATCAAACTGAGCCATCTGCTCAGGGGGAGAAAAGAAGAAGATTGAATGAAGATCAACCTCCACAACAACAACAACAACATCAGCAAAGCCCTCATACTGAGCCACTTCGCATTCAGTATGAGAGAAGAAGACAAAGAACTAGGTCAGCATTACAAGTTCAAGACCCACTTGAGCCATCTGCTCAGGGGGAGACTCACACTGACCAACCACAGCAAGCTTATACTGAGCCACCTGTTCTAGAAGAAAACAACTTGCAAATTGTGGTCTATAGGCCTTTTGTGTGGCCCATTGCTGATGATGAAGATGAAGAACATCCAGTGGCATCAGAAGAATTTTTAAACTTTGCACTGGATGAAGCAAATAAAGAAACCTCTTCATCATCATTCTCAGATGATGAAGTACATACAAGAAAACCTATCTCACCTCATGCTGAAGGACCTTCTAGAATTCCTAGAAGACCAATAACCAGAAGAATGACAAATGTGGTTATGTCCTCAGAATCTAGTGAAGAACAAGATCCAGCCCCTCTGATCTCAAGACCTAGGAGATCTGCTCAGTTTACTGAGGAAAAGAGTGAAGCTGAGGATGAGATTGAGGCCCAAAAGTTCTTCCCTGTTAAGGAAGAAACTGAATCTGAGTCTGAAGATGTTCCAAGAAGATCTCATACTGTAAGAAGAACTGGAGATGAATTACTTGAACAGTATTGGAACATTGTAGCACAAAGAACAAGATATAGGGAAACAAGGATGGGTATGCTGAGGAATAAAGCATTTCTAACTGTAAGAGACATATACTGGCTAAATGAATTTGTCAACAAAATAAAGGTCAAAACTGTTGATAAATCAATTGTTGCAACTTGTACTGGGCCAGTCAGTCCTCCAATGAAGTTTTTCCTCCATGACATCCAAAATATGGGACTTCAAGATTGGATAAAGATTGCTAGACTGATAAAGGAGATGCCCTTAAGATCCTCTGAAGCCCAAGTGATGATGGATGAAATATGGGATGTATCTGCTATATGCTATGAAAAAGGCATTCTTTATGCAGCAGAATACAGGGCACTCAGTGTGATGACTGAAGATATGAAGAACAACAAACCTGAGTGCCTTAATACTTTCAGAATAATTCCCACATATACTGTTCCCTCTAATCTTATCTTTCAGGATCAAAAGAGTACCATATATCCAACATCTGGATATATGTATACTGACTCAGATGACAGGGAGTGCTTCATTACTGAAGCAGATTTGGCAACAGCTCCTATCAGCCATTTGGTGGGCCTTAAATGGATGATAACCAAGAAAGAAGATGCTTGGTTTAGAAAGAAGATAGTTGCTGTATTAAACAACATGCAAGATGAACTGAAGAAAAGAGAAGAGTTCATCCATGTGAAGAAAGAAGTCTTCTATGAGTTTGAGTCGATCAACAAAGACTAAAGAAGAAGACTTTGCAGCCTGTAGCTTATTTTGTTTAGTTTCTCTTTGTAATTGCTTTGTTATCTTTAGATCGGGGGGATTGTTAAGGCAAAAAGTCTTGCCCCTTTGGATCTTAAGATAACAAAAACAACCTAGACTAGCTTTGATTAATATGTAGAATAATATAGCTAAGTTTAGGTCTGATACTGAGTGATCAGTATTGGAACTCAGTATCAGTACTCAGTATTAGATAGTGATACTGAGTACAAGGATTGAGTAGAAGGACTGAGTGATACTCAGTATAGTAACGGACTAAGATCAAATCCCTTGATCTTAGTCATTTCCCTTACTTAGTCCTTCGGTTACTCCTTTGCTCATCATGAAAGATCTCTATAACATTATAAATAGAGATCATCTTGCAAAGGAGTACTTACCAATTTACTTTACACATTCACATCTTTTGTAATTGATCAGTGGTCTTGTTATTCCGCAACAAGCCACACTCAGTGGATTTATACATTGACTATATTCTTGTGTTATCACTCTAATATTTCTCTAAGTATAATAATCTATCAATTAACATTATAAACCAGGGTTGTTGTGACCTAACAAATTATATAATCATAGTACTTACCATGTCTCTGTCCACAATTGCACATAACTCGATAAATCTTGGTTTATTAATTTCTCCATTAGTCCCGATTATCAATTTTATAAACTTGATAGTTACATCATAGAATTAATTAAATTACTCGATTATATAGTTACTTTTTATAGATTCTCCAATTAGATATATGTATCTCGGTAATAGAAATTTCATGCATATGCATCATACTCATAGTACTTCTAAATCATAAATAATGATAATTATTTCTTGGCAACCTCCCTTTTTACCCCTACTCAACTCCACTTGGAGATAAACTCGTCCTCGAGTTTGAAAACTGGCATTCTCTACCATATTAAAACAAGCAAGCATGTAGTCACACAAACAATTAAGATACCCATACTAATTTCACAATAACAAGCATTGGTCCATCGTTCCCCTCAAAATCTCCCCCTAACCAACCAAAAGTCATGTGTGTACGGTAATAGGGGCCCTCTATTACTTTCGACACATGCTTTTGTTTGGTCACGAGTCAATCCCAAAGTTCACAACTTCCCACACATAAAAATAATCCACAACAAATCACACTCAGAAGAAAAAAAGTTTACTTTCAATATCTGATAAATACAGATATGCACTCAGCTGTGGTTACTCAAAACCTCATAAACATTACTCAGAAATCATGCGTATATTTAGTCTCATACGCGATACTCGGATAACTCAGATTCATAGAAATTTTTCCACTTTGTTACTTTCACAATACGAATATCGTTTTATCTTCTACTCTTAGTTATCTCATTTTTCATTTCCCATGAATAACATTTACTCTTTCTCAAAATTTTATCCGATTTATTGCCGTCTCGAGCGACAATTAATATTTTCTAGTTCAACATTCTCGGTTAATTATTCTAATAAGCTTATATAGCTCGTTTATTGGCTCTGCGTTAACTTAACAATCTCTCACTGAACTCGTTATTCACATGACGTCTTGCACTCAACTATTTAAACCACTTACTCATAATGTTTTCTCATTTTATTTCAATTTAATGATTCTTAAATAAATATTAATTTGTTGACTTTTCAACCTGAAATTTTCTCAATTATTACAACTCATGGTATTCACGAATTGTTAATTTCTCATTTTGGTAAGTTTAATATAATCACTTCTCTTTTAACACTATTCAATAATTATCTTTAATACATTCTATAGATTCTTACACAAATTTGGAATTCCATATTAATGTATCTTTTGGTTGCTAAATCTTGATTCAATAACCTCTCATTATGCATACTCATTTTATTATCAAAATTTGGTTCGATATCTTTTCGTTTAGCTAAAATGTAATTATTTCCCATTTTATTGACGCAATAATCCTTCCTTTTACTCAACTTGGAAAATCCTCATAAAAAAAATTCTTAATCAATTTGATTTACTAATCTCTGATTTACTCGTTTAAATGACTCGGTCTATTAAGTGTTTTCTCCCATATGAAAGTTTTTAATATTCTCCCAATACGAAAATTTAATACTCCTATTTAATATTAGTAATTTTCTCTTTTCTCATTTACTCAAAGCATGCGAACTATAAATTAATATCCCGTTATTACACTTTTTGGTTAAAATTTCTCAGAATTTATAAAATCTCATTTCAACTCTATTTGATATTCCTCTAAATTGGAAACTTTTATTATTCTCATTAAAATTTATAATTCCTCTAGTATGCGTATTTGTATATGCATAAATATATTAAACACTGGGAATTAAAAACCAGAATTTTACTCAGAATTATGCTCTAAATTATACTCAGAATTATCAAACCTTGCATTCGTATATCTATATATACATAGTATTTGGTCGTACAATTCATATGAAATTTTCGTATGTTATTATAACTTTTAGGGTTTATTTCGCAGATGTAATCAGAAACAACACTCGGAAAAATATACTTAGAAAATAAACACAGAAATCTCAGACTACTCTACTCATCCATACTCAGAATACAACATACATCTCAGATAAATAAAAACTATTAGATATTACCAGCAATGGGAAAAAGCGAGAGGTCGACGTGACATGCTGTATGCTTGATGTGGAAACTTTACTCAGAAAATATTTTGCTCAATTCGCGTTTTAAAACTCGAGACTCAAACTTGAGATTGAATCCACCCCTTGTGAATCCAAATCCCTCAAGTCAGAGCTCTGATACCAACTTGTAACACCCTAAAATTTATAAGATTTTTAAAATTTTTGAAAACAAAATTATAATCAAAAGGTCCCATAGATAAATCTCAGATATTAATATTTAACATTTAAAACGTATTTATTGCGGAAATAGTTAAGATAAAGTAAAGTGTTTTAAAATATTAAATGATGTCCACATCAGTAATGAAAAGATACAGCGGTCAACCGTCCACCTTCTCCTTTCCTTTGCTGGTACCTGAAACAATGTGGGGGAAAGTTTGGGTCAGCTGGGGAAGCTGAGTGAATAATTCTCAAAATGAAAACAATCATAACATACAACACATGAGGGCACATCGGTGTACTCCTACTCAGAATCTACTCGATTAATTACTCAGATTTATTTCTCAGATTTTATTACTCAGATTTTAATTTATATAGCGCGCTAGTGTGACTTGGGCCGAGATATCAACCTCGACCCGCCTCACACCACCTCAACACCTGTACTCTTCGGTGTTGAGTCAAAAGGCCTGGCACCAGTACTCTTCGGTGCCAAGTCAAAACGTCTGACACCAGTGCTCTTCGGTGTCAAGTCAGATATATTATGTTTAATGTTTAACTCAAAACTCAGAAACTCAGAACTCAGAAACTCAGAACACAAGATGCTAGATCACAGATAACTCAGATAACAGATGACTCAGATAGCAGATATGGTGCAAGTAATGTAACACGTAAGTCATGCATGTATAACGTTAAAACTGAATACACGGTGAGAATACTCACCTTAGCTTTGCTAGCTTCCAAACATCCACGCAACAGCCAAAAATAAGTACCGAGACACTCCCGGGCCTATATCACATATACAATAAAACCCTAGTCAAAAGCCGACCTCAAAATACCAACAAAATCAGAATCTGCCCAACCCGCGACCACTTATCGTAACA
The DNA here is from genome assembly GCA_963853835.1 of Calendula officinalis. Lineage (NCBI taxonomy): Eukaryota > Viridiplantae > Streptophyta > Magnoliopsida > Asterales > Asteraceae > Calendula > Calendula officinalis. The sequence goes on from OY970823.1 coordinate 14,122,330, forward strand.
GCTATAACTATCATACCGTTATTCGGAAAAACATCAAATTTTTACAGCAATTAAAAGACACCTAACGCTAGAATTTGTCTTCACAAAGTTCGGCTCGGTTTTGCCCCGAAGGGTCCCAAAACAGGCCTGCAACAGAGTTGATCAATACTGGATTTCAGCACTGCAGCCTCTCGCAAAGCTGCCCGTAACTCACAAACAGTAACTCCAATAAATTATTTAAAAAATATGTGCGGAAAGGTACAAAGACAGGCTACGGAAGTCTAGAAGACCCCGAGCCCCGAATCTGACCCGAAGCAGGTCAAAAACTGACCCGAACAGGTCTAACAGAAGCTGTCCAAAAACTTGCTTTATTTTAAAACTCGATTAAATAAACTCGACTTGGCAACGGAAAAACCCAAGCTTCCCAAAAACGAAACCCGGCAGTTCAAAATCTCAGTTTCTCGACATATGACTATTTTTCTAAAACTTAATGGTAAAAAAATTTCCCGATTAGGAAACCAAGAACCCTACGGGTTCGGTTTCCCCTTCTATATAAAATTCTGATTTTATAGAAACGATTAAGCCAACAAACCCACCGAGACAACCTGAGGCTCGGCCTCGGCTGCCCGATTCGCATTTTCTAACCGGGTCTCAAAACAGTGAAACGATCTTAGGTTAATCTAGGTTACGGAACAAATTACTCGATTGAGACATGACAACAACAAGTCCATAACCAACCCATAAAAACTGCAGCAGCCCTACCCGCTGAAGGTTAGGATCGACCAAATAACAGCTAAAAAGAAACGAGTTACGGGAGGAACAAAAAGGAACCAAGAATCTACCAACTCAAACGGCTTCCGCGTCTCGTTCTTTCTTTTCTACTCTGGCTCGACACAGAGATAGTTCGCTGCACGATTGATGATGATGAATCCACAACACAGAAACACAAAGAAAATGATTAGAACCGTACGGGATTTGCAAAGGAAATCAAGAATTAACCGAGATAAAAAAAAACGGGGTTACCAATACACCTTCTGCTCGAATTAATATCACTGGTTAGCCGTGTCTTCTGCTCGATCGCTATACACCAGGGGGAAAACAAGACACCACAATTGCTATTAGGTTCGGTTTGACTAACTGGAAGAATCGAATAAAAGAAAAACCCGGAAGAGAACTATACCGATCACTCTCCTGCAATCCACTTGTCTGCTCGATTGATGGAGATGCTCGATCACTGAATTGAAGATGGAAGGAAGATGGTGTTGGCTGGAGAAAAACGAGAGAAGGGGGCGCTCTAATCAACAGCTGCTAGGGTTCAAGTGAAACAGTATGTATGTCGACACATGGGAGGGAGTACGTAAAGGAATTTAAGCCCCAATATCTGGAAATGGGTTATCTCGATTGTGGGCTGTTATCACTAAATGGGTTAAGGATTTAATTATTGATTGGGCTGAAGCTTAATACCATGTCTCACGTTTTTACTAGACAAATCGCCACAAGGGGAAAAATCTGCTTATCTTAGCCAATTACTTTAGCTCAATGGATTAATCGGATTCCGGCCTTAGCCTACAGTCGGCCTCAGCCCGACAACTAATTACTGGGAAATCAAACGTCACTTAAAAATGAAACATCACCTTAAAAATTACTTGTATACACAAGGCGTCACACATATTTATCATATCAACATCACATAATAAGGATCATATAAACGCGTAACCAAGACGTCACATATTATTTCACTAAATAATATCAAATAAGTAATACAAAAATATTTTAAATGAATAAAACGTAATTAATTTAAATTATAAAATTTGGGGTGTTACAGCGGATTATAGATTGTTGACCACACCTGCATATTGCCATCGTTGAGGGAGATGAGGTGCGTCTGGTTCTTGAAACGAAGGAATAGATCGATGGGTTTGAAGAAGACAGGATTATTAAAAGGGTTTAAAGAGAAGGAAGGAAAAAGTTGGACAAAAATGCCCTCATGTGCCAGTCACGTGATTTCACTTAACGGGCCAAATACACGTCCGTTACCCTAAAGGACTACAGGTGAAAAAGATTTCAAAATAAAGGACCATCGGTGTAATTTTTGAAACTAAAGGACCATCGGTGAAATCTGCGTCAAAGTTAAAGGACCATCCGTGTAATTAACTCGATGACATCAAACCTACATTACAAATGTTGGTTCAAAAGATGGGCGAGGGACTGAGGGGGACCTATATATACATTATTTTGTATGTACCTTAAGAGACCCAAGAATATCAAAAGAGTAAAAATAGACAAGATAATTGAGTTCGGTTTTAGGTACCCATGCGAATAATAGGCTTTGTAAATGCCAGATTGCCAGGGGACCTTATATACCTACTCCTCATTCTCTTTCAAACATCTATTTTGGAACAAATCATAATATGAAAAAATGATACGGTTTCTTTTAAAATAAGCCACTAAAGCTTTTAAAAAGCCTTGAACATGTTAATCCAATATTTAAGTTGGTATCAATGCCTTATTTATTTATTTTTTTGACGAAAAATCATAATTTACTGCTAAATAGCACTTATATGCACAACAGAATTTGAACTTCTGACCACAAGAATGAGAATAAATACCATATCAGCCATTAGACCAAAAACCTTTGGTGTCAAACTATAAAGCTATAGCATTCTAGTAGTAAAAAAGATAAGGGCACGTGACATCTTAGGGCATCTTCAATGTATGCACTAAATAATACACGAAATTTGGTGGTAAGTCCAAAACATATAGCCAGCAACACTATAATGGCGTTATGCCTCTCCGCCAGGAATATAACGAGTTATAAAAAAAAAACCTCTTTAAAATTTTGGAGATTGTTATTGATCGAGAATATTTGTGGGGTTTGTTTTTATTACATGTTAAGGGAATATGAGTTTTAGGTTGTGTTATAATAGAGTTACATAAATAATAATAAAAAAACTATTAACTTAGCTATAACATACCTTGCATACCTTAAAAATACACACAAATTAACAAAACAAAACTTGTTGAGTGGGGTTCAACTAAAGCCTAAAGCATTTAAGTCTGCCCCTACTGTGTAGGGTCTCAAAAGGGTCGATTAGACCTCACTCAAAACTCAAATTCGATTATGATAGTCGGGTTAAATTTATTCGGGTCTTTTTTTATATCAGTTATTTCAACCTGATGTGACTAACCTGATCAGGTTGACCCGACAAACTTGAAACTCGACAAACCCGAACCCGACCAACCCGATTCCTTATAGGGTCGGGTTTCGGATTAGATTTTTCTTTTTACTTCAAACCCGATAGGCCCGACCCGACTAGAGCCAAACCCGCCCGACAACCCGAATTGACACCCCTACAGTACTCTGGATAGAACACCAACGAAAAATCTTGGAAAACTTATGTTACATTTACTATGAAACAACAGAAAACATGTCTTAAAATAGTAGGTATTAATGTATTACTAACCACAATTGTGATATCTAGCCTACTGGTTAAATTTGATTTTCATAAAGATAAAATTGTCCATAGGTCCAAACTTCAATCCCTAGGAGAGAAAAGAAAATATCCCATTGTAGCCATGAAAGTCCACTTGTACCGACTTTGATCTATCTGCAAAACGGGTGATCTATCAGGGATTAGTCAACTAACAAAGCGAATGAAAACAAAATTAAAAAAAAACAGTAAGTATTCCCTTATACTTCGTATATACATTACCCATACAACGTTTAATGTTCAGAATTTTTTTTAATTATTTTTGCTCTCAGACTTTATTATATATTTGGACAAAGAGAGACTAAAGCACAAAAAAATCATTATCCTAATGGTAAGACTATATATTTGCATGCAAAAGGTTTCAAGCTCAAAACTTCTCCTTGCACTTTTTTAAATTCTTTATTTGTGTTGCACATGGGATTCAAACCATCTACTTTTTGCTAGAGAGATCCTCATGGTGTTTTCTATTCATTTACTCAATAAACTATTATTGAGTAATTATGATAAAATTAGTTATGTAAGGTTGTAGACGATACAAGGCAGTCGCAGTTTTAACTTGAGTGATGTATGCCAATTCTATGATTTTGAAATTCCGATTCATCTTTCATACCCGCAGCAACGCGCAGCAATTTTTTCCTTGTTACCAAAGTTTACCAATAAATAAAAGAATTTAAGTCCAACCTACTCATCTTACAAAGCTTGTGACTCATATATGAAGACATCACCCACCATTTAATTCTAAATTTAAAAATAATATTTTATGATCGGAACATAAAATAGTCCAGAAAAGGGACTCGGCAGAATAATCGCTCTACAAAACAGTCTTTTTACTTTTAAATTATTGTTTAAGTACACAACTCTATTAATAAATATATTAGATTGTGTATATTTTATAGTTAAATAAATAGATAGATATTAGAGATATCTTTTGTAATTAAAGTTTGTGTATATCTTGTATTGTAAACCCTATATATAGGGATCTCATTGATTAGTGAAAGTCATTCATTATTCTAACCATAAACACTTTTATGGTATCAGAGCAAAAACCCTAAAACCCCAAAGAACCCTAGCCGATTATCCCTAACTGTCGACGGAAATCGCACCAGCCATGGTTACGACCAACAGCACTGATGCGTCGACTTCCGGAAACCCCAAACCATCTTCGAATCTGCATCCCGTCTATACCGTTACGAACATTCAAAACAAAGTTCCGGTATTGGATGGTACGACAGTTTCATACTCTTCACGGGTTAAGCTTTTCAAGCTACACGTTAGAGGATACAAAGTGCTAGATCACATCGACGGTAAAGAGGAGCAAACCGCATACATCTTACTATATGTCGATGATATCATACTTACCGCCACGACCACCGAATTTTTATCATTAGCACTCTTTCACAAGCATTCGCTACGACGGACCTTGGGGCGTTACTTCATTTTTTGGGCATAGCAGTGACACGTAACACTAACGGTTTATTTTTATCTCAGTCACATTATGCTGAGGATATTCTTAAACGTGCATCCATGACAAATTGCAATCCATGCAACACTCCGGTTGATACTAATGGTAAACTCAGCGCAACCGCCGGAAAACTCTTGACCTATGGCACCTTATATCGTAGTCTGGCCGGTGCACTTCAATATCTCACCTTTACCCGGCCTGACATATCATACGCGGTTCAACAAATCTGTTTGTTCATGCATGCACCACGAGATGCTAATTTTAACTTCATGAAACGAGTACTACACTACGTCAAGGGTACTCTAGATCACGGAATTCGCATCATTAATTCCCCAGTCACACGCTTACTGCATACTCTAACGCAGACTGGGGCGGGTGCCCTGACTCAAGACGATCAACTTCGGGCTACTGTGTATATCTCGGTGATAACTTAATTTCATGGTCCTCTAAACGACAAACTACGTACTATTTCACGCTCAAGTGCTTAAGCCGAATACAGAGGGGTTGCAAATGCGGTCGCTGAAACTAGTTGGTTACAATCTACTACTTGAACTGCATGAGCCATTACGTAAAGCAACGATTGTTTATTGTGACAATGTCTCTGCAGTATATCTATCGGATAACCCAGTACAACATCAGAGAACGAAACATATTGAAATTGATATCCACTTTGTTCGGGAAAAAGTCAAAATCGGTCATATTCGAGTTTTACATGTTCCTGCTGCCTACCAATATGCCGACATTTTTACAAAGGGATTGCCTCGACAACTATTCGAAACGTTTCGTGATAGTTTAAGCGTCCGCTCTCCTCCCGCTTAAACTGTGGGGGACTATTAGTAAATATATTAGATTGTGTATATCTTATAGTTAAATAGATAGATATTAGAGATATCTTTTGTAATTAGAGTTTGTGTATATCTTGTATTGTAAACCATATATATAGGGATCTCATTGATTAATGAAAGTCATTCATTATTCTAACCTTAAACACTTTTAAACTCTACAACATTAATGAAAAGTGAGCTCTTGCAACAGGATTAGAAGTTTGATTGTGTATAATTAGTGAGCTTTAACTTAGATTAAACCGTTACTAACGTTTTCATGCAACAAAACTCATTTTTGACTCTTGATTCTTGAACATGTTTGTAGTATAAATTTACGAGTAATTTAATTTATATTCTTCAGAGTTATACAATTAAAGAGTTCATTATACAACTTTTTTACTCAAACAATCTTAGAAGTTTGAAATTTGTTCCCCGACTAAATTTCACAAGTTCTAAGGTTCACATCGTGGCTTTTAACTCACAAACCGATTAAATTTTCCATTTTACATCCGTAGATTCTTGATTTCACAAAGCTTCCATTTAACAAATTCTGTTTTTTTAAGTTTGTAATTCAATAATTTTCTTGGATTTTTGTTTCGATTGTGAAGTGTCTAAGTTTGTGCTTTGATATTGAAGCTTCAAAGTTCAGGGTTGTCTTTTTATAGGGGTTCACTTTCCGTTTAAATGAAACTTTGTCTTCGCAAGCCGCAAATCATTATGTTGGGCGTTTGTGATAATTACAACTAATATACGTAGAAACTAATGGTTAAAACTCAGTCAAAAATATAAATCTTTACTATATAAAATGTATTGAGTTTTTTTTGAACGGCAAAAGGGGAGAATAGGTGGGAGATTCAGCATTACCATCACATCCAACCACCCACCCTGACAGAAAAAAATTAACAATAGAAACTAGCAAGAATTTAGTAAATTACAATATAAGTTCAAAAAACTAAATCAACAAAGTGGGACAAAAACACTATAACTACCAAGAAATATTCTTGTATTTCTCTCTATACTTTCTTTTTTGGAAACGGTTTCCCTCGGTACTTAATCCATGATTTCCACAATCCCGAAAGCTACAATTCCGACTTTTCATTTCTTGATTATCGGTTTCTCGTTTGGTGGGTGACCAAACTATGAACATGAATGGAATCAATTAAAGCATCAAACTCTAAAAAATATATCAATTATGAACTAAAAAAATTCACTTAAATAATAATTGTATTCGTAAATAAAACCCAATATTGAAAGCATCAAACTGAAGCAATTATGCATGTAAAAAACCATAAGAATCAAACATGGTGGGGACAGCTAGGCGATGACGAACTGCAATGGTTTTCAAATAGGTTAATTATTTTTCAGGGTCGTAAGTCTGCTCTTCATATTAGCTTATCCCCATGTTCGGAATTGGATAAGGGTTTATTTGACACATTCCTGCTTGGTGAGACAATTGATTCTGAGACTTTGAAGGCTCTTCCTAATCTTCTTAAAGATGAAGGAATTCATTTCGGGAGGGTATTCTTTTATGGTGGATTATGTGCTTTGATCGGGTTTGATGACGCTTCTGATGCATCCGGTTTCCTCTCCAACAAATCTTGTTGGAGTAAGTGGTTTCATTGGCTTAAGAAAGGTAATTCCACTTTAAACTTAAACTATGAAAGGGATGTAGATGTTAGAATTGTGGGGCTCCCTCTCCAATTCCGGACTAGCGAGAATATTAGGACAATCTTGAGTCACTTCGGGAAGGTTCTTACTGTGGAGGATGATATTTGGAAGATGTAACACCCAAAATTTTACAAAAATAATAAAAAATTTAAAAACTTTGTAGTACAAGATATTGAATTAAAAGGTCCCAATACTTGAATTATTAAATCCCAATAATAATCTCTTCATTTAAAAATGTATTTAATGCGGAAATAGTTTAGATAAAATAAAGTGTTTAAAAAATATTAAATCTGCCCACATCAGCACGAGAAAAATACAGCGGTCAACCGTCCACCTTCTCCTTTCCTTTGCAGGTACATGAAACAATGTGGGGGAAAGTTTTGGGTCAACTGGGAAGCTGAGTGAATAATCTCAAAATGCAAACAATTAAAACATACAACACATGAGGGCACATCGGTGTACTCCTAATCAGAATCTACTCAGTTAATTACTCAAAATTATTTTTCTCGGATTTTATTACTCAGATTTTAATTTATATAGCGCGCTTGTGTGATTCGGGTCGATCGCCCCTCCTCACACCTCAGATAGGCGTAAGCCAAAAACTCAGACGGGAGTGATCCCAAAAACTCAGACAGGAGGTGATCCCAAGATAGACATATAGCCAAAAACTCAAATGTGTGTTATTATGTTTTTATCTCTTTAACATAATTATCTCAGATGGCCTAGCAAGTAGTAGCACAAAATGACTCTGTGCCGAGCTCAGTTACCCAGGCACAATGTCTCAGATCAAAATAAATAAACAGATGCTCAGATACTCTATTAACATATCAAACTCAGATAACAAGTATGGTTCAACTAGTATAACACATAAGTCATGCATGTACAACGTTAAAACTGAATACACGGTGAGAATACTCACCTCGAATACGCAAGCTCCGGAGATCTTTAATAATCAAAATCACAGCAATCTATCTCTTAGACGGTCCTAAAACATGTAAATAAAGCCCGAATTAAAACTTGCCCCGAAAGCTTGTTTTTACAAAATCTGACCGCACCCGTCGGTCTTACGGGAACAGCCATAACTCCTAATCAGTATGGTTAAAAGTTCCCAAATTTTTACAGAATATAATAGTCATATAATCCTACAATTCGTCCTTATAACGTTCGGCCCGGTTCTGCCCCGAAGGGTCACGAAACAGGCCTGCAACAGGGTTGCTCGGTGCTGTATTTCAGCACTGCAGTCTGTTACGAAAAATAACATATCTCAGAGGCTGTAATCTCAATTAACGAGGCGTATGCGGCCACGGAAAGGTACAACAACGAGCTACAAAAGTCCAAAAGACACGGGGTCGATATTCTGAGCCGCAGCCGGTCAAAAACTGACCCGAACAGGTCAGACAGAATCTGTCAACAGTTCAGTAACAAACGAAACTCAAATTAAACGAACGATGAAATAAAGAATTGAATTATACCGAAACGAGAAATTCCAAAGCTATCACCACACCCCGGGTTCACTGAGCTCAGCCCGATAATCCCGAAACACAATCGTGACAGCCCAAACCAATTACACGAACTCGATCACAGCTATAGTTCGGTCCCGACGTCCATAAAATCACTATAATAATTACGGGTAAAAACTAGTCGACAATGAAAAGAAGCAGCTAAAAAAATGACCACGATAACTGCACAACCCGAGCCTTCCTTGCTCGGTTCAAACCTGCCCTGAATTACTCGAATTAATTGCTCATATGACCACCGATTAGAACCCGCAATAAGACTACAAACAAACTAATGAAAGAACAGAAGAACTACCGATTAATGTTTGCTTTACCATCAATTTCCCGAAGCCTCTTGCGTTTTCCTGATCACTCAATCTCCTGCTCGATCCCGCAACCAACAAAGTCACAACATAAAAGTTATTACCAATTGAATCCGGATTTAGAGAACAGAAGGAAACGAATAAGGATTTACCTGCGGACACTCTACAAGAGCTCGATCACCGATTAGTTCACTACTGCTCTATCCCGACGTGAAATCCTTTGCTCGAATACCTTCGCTGCTCACGATTACAAGGTCAATCGGTTCACACAACAACCGAATATAAAGGAGACCGGTAGGAATAATAAGGAAACGAAGAAAGGAGGTAAAAGGTTTACCGAACAACACTGGATTACACCTTCGAATTGATGGACTCTCCTTTCTCGACAATATCGGCTTCCGTCGATTGACAGGAAACGGTAGGGAATTGGGATTGCTGCTAGGGATGAAGAGCGCCGATGGTGGGGGAGGGTTCTAGTTTTCTGCCGCTCATGAATGCTGGAAAAAGAAAAGAAACGGACAAAGGGTTTGTGGATTTCAACTCAGCCGCACAAAAGTTATTACGAAGAAATATATAATGAGATTAAGGATCCATGAATTTTAATTATGCTGCCAATCCTTCTCAAGCCCTTGGCCCAAACCAAAATTAGCAGCCCACCAGCCTTCTACTTGATTTCTGATCGGTACAAATGGTTAAACACGGGCCCGAGATACGCTAAATAAATGAAGGAAAAATATGAGAACGAAAAGGGCGAACCCGATAGGCGCCTTGGCCGTCCTTTCGGGACTTGGCCCAGCACAGCCTGACAATCATAAAAGATCATATAATAACGTCCAAACGTCACCTAATAATCAGAGTGAAACCCGAGACGCGCATTAATTAAACTAACGTCTGATTAATATAAAATTAATTATAAATATATAGAACGTCACATATTTATTTCACTAAATATCACACAATGGTTAATATAATAAAGTTTTTAATAATTAAAACGTAACTAATTTAAATTACAAAATTTCGGGGCGTTACAGAAGAACTCAGACTTATCTTTTTGCGAGGGTTGCATTCTCACTAAGTCTAAGAAAAAAATAAATGAAGAAGTTACAATTGATTATGGCATTGGAAAATGTCTCAATATTGGTATTTTTGAGCACGAGGTGCACCCAAACCCGTTTGGGGACGTTGATGATTTTACTCATAGTGTACGCGATTCAGAAATGGAAGTCAATTCGGATGAAGATTCAAACGAGTCAGACGGGATTTCAGAAACCTGGGATAAAAACGATTATGAAGAAGGCGAAATTATTCCGGGTAATGTTCCGGTGGCACCGACAGTTACTCCGGTAAATGAAGTCATGCAATCAACCAATGTGGAGATCGAGGCGACATTAAATGATTACAATACCCCAACAGTTGTTACATTAATTGAAGAATCTTGCAACGAAAATGTTGAATATTCGGTGGCTCCGGCGACCGGAGATGTCAACATGGCCGGATCAGGAGATGTTCCACGTGGTGGTGGTGCATTTAATGCTTTTAATGATGTCAGTGGAAATAATGTTTTGGATAATGCCAGTGGGAATAATTCATTAGTCGTGGAGTCACTTGTAACTCCCCAGGTTGATTGCATTAATAACGTGGGCCCCCCATGTACCACTCCACAAGATGGAATTATATGTAATGTGGCAGTTCCTATAAATATTACGTTGGGTAACTCTATTCCGGTTGGGTCTTGTTTTAATTTCGGCCCATTTCCCTCCATTGTTCCTGTTGGGCCCGATTTTGTGGATGTTAATTCTAGCCCTTTTGTTTTTGGTTTGGCCTAATCGGTTGGTTCTCTTGCCTCTGCGTCCAGGAAAAGAAAGAGATTTTCTCCAATCAGACAATGCCCTACGATAATAAGGAGAAAGCGGCGCTAAACACTATGGTGGTGTGGAATTCCTATTCCCACATTCAATTTGGTGGTGGAATTAATAGAATTTGGTGCAATTTGGGGTAATTGTCCCAAGAAGAGGAAGTCGCTTACAATGTTTATTCAATGTACAATATGGTGCTCGTGGATGGCGAGGAATGATATGGTGTTTAACAATTTATTCAAATCATACACGGCGTGTGCGGGCGACATCATCTCCATGAGTACATGTGGTTAAAACATAGAACTAATTTAACGCGTAGTTGGTTTGATTGGTGTGTTTCGCCTTTTGTGGCTTTGGCGTATCTATGTACTTTGTGTCCTTCTTAGTGTCTTGCTAAGTTGGTCTTTTTTTTAATATATATTTGCCGTTTCCAAAAAAGCAACCGTTATGATAAACAAATAATGTTATTAATCCACGCCAAATCCAAATCTGATATTTTCAAACAAAACTAAGTATAGTTTTAATGGTAGATAATTTTTACATTACATAAGCTATTTCATTATGTAGTATTTAATGAAAACTATACAAATAATATAAAGCAATAATGTAAAATAGTTTGTTTACAATATTTAATTGTATAATTATTAGAATATGAATCAAGAAAGAAGCTATATAATTTAAAGAACGTAAAGAAGCAATTAAAAGCATTCATTTCATTAACATATCCAAGGGCACTTAAGGGCATGATTGTCATTTTAACCCATCCTACTAAAATATAGACCCTCCCATTTCATTTTCCCTCATTCTTTGTCTGTGCCCCTCCCCCTCCAAATCGCAGATTCTCCATCCTCATAAGCAGCTCCAAATCAATGTTCCACATCTCATATCTCGAATAATGTACGAACTCCATCAATGGCGCAACTCTAAGTACTGTTTTGAACCTACACCAGTTGCTTCAATTTCAAATATGTATCAATTTGAACCCTAAATCAGGTAAGAACCCTAAATCAGGTAAGAACCCTAAATCATCTCATATACGGACCCTAAATTAGCTGCTATATGAACCTAAAATAAGCTACGAATGAGGGAATTAGATTAAACTCCAGGTAGGTATGAATCATTCGATTCCTTCCAAATTCTACTCCTTTCAATTTCTTCATGAGATTCATGTATTAGCTAAATATCACTAAATTATTCTTCAATGTCTACTGAATCAGATTTCAAATTAGATCCAAAGCCGCACAGTGATGGTAATTTTTTGATTGGAATAACTTTTTTTTATTTCAATAAGGTTTAGGTGACCGTTTAGATATGTTTTTGTAGTTGTTTTCATAGGTATGTTTAATATGATGTATGATTTTTTGTTATTGGTTAATATGCTGAAATCAATGTTCATTTGCTGATTTTGAGGTTGGTGAAAAAGATTAATCGCAATTCATTTGCATTTTTGTTTATATGTATCTGTTTTACTGATTTTAAAATTGGGGAAGATGTTGAAATCAATGTTCATTTGCATTTTCGTTTAGTTATATTATGTTTGATGATTCTGGTATTGGGAAATATATTGAATCAATATTCAATTGCATTTTTAAAATTTTATCTATTATATTTGTACGGATTATTCCTATGTGTTTTTTTAGTTTTGTAATAGTGAAGATAATGAATCATTTTTTTATGAATTTTCTCAATTATGTTGTTTCCATGTTTTCTTAATTGTTATTTTGAATCATTAATTTTTAAAATTGAACAAAACTAGAATACATAATTCTGCATTTTCATTTTCATACTAGTAGTTACATTTGCATTTTCATTATACCTAGTTATTCCTTTTGCATTTTCATACTTGTAATTGGATTTGCATTTGCAATTTCATTTTATGTAGTTATTTTTTGAACTTTTAATCGTTGTCTGTATACTATTTTTTGCATTTTCATTTTCAGACTTTCACCTGCATTTTCATTTGCATCATCATTTTACCTAGTGATTCCCTGAAATTTTAAATAGCTTTTTGAAATACTGACATTTTCATTTTCATACTTTCAGATGCATTTTCATTTTATGTAGTTATTTTCTGAAGTTTCACCCTATTTTGTAGTTTTGTTTATAGATTTTGATCATGTTTAAGTTTCGCTTCGAATTGGTTTTGAAAATACATCTTCTCTTGGTGATAAGCATTGGGTTCTTAATTCTAAAAGACCTCTTAATGGTATGCAATTTAATTCTTTGGGTGATGCATGCAATTTCTATAAAGAGTATGCTATTGTAGGTAGCTTTGAGCCCATTAAATCTAGCCATAATGTTAATTCATAATGTTGTCAAGTTTTCATTCGATGTTTTGTTGATGCTGATAACAGGCTTGGCGCTTTTTTTGGCAGACAACAATCAAAGTGAAATTATTATGCATTGGGGGATGTTTCATTTGATGCTACATATAAGACTAATAAGTAAGATATGCATTTTCATATTTCTGTGCATTTTTATTTTCATTTGCATTTGCATTTTCAGATTATATTTCCCATTTTGCTTTTATGATTTACTTAATATTTTTTTCTTTACAGATGTGATATGGTTTTTATACCATTTAAGGGTATAGACAACAATTAAAAATGTGTCATATTTGGTGTTGCTATGTCGAGCAAAGAGAATGTTGCCGCTCAAGGTATTCGCAACAAGGAAGTAGGTTGAAAAAAATGATTACTAGATCGTTTGAAAAATCTGTTTCTAAATCAAAACATATGGGGAGAAAGTGTGGTTACAATGACAACTATGATCTGCATAATATTCAAACTTTTCTAGAAAGAAAAAAAAGAGTATAAGATGCACTGAAAAACGCAACGAGCAGAGGATGATGCAAGATTTTCTTGAGCGGCACATAAGTTTTTATTAGTTCTATTATATAGTCTTATCAAATGTAGTTAAACATACTTTACCATTTGCATTTTCATTATATCTTGTTATTAACTGAAATTTTAAATACTGATTTCGCTTCAATTACTCAACTGCATTTACATTTTCATACTTGTAGTTGCATTTCATTTTATTTAGTTTTCCTTGAAATTTTACATATTGCGTCTGTCTTAATTATTGTCATTTGCATTTTCATACCCGTAATTGCATTTGCATTTGTATTTTCATACTTGCAAATAATTCATCATTTTTGGTTTATTTGGCACATGATGGTTGCTAACCACATTGCTGTCTTTCATAATTTCAACTTCTTGTCGCTTCATTTTCTTTGGTCTGGTATATTTTTGGGTTGCATTTTCAATTTGAATAATAGTATTTCAACTTCATTTTGTGGTTGTTGAATGCTAACCACATTTTCTTCAGCAATCTCTTCTGTTTTTAATTTCTTGGGGGTTTTTACCATTTTGGTCATTAATTATCACAATGTCATTTTGAATAATTTCCAGTGGCCTTTGCTTCACTTTTTTTCTACTTTTTCTCAACAGGAGGTGGGATTAAAAGTAGAGTATCTGCATTTGAATTTGTTTTTCCATCGAACAGATTTTCTTTCCCTGGTTTATTTGGTGAAGATACCATGATTCCCTGACATAAAAAAAACTCATAAATGCTAATTTTAATTATTAGTATATATTAGAGGCATAATGTCCAATTCCATTCATATTTTATATCTAACAGGTAAAATATTGTTGGAAACAAATTTCAAGACACTCATACATAAATTTCATTAACTAAAAATCAAATGTTATAATATTATTGGAATCAATATTGTTTCTCCTTTCTGTTTCCACCTAAAACACTTCCTCATCTATGTTAGTAGTCTTCTTTCTTTTACCCTCGTTACGAACCCTAGATTGCCTCAATCTTTTAGAATTACGTGTTTTGATCTTTTATCCATCTTGTAGCCTTTAATGAAAGAATTCAACTTCTTTCTGATTTACAATCTTAGTGTTACCTGCAATTTAGGAAGCATATTAGCATTTTATGTCAATAAACTTTTAATAGATACACATATGAAAATGCAAATGCAGTTTAGCAGTTTGCAATACACTCGACCAAACAAACAATATGCATTTTCTTATTTAATAGGGCTGCAACTAATGAATTATCATATGAAAATGCAAATGCGTACACAAAATACACAATACGAGCATACAAGCGCAAGTAATTATGCCAAACCGCCATTTCACCCTCGCTAGTTCAAGAAGTGTGTTGTTGGAAATTCTGGTGATCTGTTAAAAACTGAATTTGGTGAAGAAATTGACAGTCATGATGCAGTTATAGGAGACAATGAGGCACCAGTAAATGAGGTAAATTAGCCATATTTAAGATATTTAGATGATGTTTTATTAAAGTCTTTATATGGTCTAAATTACTCCCTTTTTTTAATCTTTTTTTTCTTTTTTTGGAAACAGCTTTCATTAAAACAAAAAAACTAGCACAAGGCTAGAAAAACACAACGTCTAATAATTACACGGTAAAATTAGCCATTCGGCCTAACTAACTCTATACTTAGGACGACGATTACAAATCCAAAGAAACGACACTTCTTTGATAGAATCTACAATAAAATTCCGCCGAGTGTTACCATTATTGAAAGTGATAGCATTCCTAAACCTCCAAATAATCCAAATAGCCGTAAACACCACCGCTTCAATAATCGTTTTCCCTTTCGTGTTCATTGAACTAGCATCCAAATTAACCAATTGTTCATCCAAACTATCAACATTTGTATCGACCACTTGAAGCCACCGACCAATATCCCTCCACACACACTTAGACACTTCACAGTTCCAGAATATATGATCCACATTCTCTACCCCGTCTCCACACATAACACACTTTAAATTCTCGAAATGAATACCCCTCATTAACAAGTTAACTTTAGTCGGTACTCGATTTAAATTCACCTTCCAAAAAAGAATATTAACTTTACGAGGCACTAACGTGTTCCACCTTGTATATAACACCGACGATGGAAGTAAAAGATCATCCATCCACCTTCTCGTACTCTTAACTTCAAAAACGCCTTCACTACCAATATCCCACACCCACGTATCCGGATCATTAGATAACCTCACACTTTCTAATAACCAATTCAATTCCAACACCCGAGTCTCTTCTCTCCCCCCACGAATTTCACGAGTCCAAGCACATCGCACCACATTATTATTGAACCGATCCGCCACCAAACAATCACTATCAACATCAAGCAAATGTATCCTCGGAAATTCCATCGCCAAGGAAGTCGAACCTATCCAAGTGTCCGTCCAAAACCGAGTACTTCTACCGTCCCTAACCTTCTTTTTCAAGTGAGTTAACAAATCAATACCATTGCTTTTAAACTTATGAAGCAATTTTATTAGTTGAGCCCAAGGAGTCGGTCCCAGCTGATGCGGGTTCGCTAGGTCCAACGCTCCGTTTTCGCCATATATGGATTTAATTACCGTGGCCCACAACCCGCTAGCATTTGATCTAAACCTCCAAATCCACTTTAATACTAAGGCAACATTAAAAGCATGTAAGCTCCCAATGTCAAGACCCCCATTTTGTTTAGCCGCCAACACCGACTCCCAATTAACCCAATGAATTTTCTTTTTATCCTCGGTGCCTCCCCAAAAGAACGAAGCTCTCAATCTCTCTAAATCATGTGCCACACCTTTTGGCATGACAAAAAGAGACATATAATAAATACACATACCACCAAGCACTGATTTTAAAAGAAGAGACCTACCACCAACCGAAAGGGTATTAACTTTCCACCCCGACAAGTTTTGCTTAAATTTATCAACTAACGGACCCCAATTCTTTTTTCTAGACATACAAGCCCCGACCGGAAGCCCCAAATAAATGAATGGTAACCGCCCATTACACACACCAAGCAGAGCCGCCATATTTTGCACCTCCCATCCGACACCCCAATTCCATAAAGATTAGATTTATGTAAATTTAGCTTCAAACCCGACGCCATGTGAAAATAATGCAAAATAATAAGGAGTTTTTGCAAATTATTGAGAGACCATTCTCCCAGAAAAATCGCATCATCTGCATACAAAAAGTGAGAAATAATGCAAGAATTCTCATTAACCTTCACCCCTTTGAACAAATGTTGAGAAATCGCCTCTTCCATAGCCACATGAAGACCTTCCATGGCTATAATAAATAAAAATGGATATAACGGATCACCTTGACGAAGACCTCGTTCGTGCTTAAACTCTGTCGAAGCATTACCATTAATAATAACCGAAGCTTTGGAAGAATGCAAAATAGCCGTAATCCATCTCCGCCACTTCTCCAGGAAGTTCATAAATTCCAACATCCGATCGAGGAATTCCCAACTTATAGAATCATAAGCTTTTTCAAAATCAGTTTTAAGTACCATAGCACTCTTCTTCTTCTGTTTATACCATGAAATTAATTCATTCACCATCATCGGTCCGTCCAATATTTGACGACCCTGAATAAACGTCGATTGCTCCTGACTAACCACCGACGCCACCACCCCCGCAATCCGTAACGCCAAAATTTTCACAATAATCTTATATTGCACACCAATAAGATTAATTGGCATGTAATCAGTCACCACCATCGGGTTAGTGACCTTCGGAATCAGTGTGATGAACGAAGCATTACACCCTGTGGGAATAACACCTGTTTCAAAAAAACTCAACAACAAAGTTAAAAATATCAAGTTTAAATAAATCCCAAATTTTTTTAATAAAAGTGAAAGTGAAACCGTCCGGGCTCGGGGCCTTATCACTTCCGCAACTCCACACCGCCACTTTCAGCTCGCTCATCGTCACTTGCCCTGACAACATCGCCGATTGATCCTCAGACAACTGCTTGAATTTGTCACTTCTCCTTGCCCTGACAACCCTTTAAAACTTATTAGCATAATAATCATAAAAAATCTGTTTCACATCCGGCGGAGAAGTAATCCATTCACCATCTTTTTTACTCCTCGGATCAAGGAATGTCTTCGCTTACTATTGATGATACCATGAAAATAATTTGAGTTTTCGTCACCTTCAATACTCCATTTGACTTTAGCTTTTTGAGCCAAATCCTTCCATTCTTTCGCGTCTAACTTATATAATTCTACCTTGGCGGCTTGCCTTTCAACCAACTCATCATCTGACACGGCATTATCATCCATCTTCTTTTCAATAGCAAGCACTTTTTCGGTCAACTTCTTCTTTTGATCCCTTTGTTTGGTTTTTTTACATCTCCACCATCTCTTACAATTTTCTTTAACTAGTTTCAACTTATCTTTAAATTTAATGAAGTGACTACTACTAGAGAACTCCCTGTAACACCCGTATTTTTAAAACATCGTTTGAATCATTTAAAATATATTTTCCCAATATTTGACATATTGTCCAAAATACAGTTTAACAAAAACTTTAAAACCTATATCAGAGTTTACAAAAATACGATGTCACCAAGTATATCAAAACCATAGGCAACGGGATCTACCTATTAGCTCTCGAGCTAAACATCTCTAGGCCACTTCTAGTGCAACCTTCTATCACTTCAAACCTGTACCTGAGTACATAGCCACAAAACAAATGTAGTACGTGAGACAAAATAGTCTCGTGAGATACATGGGTTTTAGACCCCAATAATAATAATAACGATTTCATAAATATATAAACATATATATATACTACATCAATACCGTCTAGTCGCCCTATTGCGACCCTATCGATCTTGCTTCCCTGGCAAACATATCTAGTACCTAAACACATAGGTACCAGAAGCACAACATATCTAGTACATAAACATATATGTACTAGAAGCACAAACATGTCTAATACATAAACATATATGTATTAGAACCTAACATACCTAGTACCAAACATATGCGTACTAGAAGCACATGTGTGCTTAGTGTATAAACATATATACACTCGGTGTATAAACATATATACCACCGCCCAGTGACCGGGGGTCTCCCGCGTCACCACCATCTATCTCTTATCATAACCTAACAGTTACGCCAGTCAAAGCCTTCGGCTATCACATCAAACATCAAACAAGTTAGTTATCTAATACTAACAACATATAATTAGTTCAACATAGTGTGAACATACCCATATAGTCCCATGGACCCGGTCACAAGCACCTCACATTTACTTCTACATCTAAGAACCTATGAGGTCCATACTTACTTATTTCATAGGATACATTTCTTATTTTATCGATATCGTAATACTTATATCTTTTCTTTGACTATAATGCATAATTATTACTAGTCACATCATATTCATTTTCATATATATTCGTTCTTCACTTTTATTAGTAAATCTTACCAATAGATACTCATTACTACAAGATCATTTCCAATTGCTTTACTAATACATATTTATTAATAAAGACTCAATATGAATTCTTTTACTCATTATCTTTATTATTACAGTACATTAATAAAGATTCAGTTATTACTTAGTTTAGCATACTACTTCCAATACCATCAATCATACTAGACATATTCTAGTATCACAATATACCTAATTTCTTATCTTTTCAGTCACCATCTTTATCAAAACATTTATTAATAAAGACCCATGAAATATCATATGTGTTTCAAAACCATTTACTATGTACCCAGTTTTAAAAGTCTCATGTACTCACCTTAGCAATGCTTTTCAGATCGCGTTTGTTAACCCGAATCCTTGCTTCACAATTCGGTCAACCATCCAAGACCTCACCAAATGCCTAATACAATAATCACAAGATTATCAACATCACATACTACTACTATTGTGTCCATCTATCTCTAGATAACACTTATTAACACTTTTCCCCCAATTATGGAAATTTACCAAACCCTAGGTTTAACCAACCCTTAAGATTCTTGCAAATCATAATCATACACTTGCTTCCTTCGTTAATATACCATCTATTAAGTGTATACATCATTTATTCCCCATAAATCATAACCCCCAATAACTAGGGTTTCAAATCCAACCATCAAAATACATAGATCTAAAGCTACAAAGATCAAGGAGTGAAGATATACCTTTAATCTTCACTTATCAGTGAAATCTACCAAGGATTTGTGAAGGATTCTATAACGACCCGAAATTTTGTGTTAAACAAATTATGTAGAAATATGATAAATAGGGATAAATCATTTAAAGATCGTAGGAATTGGTTTCGGGTCATTTGGACATCGTATGAAGAAGTTATGGACGAAACCGGGTCGAGTCGTGGAACAAAAAGTGCAGCCTTGCTGCACCAGAGAGTTCACGGCGTGAACTATTGTTCACGTTCGTGAACACCAAACAGGGATTTGGGTATTTTGGACGATCGATGTTCACGACCAGCTCTCGATCTCGATTTATGCGTGTTCAAGATAGTTCGCGGTGTGAACTTAGAGTTCACGGCGCGAACTCTACGAGGCCAGTATTAAATCGGGAAAGCTAGGGTTTTCACTCATTTCCACCATTGTTGAAGGGCAGCTGACTTGAGAGCTCTTGAGGGGCGATTTTGGTGTTCTGAGCTCAAATCTTCATCAATCTTGTGGATCTTAACATCAATGGTAAGGATTCTTAATCCTTGATGGTTGGTAGTTAGTTTGTGAGCTTTGTGTGGGTAGAAATGGTGGTTTGGGGAACCATCCATGTCATCTTTGGGGAAGATGACTAATCATGGGTGTTTAACACTCATTGTAAGCTTGTAATCGATGTGTACAAGTTGGATTTGGGTTTATTGATGGAAATCTTGAACTAGGGTTTGAGATTTCACCAAGTTGGGTGAACTTGGTGGTTAGGAATGTGAATAGGGATTGATTAGTGATTAGTTATGGATAATAACTAGTTATTGTGATGATATTGATGGTAGGTCAAGAAGACCTAAAGTTTGGTGACATTTCACAAAGTTGGAAAGCAAGGATTCGTGTTATTAGACACGATTTGGAGTTAGCTTGGCTAAGGTGAGTACATGAGACTTTTACTGAGTACATAGCAAATGATTTTGAAAACTATGATGTTTTAGAAGTCTTTATTGATAAACGTTTTTAGTAAAGATAAGATTGATATGATGAGAAAGTGCTAGTAATAGACTATTTGAGTATGCCTAAATGATTAACGATTTTGAAAGAGATTATAATAATGAAAAGTAATTAATGAGTTTTTATAAATAAGAGGTAAGAATAAAGATAATGAGTTAAAAGAACTTGATAATCGGTTTATTAATAATATGTATTAATAAAGTTTGAGACAATGATTTTTAAGTAATAAGTATCGGTTAGTATATTATACTAATAAAAGTAGTTATCGGATTACTAAGAGAATAAGTATAAAGTGACTAGTAATAGACATGTAGCCTAGTCAAAGAAGAGTCAATTATTGTGATTTTGATAAATGATAAATATGTTTTAAATTAGTAAAGGACTTGGTAAAGTCAAGATTGAAAATGAATAAGTAAAGAGAATGATATGATATATCAGAATAGGTGTACTCTAATAAGTTATGAATTTGACGAAAGGAGCTGAGGCTCATAAGTGTTAATGTGATATCCGGAATAAGACCGCCCAGAAATGGGGGAGCATGAGACGTCTACTTGGGGTGGTACCTCCCTGCGCAAAGAGTAGAATGTCACAGTTTACGACACCCAGCGTTGGGTGAGCATGACGACCCGGGAACGGGGAGAGCTTATGAATCTCGGTAAGATACGCTCCCAATTACCTTGATAGTTTACCTATGACATCCCATATCGGGAGAGTTGGCTTCGGAGAGGTCCGTTGCGTATGTGATAAAGAAAGTGTAAGCTTGGAGATAGCTTACAAGTATGTGATTACATGATGAGTAAGCTTACGGTAAGCTTATTAGTTTATACGGTTAAATGAATAGAAGATGAATTATGAATTAATAAGAAATGATAAGGATAAGTATTTACAATGTTGTAAATATTATTTTACAAATCTTTTGAGAATGGGTCGAAAACCCATGTATCTCACGAGACTATTTTTGTCTCACGTACTACTTTGTTTTTGGCTGTGTACTCAGGTTCAGGATCGTTGGATTAGAGGGTCGTGATAGAAGTAGCCTAGTGTTGTCTAGCTCGGGAGCTCGTAGGTAGCTCCCGTTTATCCTATGGTTATGATATTATCTTTGTAACACCGGATTTTATAACTCTGATAAATGTTTTAACGGTTTTTGTTAAACCGTATTTTGGGAATATTGGACTTGTAATATTTTTATTTAAAAATATGTTTTAAACGGTGTTTTGAAGAATGAGGTGTTACAACTTGGTATCAGAGCTATAGTTTAAGTGAATTAGGTAGGTTGGACCTCCCTAGTCTTAAGCTATGCTAGTAGGACCATATGTTTTCCACAGGATGTCCATGATCAGTCCGTTGAGACAGTAAAGTATGGGTATATTAGGGTCGATCCCTAAGAGAAAGAATAATGTTTTGGGCTATATGGGTTATGTTTGACTAATAAGTCAATCTTTGAATTTTAATGGTTTAATATGTTGACATAGAAAATGGTGAACCCAGGAAGTGGAGAGATTCCACGAGATCATGAGACGGATTCAAATCGAATCCCGACTCATCCCGGTAATAATGGAGAGGGTTCTGGTTCGGGTGCAAACCAAACCCTGGTAACTATGGAAGCTATCCAGAAATTGTTTATCCAAATTAGGGAAGTGGTGAATGAGGATGTGAACCGGATCATGACAACCCGCTTCAATGAGGAGAAGAATGATAATTCTAAGTCCCATGGGGGAAGTAAGTCTTCGGGTAGCAAGACCCGTACCGAGGAGCCATCGACCGAGGAAAGCAACGATTCGGGGTCGGAGGAAAGAGAAGGATGTACATACAAGGAATTCATGACGTGCAACCCCGGTGTGTATTATGGAAGTTCGGAACCGAAGGTCACGATGCGTTGGATTTGGGAAACCGAGCAAGTGCTAGAAAGTAGCAAGTTTTTAAAGAAAGACATGGTCATTTATGCATCCTGATAGTTGAAGGATGAAGCGTTGACATGGTGGGATACCATGTATGAGACTTAGGGAAAGAAGGTGTACAAGATGTCGTGGAAGGAGTTCACGAGTAGGTTGAAGGAAAAGTTTTGTCCCGAGAGAGATCTAGAAGAGTTTTAAGAAGAGTTCATGTTCATCAAGAAGGGAAATATATCGGTGGAAGAGTACACCAAAAAGTTTACGGGATTACTTCCGTTTGTAATCAAGTCTTATCCGACGGAACGTATGAAGGTAGTACAGTATGCAAATGGACTACCACCGGACTTTGAATTGGAAGTCAAGCGAGCGGCCACGTTAGATGAAGCCATTTGTACCGCTCGAGGTGTTGAGAGGGTTCTTCGGCGAAAAACACAAGAATCGGCGTCAAAAGGTGAAGAGAAGAAGCTCGATGGTAGCTTAGGATCAACGAGGAAAGAAAAGTTCAAACCGAGTTCGTCAAAGCATGGTAGTATTGGAAGTTGTCAAAGTTCTGGGAAGAATCACCATGGGGAATGTAAAGCAAATTCGGCTATATGCTTCAAGTGTGGACGAGTAGGGCACCGAGCAAAGGATTGCAAAGTAAGGAACCTCGAAGAAGTGGAATGCTACACTTGTCACGAGGTGGGACACTTTAGTAGTGCGTGCCCGAGGAAGATAACCGACACGTCAGCATCAACCGCCAACAGGAATCGGGTGAAGGAAACTCGTGGAGCCGCTTCAGGTAATTCGTTTATGAAGTTTTGATATATGATTAGGGTTTGATTACTTTTATGTTGCACAAATTGGTGCTTATGTGATCTAAGTATGAGAATAATTATAGATGAAGTGTATGATGTGGAAAATAAGTTTGGGAGATAATCTCCCCGGGTTATTATGTGTATAGTCGAATGGGTTGGCGATAAGTATGTCGCGAGAAATAAGAATATGAAGGATTATGTTATCGTAGAATATTGAAAGTTGGATCATGAGAGTGGTGAATATTTTCCACATGAGAATGGTAGTACAATGAAGTACTAGGTGTTAGTGTGAGTCGTGAATTACAAAAAAAAATGGGAGAAAAGAATATATGTATATATAAAATGGAACCTTAGTTATTGGATACGATTGATTGAGTGTTGGCAATTAGCCATGGCAAATGGTTGTGTCGGGGATGTCGGGTGTGACATCAAGAGTGAATAATTTATTTTTGTAAAGGTTTATAGAAAAAGTATGATAGTGTACGTATGGGTACCAATCGAAGTCAATTGGTTGACTCAAGATGACCGGGTGAAAGAAAGATTAGAAGTTTTAGTAATGAATCGAATAAGGACGATTGATAAATGAGTAGATTGGTGGAAAGCACTGAAATGATTATGTGTATACCGTGTGGTATAATGTATAAGTGGGAAAATTAAAGGTCAGTTGTGAAAGAAAATGATAGCATGATGCTAAGTGTAATGATGCATACAAGAATTGTATGCAAGATGGAATAGTTTTATATGAGTCACTTCGGATTGGAGGCTTTCCGATCATTGTGACAGTTTGGAGTCGTGATGGATTGGAGGCTTTCCGATCATCTCGATAAATTAGTCAAAGTATAAATGGTTATTTAAAGGATATGATGTTGTGTCGGTGGTATGTAGAATCGTATGGTTAATTATCGATATGATTTTATGGCAAGTGAGAATTTGGGTTGAAAACACGGGTCGTGTTTGAATAGAAGTATGTGTAGGAGATGCCTACAAGTTCATGGCATATGAAAAAGGAATGCTTTTAGGAAGCAAAGTTTGTTAGTAGCCAATGAGTGGTGAAAGATGTATAATGGGTGGTTAGGCCACAATTAGTTATGATCGAGGCTCTAAAGCCGGTAATCGGGGACTTCAAGTACGGTATAAGGATGTTTGAAGGAAATTATAAATGGTATAAGAATTTGAATGAAAATAAAAGAGTGATAGAGATCGGTATCGATTAGATGGAAATTGTTAATCGATTGTAGAAAATTGAAATCGAAGAAAAGAGAAACAATTGAGAAAGGAAATTTAGATATTGAAATCGGGAATGAAAAGCTTGGGAAGCGATGCCTTAGTAATAAAGAATATGTGGAAGTTAGCAAAGTAAGTTTGACTTTATTCATAAGTCAAGGTTGGTCAACTAGTGGATTGTTGACTTTGGTCAAAATTGGGTTTTGACCTTCGTTTAAAATGGTGAGTCAAGGATAAGGGCATCATGTATCATCTACAAGTGTAAGATAGTGGTTAATGGATTAATGGAGATAATGGTAGTCAAAGGGTGCGACTTTGACCGTTGGGTAGTTCGTGTTGAATTTAGGAATCGAGTGTGATTGTTGTTGGACCATAAATGTAAAGTCGATTATTAAGGAATTGATGATTAACAGAACCACTAATGGGTAAGGAAATATTCAAGATATGGTTGACTTTGTTCTTAAGTCAAAGATGGGTCAATGTTGAAAATTTGGTCAAAGCTAGATGTTGACTATCGTTTTGATTAATTGACTATTAGTAATGGTTGGGTCATATCATTCCAATGGGGATAAAAAGTTTGGTCAATAGTTGAAAGTGTTAAGGTCAAATGATGAAATTTTGACCCATTCGGGCATTAGGAACTCAAGTTTGGCTTTGACCCGTTTGGGTATAACAGAGTCAAGTGGGCAATTAAAATGCATAAGTATTATTGGATAATAACTGGTGAGCGGAATGAGAATTGGAAATCCTTGAGTTGATTCCGAGGACGGAATCCTTTTAATGGATGGATAGTTGTAACGACCCGAAATTTTGTGTTAAACAAATTATGTAAAAATATGATAAATAGGGATAAATCATTTAAAGACCGTAGGAATTGGTTTCGGGTCATTTGGACATCGTATGAAGAAGTTATGGACGAAACCGGGTTAAGTCATGGAACAAAAAGTGCAGCCTTGCTGCACCAGAGAGTTCACAGCGTGAACTATTGTTCACGTTCGTGAACACCAAACAGGGATTTGGGTATTTTGGACGATCGATGTTCACGACCAGCTCCCGATCGCGATTTATGCGTGTTCAAGATAGTTCGCGGCATGAACTTAGAGTTCACGGCGCGAACTCTGCGAGGCCAGTATTAAATCGGGAAAGCTAGGGTTTTCACTCATTTCCACCATTGTTGAAGGGCAGCCGACTTGAGAGCTCTTGAGGGGCGATTTTGGTGTTCTAGAGCTCAAATCTTCATCAATCTTGTGGATCTTAACATCAATGGTAAGGATTCTTGATCCTTGATGGTTGGTAGTTAGTTTGTGAGCTTTGTATGGGTAGAAATGGTGGTTTGGGGAACCATCCATGTCATCTTTGGGGAAGATGACTAATCATGGGTGTTTAACACTCATTGTAAGCTTGTAATCGATGTGTACAAGTTGGATTTGGGTTTATTGATGGAAATCTTGAACTAGGGTTTGAGATTTCACCAAGTTGGGTGAACTTGGTGGTTAGGAATGTGAATATGGATTGATTAGTGATTAGTTATGGATATTAACTAGTTATTGTGATGATATTGTTGGTAGGTCAAGAAGACCTAAAGTTTGGTGACATTTCACAAAGTTGGAAAGCAAGGATTCGTGTTATTAGACACGATTTGGAGTTAGCTTGGCTAAGGTGAGTACATGAGACTTTTACTGAGTACATAGCAAATGATTTTGAAAACTATGATGTTTTAGAAGTCTTTATTGATAAACGTTTTTAATAAAGATAAGATTGATATGATGAGAAAGTGCTAGTAATAGACTATTTGAGTATGCCTAAATGATTAACGATTTTGAAAGAGATTATAATAATGAAAAGTAATTAATGAGTTTTTATAAATAAGAGGTAAGAATAAAGATAATGAGTTAAAAGAACTTGATAATCGGTTTATTAATAATATGTATTAATAAAGTTTGAGACAATGATTTTTAAGTAATAAGTATCGGTTAGTATATTATACTAATAAAAGTAGTTATCGGATTACTAAGAGAATAAGTATAAAGTGACTAGTAATAGACATGTAGCCTAGTCAAAGAAGAGTCAATTATTGTGATTTTGATAAATGATAAATATGTTTTAAATTAGTAAAGGACTTGGTAAAGTCAAGATTGAAAATGAATAAGTAAAGAGAATGATATGATATATCAGAATAGGTGTACTCTAATAAGTTATGAATTTGACGAAAAGAGCTGAGGCTCATAAGTGGTAATGTGATATCCAGAATAAGACCGCCCAGAAATGGGGGAGCATTAGACGTCTACTTGGGGTGGTACCTCCCTGCGCAAAGAGTAGAATGTCACAGTTTACGACACCCAGCGTTGGGTGAGCATGACGACCCGGGAACGGGAAGAGCTTATGAATCTCGGTAAGATGGGGGCTCCCAATTACCTTGATAGTTTACCTATGACATCCCATATCGGGAGAGTTGGCTTCGGAGAGGTCCGTTGCATATGTGATAAAGAAAGTGTAAGCTTGGAGATAGCTTACAAGTATGTGATTACATGATGAGTAAGCTTATGGTAAGCTTATTAGTTTATACGGTTAAATGAATAGAAGATGAATTATGAATTAATAAGAAATGATAAGGATAAGTATTTATAATGTTGTAAATATTATTTTACAAATCTTTTGAGAATGGGTCGAAAACCCATGTATCTCACGAGACTATTTTTGTCTCACGTACTACTTTGTTTTTGGCTGTGTACTCAGGTTCAGGATCGTTGGATTAGAGGGTCGCGATAGAAGTGGCCTAGTGTTGTCTAGCTCGGGAGCTCGTAGGTAGATCCCGTTTATACTATGGTTATGATATTATCTTTGTAACACCGGATTTTATAACTCTGATAAATGTTTTAACGGTTTTTGTTAAACCGTATTTTGGGAATATTGGACTTGTAATATTT